>JAPDER010000034.1:0-317129 GCA_027569225.1 Aspergillus panamensis
TCCAACCTAAAATAAAACCCCCCCTTCCATTCATAAATATTCGGTTTTGGCGTGTGGGGGCGCCCCATACACAAAAACAACCACCGGTTGGGCGGGCAAGTCCCCTTGTTCCCATGTTTGTTACACCCCCCCCCCCCCCCCCCCCCCCCTTTTTCCTTCCCCTTCCCCTTTCCCTATCACCAGGACTTATACCTGGACTTGTACTAATAATAATAATGTCAGTCGCCGCCGGCATCCAAATCGGCAACACCGTCACAAGCAGCTATATAATCGACTGCTACCCCCTCCAATCCACCAGCGTGGTAATCTTCTACGCCGTAATCCTGAACCTATCGGCCTTCATCAACCCATTCTTCATCGCGCCGTGGCAGGAATCCGTCGGCTGGACCTGGACCTTCACCACGCAAGCCCTGATTGTGGTTGTTGGGGGCACGGCGACGTTCGCGCTCCTGCAGAAATACGGGGCGGCTTTGCGGAGGATGTCGCCGATGCCGGAGTGGGTGAATCCGGAGTTTGATTCGAATTAGATAGAGCTTTCTTTTCCCTTTTTTTTTTTTTTTTTTTTTTCTGGGTTATGGTTATGGTTATGGGTTGGGTGGGAAATTTTGATTATGTTTCAGTGGTGGGAATATATATATTTCTTTTGATTAATAGCGGAATATAGAAGGGCGTTTTTTTTTACATAGAGTAATACCTATTATTCAAGGGAGGTTATTTTCGAGGGAGATCTAGGTGGTTTCCTATGTATCTTAATGTATCTGCTGACTTGCGTCAGAGCTTTTACAGACTACTTAACAGAATGTGATGGAAAAGATGAAGTTATTTGTCATTCTGGAGCTCAGTTTAGCAATGCAGTCGAAGTTTCCTCGAGTTGACCGCTGGATGGTGAAGCAACCCTCCAGGAATCGATGATGAGTAGACCAAATTAGATGAGACCTTGTATCCGTTCATCAGGTTTCCGGGGATGCATGCCCATACCGGAGAAAGCTTATGACCTTACCCCAGCCCAAATCGTGCGCCTCTCAGCCGATCTTTAGCCTCTGCCCGTATAATACAGTGTGCTTGGACATGGGTCGGAAGATGACAAACCCGGGTGGGTTACATACATGTTCCCTCAGCATATCCGTCGCCGATTTGCATGTCTTTAGACGCCTTGAGCTGGGGAACTGAGAACTCAGCCGAGCTGACTCTGTATAGAGAGGTTTCAAAGTTCATTATGGAGTGACGTCCAATCTCAACTTCGTGTAGATAAAACACCGACAATACCTGATTGAGCTTGGCAATGTTCTCCAGCTAAATTGGGTCCTCACGAACTGCAACGCATCGCGGAGTTGCTGTCAGAAAGATATCAAATCTTTCAAAGAACCTCGCTTGCGTCTCAGATTCAAACGTGAGAGGAGATGGCTGGCTGAAGGAGCATAACCGCTGATGATGCATGGCGAGTTGTCGGTATCAAGTTGCCTCATTCTAAAAATAACTGTACTCTGCGAGGAAATCAGCAAAACGAATGAGAACGTAAAGGTGACAAATGATATGGAGGACAGGGTGAGAGCATAATTGACAGGCAGGAGGAAGTGGCTCACCTAGAGAGAAGTGACTCGAACATATGATATCACTGGGAAGTCCCTGAATCCATCATTAAGCCCAGCAAGCTTCTTCGAGTCGTAGCTGGAGTTTGGATGAAAATTCGGTGAGGATTGTCTGTTCTGTCGCACCCAAAATATGCATTACAGATGACCGTACAATTTCAGTCGGTAAAGGCAGGTATCGTCCGCTCCCCAATTCGACTTGACTCGAAAGACAACCTTATCTACCCGCATCTCCGGGGAATCAAACACGGCATCCATGAGAAAATTTTGTATATGATTGGGTTCATTGATATCATAGATCCAGCGACCAATGCGGTAGAAATGAGGGCCTAGGATCGCATCATCTGAGAACGCGGTGTCTGGCTCCCCGAAGTACGCCTGGCGTAGCGTTTCCATGATTCGGTCGTGCAGCAGAGCCCTATCGGGTGCGGTGGTGTCTTGTCCTGTGGGATTTTGCCGGGAAGAAAATAGGAGCCGCGAGACAAATGACCGATCGGAAGTCGTATTGGAAATGTATCGATATCGTGCCCAGAGCTCCATTTGCTTCGGTGCAACATCAGGTCGGATTGTTGCGCTTTTGGGCATGTGTTCCACCACAGCCTCTTCAGGCACAATTCGTTTACCCAGAAGGATTCCAATCTGTGTCATTCCATCTCGTGGCACACTACACCAGCACTCTCCTACGTCCTCCCACGGAGTTAAGGCAGCGACAGGCGGCAGAGGGAGCCGATGCTTACCACGGGCATATTTCATATATAGCCTCTGGAAATATGTTCGCGAAGGCCCAGCGGTTGGGTTTGTAAGATACGGGTCAATAAGGATACCAAGACCCATAGAGAGGAAATTCATCTTTGGCTTGTCCTGGCGCGGCATGTATGGCTCGACGACCGTTGTTGGAATGGCGACGTTCTTTACTTCTGTCTTGATCACCTTCACCTCACTGGACAGCGAAGATACCTGTGCACCGAGTCTCATCATCTGATTTGTCAACTTGTTGAGGGCATCTAGGCCGGAATCATTCAGTGAGATAGGGCCAGAAAGTTTTCCACCAAATGGAGAGTTGAGCCCGGTGTCGGAGAGCTTTCCCACGAAGATGTAGATGGTAAGCATCGAGGTAGATGTTAGTAGCACCAGAGTCGCTATTCGGAGGATCAAGGTCCATATGTCACTCCGGGGTTTGGTATGCAGAGCTGCACCATTTTCAAGGGACTGCTTATCTAACGTTGGAATAGGATGAAGTGAAGACTCATCAGATAGTGACTCTTGTGCAAGCTGAGCTGAAATAATAGTCCTTGCAGGGGCGCTGGAGAGCTCTTGTTGTTCTTCGGACTCTGGCGTTGTCTGTGCCGCGGGTGTGGGAACATGAGAGGGCATCTTGGACTCGAGAATCTCAGACTCCGGCTCTTCCTCCTCTTCAATGGTTTCGTGGGTAAATGCGAGTCCCGAGAATCGTCGAGGAGGTGCACTGATATGCTTCCCTTGTGTATCGTCCCGATACCGATTGGACCGTGTCCGCTGCAGGTCATCCTCGTGAATATCCCGCTCAACCCCGAAAGAAATAACAGAGTCATTGTCAGGGTAGAGTCGGGATGGGGGTGAGCTTCCTAGCTGGTTCCCATCATGAATTGAGGAGTTTAAGAGTTGGAGAGGAGAAGGATAAAGTCCTTGAACCGGCTGTCTGGGGCTGGACGTCGTAGAAAATGTATGAGGAACTGGAGGTGTTGGTGTAGCTGTGGATGCTGCGGTATCATTTGAAGCTTGCCTCCGAGGACGCTGAGGAGAAGCGGAAGCTTCGCGCAGTGAGTCGAGTAACTGAGCCTGATCTGGGGTTGGCGCACGTCGAGGTCGCCGAGCTGGAGAAGCACCATTGGAGGGTAATCTCCTTCGTGAGCGGGTATTCAGATGAGGGCTGCCAAAAGTTTCGGTCTCCTCGCGCTCCTTGGCATTCTGGATGGCATCGTCGATCGTGTTGGCCATCTCCACCAGATTCATCTTCGGCTTGACTTCCAGTTTGCGGGGAAGAATTGGGGTTGTCGATGACCCATAAGCAAAAGACTGTTTCGCTGGGATATTGGGGAGGATAGTATTCCCCTTGTTTGGACTCAATTTAGAGACCCGCAAAGGCGATCCGCCCTCCGAAGAGTTCGCAGGGCGAGCCTTGCCGCGCTTGGGAGGCATCTTGTCCCAGTCTTTCGGTTGTTACTTTAGATGAATAAGTCGGGAGTTGTGTTACGCTCCTGGATCTGTCAAACTTAGCTCAATTCGGGCATGATAAACAACGCAGAAACCACTTACAATATAGGTATAATCATGAAAACAGTGTGCGCCGGAGAGTAGTATCCTCATGCAGAATTTTGATGATCGACAAGTATCGAGTCACAGGAATAGCATGAAGTTGAGAGGGTAGGGGCAAGAAGGAAAGGAAGGAAACAGAAGATA
The DNA here is from genome assembly GCA_027569225.1 of Aspergillus panamensis. Lineage (NCBI taxonomy): Eukaryota > Fungi > Ascomycota > Eurotiomycetes > Eurotiales > Aspergillaceae > Aspergillus > Aspergillus panamensis. The sequence continues at coordinate 4,029 of JAPDER010000034.1, forward strand.
GCGACCAGACAGCAGACCTTCAGGTAATTATGAAATCAAGTGAGTCGGTAACACTGGGAGGCTGAATGAGGCTTCGCTCCGGGGCCTGAATGAACTGATTGATGAAAGGAATGCGACAGAATTGCGACCGCCACCCCAGGAAGCCCCCCTTTGTTCTCTCCTAGTGATTGAGGAGAACAAAAGAGAAAGGGAATTTCCCTCAAAGAATGACCGAATTAATAAACTCAATTGGCGTCAAGCGTCGGTGAAAGAGCGACCAGTTTTACTCAGTCCTTTCGCTTCTTCATTCGAGTTAATGAGGACACGGCGCGTGAGACGCGGGCGGATCGCTGATCTACGCCAGGCAGATACATGCAATCCTAATCGTTTAAGCGATAAGTTTGACAGAATTAAGAGGATAAGGCCTCCCTATCGAAAAGAAATGACGCGTTTAGATCGGGGATCTCAAGATGTTGGCCGTGGGGATGGAGAGAGGAACTTATCGAGTGACAGTTACTATGGGCGATTCTTCAAGGAAACACGAGTTCCCAAATAGGTAAGGCTTAACTGACATCTTACGATCATGACTGCATCAACTACAAATACCAAGGGAGCCTCAGCAGGTGCCTGTGAGACTTATTCGCTGGTTTAAACTACCCAAGGTCTTACAGAGAATGGCCTCAATTCTTGTCCCCTTGGTTTTTCGATCATTTCCATTCTTTTCAAGTGAATTGCCCTTGAGCAACAATATTAAAATCCTTCCCCCACAGACAAAGAAACCATCATTCAAAAACGAGGACCTTGACGGATAATCGAATTTCTTTATCCTGCTCTGTCCCTGTTCTATTTTTGCTACCCACCATCTCAGGTCTTTTATGTTTGTGTTCCCTTCAAGATCTGAGTCAAGGGACAATTGCAGGCCCTGTACAATTCTTTCTATCAGGAAGAACAACGGAAATTCACATTTGGCTGTCCGGCCATAGGGATAGCCTTCCCATTTCCTTCTATCCCGATCCAGTATAAGTAAAAATAGAATGATAATATACAGGGGCCGAGAGGCTGTAAAATTCAGGTTGCAAAAGTAGTGAACATATACGTGACCGTGAGCCTTTTCCCCGAGACGTTCTGTTCATCTATTCATAGAACAATGGGTCAACAAGTCCATGCTGCGACAATACCGTCTTTGCGGCCTTCAACAAGGAACCCATCCTTGAGTCGCACACGCTCGACAATGGCGGGGCCAGATCCATCTTCGGCGCCAACCCCGGCACCACAGTCCCAGTGATTACCATCCGCCTTGTCATATACCTTCACGACGTTCTCTCCGGCCGCGGCCACGATTCGCTTGGCGTCGAACATCATGCTGGTTATGGGCCTATCATAAGCATACGCATCATAGATGGATCCCATTCGGAGATCCCATATCTATTCATCATCGTCAGTTAAATGCACCGGAATAGAAAAGAGTAAATTAGGAAGCAGAGAGTGGAAGCATACCCTTATACTGCGGTCCAGACTTCCCGTCACCAAATGTACATCATCAAACTGCAAACATGAGACAGGGCCAGTGTGGCCTACCAGGCTTCGGTGTACTTGGCCGCTGCGAAGATCCCACAAGCGCACCATACCATCAGCGGTACCACAGGCCAGCGCAGCGTCGAAGCATTGCAGAGCTCCGACAAAGTCTGCCGAGGCATCCGGTAAGCGCCCAGATGGTCTCCATTGTGTGTCCCCTCCTAGTGTCGATGCTTGCGCAGCTGCCCAAAGAACGTCCAACGTTTGGACACAGCGACCTTTAACAAGATCCCATTGCCGCAGTGTTTTGTCAGCAGATCCGGAGACCAAAGTGTCTCCTTTGAAATGAAGCGCCGTCACTTCATCAACATGGGCGTCTAGAGAAAACACATAGCAATCTTCTAGTGTGGTCGATTGGGATGCCACGGTGGCGTCATCAGCTTCATCCTCCGCTTCTTCATCGCGCTTATTGATTCGGTTATCCCTATGCGTTGATCGAGCGCGGCTTAGGTCCCAAAGCTTAACGGAGGCATCCACAGAACCAGTGGCGACAATGTTGTCTTCGACTTGAAGACATCGGACAGATGCGTTATGCCCTTCCAAGAACCCAGTGCAACGGCCGACATTGAGATCCCAAACCCGTACTGTATCATCTAAGGCTGCTGTGATCATTGTGCCGAACGGAAAATCGAAGTCTATGGCGGTCACAGCGTCATTATGGGCTTGCATTTGCTTAATCTCAGAGCCGGGAGCGAAATGTTCGTGCAAAACCGGCATTGAGCGTTTCCCTAACAAGAAGCCATGGTTAATCAGAGCCACCTCGGGAGCCTGGAAGAAGGAACAGTACTTATTGATCGCTGCTTCAAACTCTTGGGTGAAGGGATTTTCTGGTAAATAGATTCCGACATGAAGGACGCATCCATCGCCGGATCTTCCGAGTTAATCGAGTCATCATTTGCTTCCGAAGAGCGGGGGGTAGCCAGAGCAGCCTCAGTTTTCGCGGCTTCTTCTTCCCGGATATCCTCCAGCTTATTATCAAGTTCGGTGACTGCTCGCATGTTAGGAGAATGACGATCACAATTGCATCAGCAGTTCCAGAAGTGCACCCACGTTCATGTTCCAGCTCCGCCTCCTCCGTCTCCAATCCCGCCAGTCGGTCCAGAACAATCTGTCGCATTTTATGAAGATTCGCAATCTTGTTGTCAATCTCATGGATTTCAGAGCTGCACATTTTTTTGCGAACGCCCATCAGCTCCATCCGCCGGCCCAATAGATCTCGATCCCTCTTCAGGTCAATCGTGGTCGGGGGAAGGGCCGCATGTGTCTCGCCGTCCTTCAGCAGTTTTTTGTTCTTAGATATCCGCCTTCGGTGGGTTCGTCGATACTCGTGGTCATCTTGGGAGGCCTGGAAGCCTTGGAACAGGGAGTAGGAACTCGAGTCGTCGGGGATATTCTCAAGGAGTTCGTCGGGGAGAGAGGAGATAGCACGGGATTGAATTTCGGTTGTCGAGAGCTTGGAGCGGACCAGGTCCGTTGGAGTGGTTTGGGCTAGCGCAAACACTTTGCGCTGTGTCCCAGGTCGCCGTAGCTCGCGCTGAATATCCACCATGGCATGGTGATAGTGAGCACCATTGCCCGGGTCGCCAGAGGGTCCCATCAAATGCCCAGCAGTTGATGTGACTTTTCTCCCGAAGGCCTCGATGTGCCGAGTCTACAGGCAAGGCATCGTATATTAGCCAGTACATTCGTAGTGCAGAGGCAGGCTCACATTTTGAGCTTCAAGAAGGCAGAGGAGAGGGAGGAGGGGAGGAGTTGGCATACGGTAATTCCGGTTCCCAGCAGACCGTCACGCTCGACAATATCTGATAGGCCGGAGGGAGACTCATCGCGGCGGTACTTGTCCATGGCACCGACCAGAGGAGTTCTCGATAACTAAAACCCCATACGGGTTGGGAACGACCGGGGAGAGTTCGGCAGAGTACTGGGTTGTTGTCGGGAGCTGGCTAGATTGCTTGTGAAGAAGTTCTGCGCAGGTGCACGCGATGAATTATGAATTACCGCGGTGCCGGACTGTCCCTGTCTTTTCCTGTAATTTTACCGCCTTCGCCCGACTTTCCAGTGACGCAGCTCTGGATTTTCCCGTATCGTCCGCTTTCCCAGTATTTTTTTACTCAAGACCCCGTTATCTATCATTATTATTCTAAAAAGATTTTGGGTTTATCTTGTGATGGAACGGGGGGAACTAGAGGGACTGAAAATCTTAAAGAGTCATCTGGTCTGGTATATCTCACTAGTGAACCGCAGCTCAATCCATTGAGAAGAAAGACGACCTGAGAGTTTGATACTTATGCTCCAGCCTCAACTCTTTGGTGGGGGGGCTAAGAATACTTCAATAGGTGCATTATGACCTCAATGAGGTACGAGACACGGGGGTAGCGCAACATACGAAGAAGAGTGGCAGGGCGGATACAAATCGCAAGCTGATTAACCACTCTTCCAGCACATCTGTTATCATCCAACAAGGTATCTTAATAAAGATTAATAGGACTATGCATCGAGCTCTGGGCACAATAATTCAGAAAAATCGTACTCCGTACCTGGGTCTACGTTGCCTACCTTAGGTGAAAATGGCTGGATGCAAGGGATGAGACGAATGATAATGCACTAAAGTCCCTCAGCCATGCTAGATGTTGAAAACACACAGACGATTGGCTGCGCATTCGAATCCCGCTTTCAGCTCATAGCCTCATACCTCATACCCTAGCCTTGCGGAGCTTCATTAATTCTCGCCGGAAGACAAATCAGGAGTTGGGAGCTAGTCCAATAATCGGTGGAAATATGAAGTAGGACTATTCAAGGAGAAAGAGAAGAGAAAAAATAATAGTAATAATTTCCTTCTCCCTTGCAATACCATAAAGAAAACCAGCATGAACAATTATCCACCCTCCGCCGCAGCACTGGGATCCTCTCGATCGAAACCAGTGGACGAACAGACGGCAGATATCCTCCTAACCGCACAACACATCGACAAAGAGGTCACAGAAGCCAAGCGTCTGCGCCAGGTCAAAGACACCCTGTTAAACGCTCACGAGCGGAACTGGATCGATAATGTGATCGCCGAAGTGGAGGACGCCGTCGATGCAGTTGTCCGCTTACTTGAACCGTGTCGTGTTGAGTGCGAGGCGCGATCAGGGAAACTGGGAGTGGGTAGGAAGATGCTTTGGATACTTCGAGATAATCAGAAAGTGAAGGGGAAATACTCGCGACTTATCGTCACTCATCAAAGCCTCACGACGGTGATGTCAATGCTGCATAGTCGGAACCAGGTCATCGATAACAATACCCTTTCTGGTCGTTCACCCATGTCAGATCAGCAGGTCGAGGGGCCCCCAAGTTATGAGTTAAGCGAGATGCTAGATTGGAGACAAAGCAAGCAACAGAGCCGTTTAAGAAACTCCATTCGGTCCTCAAATACATCAGGGGGAGGAAGGGCAGCGGAGTTGGAATGATTTTGAGGGCGCGATCGGGAGGTTTTGTGTTGTCCTTACTATTTGTTTTTGGAGTTATGGTTTTGGGGATTTTCAGGCTAAATCGTTTTGGATATCTACAAAATAATCATCTACTGCCTTTCGTTGAAAGAACAATTGTTGTTTTCACACAGTGGCTTTAAGATGACTTTCCGTTGAAAATCCACACTGGGTTACTTAATACATCACCCGGAATACGAAAGCACTTGGAAGAAACTTTTGGTAAGAGTGCTTGCAGAGCTCCTATATAGATACTCTGTGCTAACGGGCCCTCCGCAAAAGACCCTCAACCAGGCGATGATGACATGCCGATTCGAGTGTCTATTTCCGACACTCCATACACCCCCTCCACTCCCTGGCAAAGATATCCTCATCCACGCATGGGGTCTCACCCAATCTGGAACCATCCAGGAGCTGAATGCACAGACCAAATGGCCCAATGCCCAATCCCATCAGTACAAGATTGTAATTGGGGGTGATCATGAGCTCTGTCTTGGTCTAAGCCTGCCGGACAATAACCATGACGAGAAGATAGACTGGAAATCCCTGATCTACCTTAGAACTCTTCCATCGTACTGGAAATCAATGATCAAAGAAGCCTCAAAGTGCCCTCAAACAAAAAAGTTAGGCGTTCCAATATCCATGCGACAGGGTATCTAGGATGATATCGGTATCCCCTCTGATACGCAGATTCTCATCAGCCAAAGTCATCCCATGTCCATGTTACATCTAGACCTGGGAAATCGGGAATATTGGTTTCTTCTCGCTCATCTGTGGTCGATGAAGGAAAAGCCAAGGCTGCATGTTCTTGGGCATATCCATACGGAACATGGCTGCGAAACTCTGTTGTGGAAGTCTTTTCAGCTGGTCTACGAGAAAATGATAAGTGGTGACACGAGCTGGGTTAATTTAACTAAAGTAGGGTACCATGCAGTCGCAAATGTACTGGGGGGAGGAATAATGTGGCTGATCAAGTGATCACTATGATTAATGTGGGTATGATAGGAGGCTTACGCGACAAACAGATTCGCCCATGTACTCTTTGACATTTGAGCTCTCGGTGGTTTTTGTTATTGTTGTTGTTGTTGTTTTTATGATTTGCGATCCTATATCAAACGAGGAGTATTAGCCATGAATCATTATGTTAATTAAGCTCCTTCGAGTCCGGTGGAGCCATTAAACCAACCCTAGCCTATTTTATTGTTTATTGTGCAGGAAGAATACCTAGAATTTCGAATATTATTGACGAGCCCATATTAAAACGGCGCGCCGAGAAGCAATCCAAGTACCTAGGTAGTCTAGCTGCCTATGCGCTATAGGGGAGCGCTGGCACTGACCAGTTGTCCATGCCAATAACAATCACGAAGTCGATTTCCCGATCGTTCCAACTTTCCCCGATTTCTCAACTGCGGCAAAGACAGAACCAAAATAGCCGCTAGCGAGAGAGGGAGATATTGAGGTAAAGGACGCCATGGAGTCGCCGAGCGATTGGGTCCCTGATTTCATCGTGGGAGTGGATTTTGGCATGACCTGTACAGGTATGATGAATCTGGAGGAGACTGGGAGAGAGACTGGGCGGGGTTCCTGCTATCCTCTTCACTTTCGCCATCACACTTTCACCTTCCATCATTTCCTTCTTAATAACTCCTTTCTATCCTAAATTCTCCTTTCACTTGTCTTCTTTTAGCGATCTCTCCCGCTCAGCCGTAAATTAGGTATTGCCTACTCCTATGCACCAGAATGGGGGTCTCCCAAACCGCTCCAGCACTGGCCAAGTATGCTGAGTACTCAGCTCGCCAACAAAGTCCCCAGTCAACTGCGATATGAGCTCGATTCAACCACCGTTGCCTACTGGGGTTTCCAGTGTGAATCCGAGGGTGACCACGACCATGGAGAGATTAAGGAATTCTTCAAGCTCAACCTTGATCCCAGCTTTAAGGACGCCCGTTACAATGCTCCGAGCCGCGAAGACGCAATGCAATGGTTCCAGGATTATATCCATTGTGTTTATATGTATACCATCTCTTATTTTGCCAAGTCATTCCCACGGTTTGCGTCCCGCCGGGTTGAGTTTGTGTTCAGTATCCCAACCACCTGGAAGGACCCTAGAATGGTGGCGGAGCTGAGAGAGCTGATCTGCTTCGATTCACCTAATCACCGGGCTACGATTGGCCTGACAGAGGCGGAAGCAGCAGCTGTGTATGCAAGTGGGCAATTCTACCACGTAAGAGCAGATGTCACCGCGGTTCTGCGTTCAGAGAAATGCTGAAAATGTTTAGCCAAACGATGTGATTCTTGTCTGTGACGCTGGAGGTGGCACAATGGTTAGTGCCCCCGTATCAAAACTAGTGCTGCCGGACGAGGAGAATAACAGCCATCTAGGATGTCAATATCCTCAAGCTCGTCTCGTCGCCGAGTGAACCAACCAAGTTTGAGCCGCTAGGCGTTGTTGAAGGTAATACAAACTCGAGAGGAACCTATTGTCAGTGTCTAACCTACAGTAGGAAAGCCAGTTGGTTCTGTTCAAATCGATATGGGCGCCCACCAACTTCTCTGTCAGAAGCTTGAGCATGTCCGCAATATCTTACCGAAACAACCGCGCGACATGGCATTCGATATGTTATCTGGTGGTCGGTTTGAGCGATTCAAATGCTCATTCGGGGAGAAAGCAGTCGAAAGTCCAGCGTTAACAATCGATGTTCCCGGTCTATCTATTGGGTTCGATGCCCCAGCAGCAGGGATATTAGATGGTCAAGTACGCATTGACAGGTATGCATCTTCGGACATAAGCCCATGCCCGTTTGATAGCGTCGCTAATTTCCCACCCAGAGACGAAGTCAAAAAACTTTTTGACATCCAGATCGAGGAAATGTACGAGCTATTAGACGATCAAATTAGCCGGCTCAAACTGCAACATCCCACCGAGCAAATAGTTAGTGGCTGCAACCTAGCCGTTCTTATTCGATTTTGTACTGACCAAGTTCTACTAGTCCTTTCTAGTATTATCAGGCGGGTTCGGAAGCTCTCCATACGTCAGACAATGTTTGAAAGACCGATATTCAAACCCAGTGATCACGCCGAGTACCATCGAAATTCTGGCTACTGATGAACCGTAAGTCAATAAATTGCTTCACAAAGTGGTTGGTATAGGACCTATCCAAACTAACAATCTCCAGACAGCTGGCAGTCGTCCAAGGCCAAGTCATCAACCGGGTCCAAGAACTCCGGCGAGGAGCAGCCTCCTTCCAATCCCTCTATTGTCGAGTCAGTTACGGTGTTATTTGCGACCAGGTATATGACCCAGAGAAACACGTAGGGCAACCGATCCGGTACGACGAGCGCAACAAAAAGAAGTATGCTGTGCAACAGATCGACTGGCTTATATTTCAGGTACGTGCACTCCAAAACTTCCTCGAGCCAGAGAGAAAGCAGTGAATTGACTGTTTCTCATTTCGCGCAAAACAGGGTGACACCATTTCCCGGTTCGGGATACAAAAAGAGTTCCAGAGAAAGATCAATCCCAAAGAAGTTGCGCGATCTTGGGTAGCTCAAATTGTCATGTCCAATCTCCCCAGACGACAGCTTCCACAGAGCATGTCTCAGCCTGGGGCAAAGCTGATCTGCAATCTGGAAGTAGATATGGGAAGTGTGGAACGGAAGGCGCGAAATCACCACTGGTATAATTTCCACCCGGCCTATTTAATCGCAAACTTCAACATCAAGGTCAGCGTTAGGGCCAACAACGACCTGCAGTTTGAGCTATGGAATACCAATGGCACCCGTATAAAGAGTGAGAACCGGTCTCCGCTCAAGGTAAAATGGAAGCCAGTAGTGGAGAAGATGGAGGATGAACCACGCTCTTCATAGGCAATGATAACCAAAAGAATTGTACGATAGGTAAAGGATTTTGAACATCAGCGTTTTCTTTTCTTTTTTTAAAGCCATTTTTGCTTGGTCGCTGTCAAGATACTCCGGTGGGTTATTTCCTAGTCTTGGTTGGATCGTCCGTTTGCGTTGTTTTCTCCAAAATTCAAATCTCTCTCAATTCCGCTCCGCAAACCCAAAGTTCTCCCCGAAACCACCATTTCCTTTCAACACTCCTCACCCACCAAGTTAAGAGAAACATAGAGAGAAAGAGAATCTTTTTTTTTTCGCCATGGATACCGCTATTGATCTCTCGGATGCCTCCAAGGCACTGGACCTCGCCAACATTCGCTTCCAACTAATGTAAGTTTTTCAGGTGCAACCGACATCGGAGGCGGAAGTTTGCTCCCCGCAGCACCGTCCACTTGAATTTCTTCAACAGTATTCTACTTTCTCTCCCGGGTTTGTCTTAATAAGGGCGAGATAGATGAAATATACTTACGAAATGCAGCCGCCTAGAAGACACAATTACCTTCCACCTGATTGAACGGGTCCAATTCCCCCTCAACAAAACCATCTACACTCCCGGCGGAGTCACAATCCCCGGTGACGAGATCAGTCTCATGGACTATGTGCTCCGCGAACAAGAACGCCTCCAGTCGCGCGTCCGCCGCTTCCAATCCCCAGACGAATACCCCTTCTTCCCAGAAGCGCTCGAGGAGCCCATCCTGCAGCCACTCAAGTACCCGAAGATCCTGCACGACAATGACGTCAACGTCAACGAGACCATCAAGAAGCGTTACACAGAGGATATCTTGCCGCGCGTCTGCCCACAGTTTGGCCGCGAGGACCGTGGCGAGGCACAGGAAAATTACGGGTCCAGTGCTACCTGCGACGTGAATTGCCTCCAGGCGCTGTCGCGGCGGATTCACTTTGGGAAGTTTGTGGCGGAGTCGAAGTTCCAGAAGGAGCCCGAGCGGTTTGTCAAGTTGATCAAGGCCGGGGATCGGGTGGGGATTGATGAGGCGATTACGAATGCGCAGGTCGAGCAGAAGGTGTTGGAACGGTTGGCGTTGAAGGCGAAGACATACGGAACTGATCCTGGGTTCCCGAATGAGTCGGGATCGAAGATTGATGTTAATGCTGTGCAGGCGATGTACAAGGTAATCCTTCTCTCTCCCTCTTTTTTTTTTTTCTCTTTTGAATGGAATACTAACTTGGATAGGAATATGTCATTCCCCTGACCAAGGTGGTGGAGGTAGAATACCTTATGCAGCGCTTGAAGGGCACAAAATGGGAGTAAATCGCTGAATATATGGCCAAAAAAATATAGATTTTCATTACCTCAACCCATCCCGTAGAGCGAATGATTTTTTTTTTAAAAAAAAAAATGTAACTTTTCTCTTTCTATCATTAAACAAGTCATCATCATTTCCAATCCAATCCAATCCATTCTATTCGAATTATACCTTCAAATAATCCACCATATCCCTCACAGCCCCCTCGAGCCTCCCCGCCTCAATCAAAATAAGACTGGCCCCCGTCCGAATCCCCATCTCCTGGAACGCCCGCTTCGAATCCGAATGCCCCTCGTCCTGTTTATGCGTATAGGCCACGGACCCCGCACAAACGGCATGGCGCTCCAAAACCTCGTCCTCGGGGTGAAAGAAGAACCTCTCGACCGCCGCGCCTCCCTTCTTCTTTTTCTTCTGCGGGCGCGCGTCCTCCATGTCCAGCTTCGACTCGACCTCCTCGTACGTCTTCGAGAAGATCAGGTAGTGGGTGAAGCTATACGGTTCGTTGTCTTCGAGCGCCCAGGTGATTTCTTCCTGGAGCATGGTGTACATGGGCGGGACGACTTCGGAGGGCATGTTGATTAGGCGTTCGGTGAGGATTAGGCCGATGGGGGGCACGGGGGATTGGGAGAGGAGGGAGGCCAGCGGGGTGAGGGTGGGGTTGGTGGTGGATTTTTGGTGGAGGTATTTGGTTAGGTCTTTGATTATTTGTTTGTCCTGCATCTTTTGATAAGAATTCCTCTCTGCTTTTATCCCAATGTAGAATGGTAAAGGGGGGGGGAGGTACACTATGTTCTTGCAGATTCAACACCGTCAAAAACGCATACGGATCCGATTCATTCCCATCCACTTTCACCGTCGACCCTAGTGTGGGCTGCGACAGGATCAGATCGGCTAGAGCGGAGAGATCGAAGATCTGGGCGTCAATGTCGAAGAGTTGGCGGAGGAGGTTCTTCAGGCCGTGGAAGTCGACTGCCGGTTGGGGGTCGAACCATTCGAAGTCGACGTTGACCATGTCGATGTCCTCGTCGGAGGAGTCGTCGCCGCCGTTATTGACCTGCGGGTCGGTGCCATCCATGTCGACGTCGCCATCTTTCATTTGCTTGCGCTTGCCCATTGTGAGGAGAGGATTGCGTGGGGAGTCTTCAATTCGGGGGGGTGGAATTTTGGGATTGATGATTTCTTGGGGAAAAAAACGTTGGCGGCGCAAATGGGGGAAAAAATATCCCCACTGCTAGCCGGTTTGGATCGGAATGCTCTCCAACTCGGGTTTGGAGATAGCCTCGATAAGGATACTCCATTGATTAATCTTGATTTATTTTTAGATTCGTCTTTGTAGATATTTTCCGCTTCTTCTCTAGGTAGCTCCGATGTCATATTTACAAGCTCGTCCTCATACCCAGGTCCATCCTTTCCCTGGACTCAGTATCTCCAGTGCTTAAAATCATCAGACCCACTACTACCCCTTGGCCCCCAAGACATGATAACAAAGGTAACCCTAATTCCGAGTAAGCAGATCCAGATTATATCTCAGCTTCCACCTCCTCAACTGAGGGCACCTTATTCAGCTTTACTTTATAGAAGCCCGCCACCAACTAGACACAATCCCAGACAGCCTGCACATCCTCCTTGGGGATGCCCAACCGTCTCGTGCCCCGAATATGCCAGCGGGCCTCCGTCGGCAGATTCTGGCTCATAATCGCCGGGAGCACGACCATCTGCGTATCGATGTCATCCAGCACCTGCCGATCCGACAGGAACAAGCCATAGGTGATCTCGGTGGATAGCTAGGAAAAGTCCCGATGGCTGCGGAACAGACCCAGCGTGTCGGAGCCATTGCGCGCGTATATCTTCTGGAACCAGCCGACGGCGCGGTCGTGGTTGGCCTGGTCGCATTGCCATCCGGGTCTGGTGGGCGCGAAGTCCTTGTCTTCGTCGCGCTCGACCTGGCTGATGGACAGAATGGCCTCGATGGGGTTGCAGACGCCGATGATGATGATGGATTTGAAGAGCGACTCACGGATGCGCCGCCCAGTGCCTGGCGGGACTCGGACGTGGCGTTGGCTTCCTGGTGGATTAGGTGGAGGTAGAGTTGGTCGAGGCGTTCAGGCTCGGGGCCTGCGGCGAGAGTTGCGGCCGCTAGGATGTACCATTTGTCGGCGGGGATGTGAGTGGTGCATTGGAAGCGGGAATCGAGCTCCTCGAAGAGCTGCGTGTAGCGGGGCTCGACGGTATCTGTGGCGGCCATTGCTGAGAGGGCTCTTCGAGTCGAGGTGGGATTGCGCGAATATCGGACGAGGCGAAGAGAAAGGGGGGGGGGGGGGGGTTGCAGGCGTTTTAATAGGCAGATGCGAGTTCCTATACCTAATAGGTGACTGCAAAGCATTGGCTATGGATATCAGCCAGATGAGACAGAGCAATATCCCCTGTGACCTCTGAATCACATAGCTGCATATCCGATAAACGAGAGCGGTTTTCACAAGCTGTATAGACGGGTCACGGATGGTGGTGGTGGTGGTGGCCGCCGAGAGATATCGATGGGCTTCAGCATTTCCAGATTCGGCAGGCCTACAGACAAGCTATACCCCCGACCACTTGTCGCGTCCGAATTAGTAGGCAATATCGAATAGCAAGAGGCTAGAATAGCTGTAGCTGTAGCTGTAGCTATGGCCTATAGCTCCTTATCCAAACCAAGATGGTATCATATTCGCTAAATTCATGTATTAGGGAAGAATAAGGCCCCTCCGGGACGCCGGGATATATACCTAGGGACGCCTGAACTCAGCTATGGCCTCATCCACAAACTTGAGCTCCCTCGTGTTTCTTCCTTTGCGTCCTCCATTGGTCATTCCGCGTAGAGTTTGAGCCAGAGCCTTGTTCGTGATAACCATAAGCTATGACTACGTCATCGCAACATAATGCACAAGTATCAGAAACGCAAGCCAAGAATAATCATCATTCAAGCAGATCCTGGCATTTTCCCTTGGATGCAAGAACTGCCAGCTCCAGGATATGACATCTAGATTCACCAATTCATTCAATTCACCTTGTTGGCCTTGTTCTCGCCCCACGTATGAGATCAGAGCTACAGCCATGACATCACGGTCTGCGAGAGCACCGGAGGAAAGCCTATATATGTGGCGGACTTGAACCACGTCGATACCTTGCTCTTCGAACTAGACAGCTTCTATACGCTACTTTAGCCTCTCTACTCTATATAAACACATAAGCAACCACCATGCCTACCACATCTCATAGCGCCGCTCAATCCAGTGTCGGCAGCGCACGATTCTACGAGGATGGCGATCAGCGCAACGAGCCCCAGTCCGTTATCAACGAGCGCGAGCGATTCTCTGCCGGTACAAAGGACAGCCACAAGAACATCGATTCGAGTATGTATCCTTTGTTTCTCCCTTTTGAGGAGGGTCACCACATAGCTAACCTCACGCACAGAGGACCAGCGATCAATCGCCAATCGGCTCGGCGCTCAATCCAATAAGCCGGATAGCAGCCACCATCATAACTTCGATTTCGATCCCGAGGCGGAGCTGAGCAAGCAGGATGCTACCAAACCGGTATGTTCGCCTTCTCGGGTTTTCGGATGTCTTCTCCTGATTGATTGAGTGTTGTAGGCCCAATTGCATGGAAACAAGCCGTCCAAGGGAGCTCAGATTGATCGGGAGCTCCAGCTGGAAGATGAGCAGAGGCTCAGGGAGAAGGGGATTAAATAGATGCTTTGTGTTGTAACTATATCCATTGTTGAAGAATGATTTTACTGTCGAGTTTGTGTTCAAATGGTGTCTCAGCCTTGGAAGTAAAACTATGTATTAAAAGGAGTATATGCATCTTTAAAGTACAAGGTAATTAGGGGAAGTGATATCTAAATATAGCTGAATAGTCAAACTGGGTCGTCGTCTCGTAAACAGCGTGTCGTGGGTCATTCGATAATTTGAGGGGAGGACTATCGTAATAGCACCAGGGACTTGTATATGGATTCCAGGTTGAAGGAGGATTTTATCACCAGAGGGGGTGTAAAATCTCAGGTCGCGATGGCAAATTGTGGATCAGTGTCGTGCGGTTCTGCAAAGACATTTTGCCAGTACCTCTCCGTCTTGTCGCAAATTTCGACCTTGGAGGACCACGATTGAAACATGAGATCAGGATCGCAACTGATCAACTTGATCTCCTCCCAGTATGCCCTCTCGGCATCGTAGCCGAACCTTTGGATCACATCTTCGGGGACCAGCCACGCCCGTGAATCTGATCCATCTAGGCCAACAGTGGGAGCGGTCTCAAATTCCGTGCCCCAGAGATTACCTCCTGGGTTGAATTTGGGATAATTAGCGTGAATAAAAAACACTCGAGGCGGCTTTGCGGCTTCCGCATCTTGAACCCGGAATATGCCTTGGCTAGTTAACGCGTGGTCTTCGATCGGATCCGACTGTGCCATGGCGGATCCGGACATCCCCCCTTCTGGCTTCGGGTGACCAACCGCTTGTACCCGCTCACTCACGGCATAGAACGGCTCGCCTACTGCGTATGCCGCTTGGATGAAAGTTTCTTTGTCGCCTTCTCCTGGCCCTCCCTGGGAGAGGAGTCTGAAGTAATGCGATGGCCCGTAGTAATTGTAGTACGCGGCGAGCAGAAGCGTGCGCAGATGGGTCTTCTTAGATACGAGAAAAGTGCCCGCCTCAGTCGACTGTCTTACAGTCACTGGGGGAATCGGCTGTCGAGCAATTCTAAAGTAAAGCGGGGAAGCCGTGGATTGCCAAAAGTCAGGCCAAGTGATCATACCGGTCGACTTGAAGAGGTCGGAATCCAGAAGAATTTCCGGGTTATGCAATGGGAAGCAGTCGGCGTCCATCCAAATAACTTCCTCGAACGATGAAAAAAGCACCGCGAAAACCTTAAGTTGGAAATGTGCAATATTATCCTTCCCTACTACATCCGAGAGGATCAAGCACCGCGCATCCATTTTTGGGAGGACGTCCTCGCAAATACCCTTCTCATACTCGCCCGCATCCTTCATAAACACCTCCACGGGTAAGGAGAACCCTGTGCGACGGAGCATCCGCAGAGTTGATATAAATACTGGAAAATATGGCCCCCCCGCTGTCGAAACCAAACCACGTGTCCCCGCGGAATGGACCGGCCGTAGACCTTTTATATCCAGGGTGGCTTGCAAGAAATTCGCATGCGCCTCTTCCATCATCACAATATCTTTCTCCTCCATGAAAGTCAGTTCAGGTCGGGGGTCGGTTGTGGTCGCATTGAAAGAGATCGCTGGCACATTTTCCTGATGCGTAGGGAAAGGGCATTTCGGCACATGCGCTTCTAATAGCGGTTTGAAAGCTTTCCAGAAGACATTCTGGCGTTCTGTAAGGGGGACTTCAAAGGCTGTGCTCGGAATTACCGAGGCGGGCGCTGGGGTCCAATTCACATAGACTGTGATTATGAGGAAGAGCGCACCAGTGACAGAGAGGACGGTCCTCAACCTGCTCCGACGGATAACAGGCATAGCACAGGCAAGCCAGAAGAGGCTATTCTGCGAAGGAATACCCCAACTAGTTGATGCGGACTGGTGTCACCCCATACAGCGGACGGGTATGGCTTATGGCGCGCGGCTCTATTAACACCGAAAGGAATTTGTACTCGGGGAGAACGAAAAGAAAAAGAGAAAACAAAGCCTAGGCCACTGTGAGCCAATTAAAAAAAAAAAAAAAAACTTCTCAAAATTCCACCATGACAGGCAACTAGAGTTTTGAGGGCTGGTAAACACGCTCCCGAGTCTCAGGAGGTCTCTTCCGGGAAGGTGGCGGAAGCGGCTGAACCCACAATTGTTAAATAATCAACCGTGGACAGACCCTGGGATGAGGGAGCGACACCGAAATCTGCTGGACGATGCGAAAGAGAGTGGGAAAGCTCCTACCGCAGATTAGATAGTAGTAGAATCTAGATACTCCTTTGTTGATCTACCTACATGATGCAGTGGCAGGCAGTCTCCGCCAAAACCAAAAATCGGGGATCATTTCCGGAAGGCGGTGGCAGAACCCCTGATAGTTTAGTGTTTGTCCAATCAGAGTCTAGCGTTTCCCTAAATATCACCGGCGCGCTGTGAGTGGGCGGCAGTTGCATTACCTTAGGTAATATCAAAGATTTTCCCCACCGGCCCACTCTCTGCCAGCTGGTCTGCATTAGCCGGTAAATTAATATATTATTCTATCGTGGAAGCTGAGCCTGTTCCCAGTTTCCCTCAGAAAAAGTGTAGCCCAAGATCCCCGACTGAAAGTGAACTTGAACAGCTCCCTCACAACCTACCTAGGTAATTAATGGGGATCTCTGCTCACTGCTCACGCGCCTGACGAAATCCCAATTCCCCAGGCCGGAATTATCCAGGTTGGGCCTTTTGGTTGTCTCACCTAGGAGCAACCATAGTTAATTCTCCGACTCCACAGACTACGGCTAGAATCCCTTAGTTCGTCTGGAAAGCGCTTTAATTATCAACATCGAAGCAACCGGACTCGCCAACGGAACTCAATGGGCGGGATATACCGCAAGAGCACATACTGTACGGTCCCTTATCGCAATTCCCATGGCCCAAGGCGAGCGCGCCATTAATTAATTTTACGCTTCTTGCAGATAATAATCTCGTTATGATTATTATGGGCGTTATTCCTACCAGTAATGGTGGCATTTCCCCCTCTTCCGTAAATCCTTCCCCCTAACAGCCTTCGCCGCTTCTATCCTTCTCTGCCCATTCTTTCTCCTCTTCCCGCCCCTGATAGGCAATTAATTGACCATCCCCCGGGATTTCGCCTCTCCCTCCTGGTAGTTAGGTAACCATTGTCGTCCATGGAACCCACCCCGCAAGGCGGATAACCTCCGCTCGTCGCTTTCGCCGCCCCCCCCCCCCCCCCCCGATAAATTGCAACCTTCCATTGTCAGCCTGGAGGGAAACATTATTGTTACACTCCCACCCCCTAGAACATGACGCAGTCCTCGCAAGGGAAATCTCGCAAATCTCCGCCCGCGCTGCAGCCGGTTCCCCGCAAGAGGCGGAAGAGGACCGTGGTCAGTGGCGCCGCGGACGATTGCTTCACCTGTGCACGTCTGGGGTCGTCGTGCGACCGGCGACGGCCCTACTGCTCCCAATGTCTGGAGAGTGGTCAAGACTGCTCAGGATATAAAACGACATTGACCTGGGGCGTCGGTGTTGCGAGTCGAGGCAAGTTCCGAGGATTGTCGGTCCCAGTGTCCGCTGCGCAACAACCGTCTCCAACGGCTCCCTCCAAGCCGCAGCTCGCTCCAGGCGCCCACGAGCTGTCGCAACCAGGGCTATCGGGACTTCCAGCTTTCTCAGCTCCACGGAGCTCAATTCTGGACTCGCAGCAGGAATACTACTCTCCCATACCTGACCCCAATGGTGGGACCCCCCAGACGTACCTCCCATCTCCCCCCGGCCCGTCGCAGCCGGCTCTATACCATGAAATCCCCGCGCCAAACGACCGAATAAATTACGAGCCCTCCTTACCATACTCAGATAGAACGGACCTGTTGACAGATATTCCACCATACCAGGTTACACCCGACCCATTGGGAGGGGATGCATGTCCCTTGTTGGTGCAGTCGCAGGCTATGATGACGGAGTGGCTGTATCCCCATCATCCGGAAGACGCCCCGGATATGGACCACAAGCTTGAAGAATACAAGAAACAATATTCTCGGAATGTCTCCTTGCTGAAAGCCTACCATTCGCCGTCGCTGTCCCAACTACTTCTGGCCCGATCGGTTGGACGTACGCCACGGCTTCGGTACCTAATCAGTTACTACGCTGAGGTTATTGCACCGGTTATTGTTGCATTTGATAGCCCTACGAATCCATTCCGCACATCCATCCTACGCCTGGCGCAGGAAAGCACATCTCTGCAGGAGGCCATTGCGACGCTGTCCACAAGTAACCTACGCCAAAGGCGGGAGCGCGGGACCTTCTCGACTGGAAGAACCGAGCCATCACGTATGTCCTCACTGGCTCATCGCGCCCTAACCGATAGAGCCCTCCAAGAATGGTACGATACTTCGGCCCCAGAAGGGTTTGCCCGAGAGGAGCAATATCATCGGGGCATGGCAGTAATGGCGTTGAACATGGAATTGGCGGATCCACACAAGAGACTTTCAGACTCGGTTCTTGCAACTCTATTTATTCTGTGCCTATTCCACGTCTGTGATACTGGAGTTGCCCAGTTCAAGACCCAATTTGCCGGAGTGACCAAATTACTGGCGATCCGATTGCGCAGCTCGTCATATTTATCGGAAGAGTTGAAGTGGTTTATCCGCATGTTCACCGTGTTTGACACAATGACCGCCACCACAAACGACCGCGAGATCCAGCTTCACAACACATGTGTAGATATTGCTACTGTTTCCGACAGTGAATGGAGCCTCGAAAATCTTGCCGGATGTGACGCTGGTCTCTTCAAGTTGGTCTCGCACTTGGGCCGGCTGAACATCCTGAGCCAGAACCGAGAAGCCAGTAGTCCTGTACCATCAAATATGTTTACTCCTACCACGGCACCTCCACCCTCAATGGCCTACCACCACTCGAACCTCTTGGCTGCGGGGATCCCCGCACCGCTAGACCCCCATGTCTTCCCGCTGCCAACTCCACCACGGCCCGGTGAGCCGACCAGGCAACCCTCATCACCAGCATTCTGGACCGAATGGTTCTCGATCCGCCAGCAGCTCGAAGCATGGCGTCTTCCGCGGCACCGCCCTCATTCTAGATTTCCATTCGAAGCCGGCTTCACAGGAAATCCGTCCATACCCGAGGCTTACATATCGCCGCCTTCCTCTCCCTTGTCGCAGTGCGGAGTGGCCCCTCAAAACGTGGAGGATGTCTTCCACATCTCTGAGTCATTCCGCTACTCGGCGATCCTCTACAGCGAACGACTCGCATATCCCGACTTGCCCTCCAGCGATCCTCGCATCCAACAGATCGTTCAGCTTGCCATAGCGCACATCATAGCCGTCAAATCCGACGTGTATCTCCTCTGGCCGCTGTTCATCACCGGCTCCGAGTGCGTCCTCGAGGAACACCGCCTCATCATCCAGGAACGCTGCGAAGATATATCCAAAGATTCGGGATTCTACAACAACCTCTCGTGTCTAGAGCTCCTGGAAAAGATCTGGATCGAGAATCCTCCCACGAGCACCCTTGCCAATAACGGTATGGGCAAGCTAGCGACCCCGAACAGCGCCTATGGGGCATATCCCGGGACCAGCTGGTCGATATCAGTCGAGGTGCTGGCACCCCCTACGTCTATGCCTATCCCAATGACCAGTGGCTATGGGTTCAGGTGGCACCATGTCATGCAGGCCAAGCGGGCTGAGGGGGAGTATATGGTTGTGTGACATGAGGTGAGAAGGCCAGAAATTATATGGCCAGCGATCAGGATAAAGCCTGCATCTGCACCGCATCTTTGTATGATGTTTTATCTTTTGTCAAAAAGTAATGAATAACGACAGAAATATCCAGTAACTACTTATTACATTTCCTACGATTAAGGTTGTTTTGTGTTGTAATGCATCGATAAAGACTTTGTCTGATCCACACCAAAGGACGGGGCCAATAACATGTTGCTCATCCGACATTCTGCTTCCCATCCAAGAGCTCTAAAACCGAAGCAAAATAGCCATCGCCTTGGCAACAAGTATAAAACCCTAAGCATATGCTTTATAACAAACACCATCCAATCGGTACCCGTAGCTCTGGAGTCGCTGTCATTGTGGATATAGATTTACCTGTGGTTCAGTGAGCTAAAGAGCTAACCCTCTTGCAGTAATACATGCACTCGCCGTTGATCTCGACGAGACTGTTTATCTGGGCCCTCTTGTTCTCCATCTTCTCCGCCCTCTTCTAGTTTTGTTTACGCTTGCCGAAGCCCAGCAGAGTCGGTCAGATATACTTGTTCTTGACCCTACGTCCCTCGAATCGCAGCACATGACTCGCAAAAAAACAAAAGATTGTAGGATATACCCCTCACTTCCAACATCATCATCATCGTAACACTTCAAGTGGAGTATCTAGCATCTACAGTACTACTCTCATACCTACTACCTACCTACAGAGTTGCTTACATCTCAAACGACCATCCATGCAGTAGTACAGAGACAGATACATGCAGAGTAAAACGAAAACCAAACCCCAAAAAACCCACTAACATCCATACCTACATCTAACCAACAAATAAAATGCATTATTACATACACACTCTCCTGTAGGGTCCATATATCTACGGGGCCAGTAGAGGGTGGAAAACATACTACCTAAAGTATATATATAAAAAATCTACGAGTTTCGCCATCGTGTCAATCGTTCATTTGCGGGGATTTGGTTTTACACTTGACTAGGCACTACCTCTATGGAGTACTAGTACTCCTGCATTACCCCTCCACAGACTGCGTTGGACAGCAACCAACCCAACTTGGCCCACTCTCTAGGTCGGTAAGACTAAGTCGGTTATCTGGTAGCCAGTGCAGATGCAGGATCTCTCGGCAGTGTTTAGGTGCATGGTTGCTGTAGAGCGGGTGGAGTACAGAGGGCTAAGAAAAGTCGGTAGAATCAGATCGACTGATGATGGGTGCTTGGGAGGAGGTGCCTAAGGCGACAATGCAGGAGGGAAGCGCCTGATCTGGGACTACAGTACCTATGGATGGATGGTGAGGTTATGCAAATGCAAGGAGGATGCAGGGCGTTTTGTGTGCATGGCAGAGTAAATAATGCCTACCTAAACAGAGTCGATAATCGAGTGTTTACCGACATGGCTTGCTTAGATTTATTTTCGGTTTTTAATTTGTATATGATGCATGTTGGAAGGGAGGAGAGAGAGGCTGTGTCTCGAGAGTAACCCTCCATACTGGACTAGTTTAGATATATCTGATGAGGCAGCAAAGAACATCGTAGAAGACGTCAAAACCCAACCTACCCGATCTCAGCAGGAGACTCCAACGTCCAACGTGGTGTGGTGTCTGTGTGAACTTTGGGAGTAAGAATCCCTCTTTCGTGCCAGATCAGGCAACCGGGAGATAATCTGAAGTTCTCCAGTGACAAAAGTACCATGCAGGACAAACGAGCAGACTAAGGTACGACTAGCAGATAGGGCTCAGGGCAAGGGTTGTAATCCCATGCGCACAATACGCACAAATTCCGATTTCTTTAATAGTTCTCCTTTTCCTTTATTGTGTTTTCTTTTTTTTTTTTTTTTTTTTTTGCTCCATTCCTGTTGGCGCGCGATCGGCATGAGATTGGCGGGAAAACACGACCCTTTCCTTCACCATGAAAGGGGGCATGAAATCAAAGAAAAAAAAATAAATAAAAAGGGGGAAAGGTAAATAACACGTGAAAAAAGGTTGATTTGAAATGAGATATGAGAGTCGACAAATCAGATGACCTTGCCCTTGAGGAATTCTCGCTCTGAGTGTAAACTTAGCCAAAATGATACAGGTATGTAGGTACGATTAAACATTGGTCGAGGAAGGGCTGGAACCATGGATGAATGGGAGACGAGTCAACCTCGTCGAGCTATGTAAGGAAACTATGTAAGAAACCCCGTATGTACAGTACAGTACAGAAGAAAGGAGAAGAGAAATAAAGAGAAAAGACTGGTCAAAAGAAAAGAAAGGATCAAAAATAATAATAAGACGAATTGTGAGTCCAGATCATCGTGTTCCAGTGCAAGGGAGAGGTGAAAACTCTGTTGGTGGGACTCGGCTGTGGACCTTGATTTCACCCGTTCCGTCCTCACCCTCTGAGACTCTCCTTTCCAGCGCCTCAAGCACTTTACCGAGTCGTCGGCGGAGGATACGTAGTTACGTACCCACGGACACCCCAGGATGACTCGGATTAATTTACTTTTAAATTTTCTCTGACCGTCAGCAAAAGGGAGAGGGAGAGAGTCCAGGGTCAACTCTATCTTCTCTCCCGGTACCTATACTTTGGAGCCTAGAATCCTTGCACATCAACCTTGCGAAAATAAGATTAAAACTTAAGAACAGGAATTAAGAACGACATGCATTTGGACCGTTGGCTTCGGACGGGATAACGATTGGCACTACTCCGTACTATCGTTGGCGTTGGTTCGCGGATTTCTCTCCCTAGACTCAAATGTAGTCTAGGTCTTCTTGTTGGTCATGATGGCCAAGGAGTCAAAAACAAAGAGGAATCGATTATCGAATCGAATATTCCATCATCCAAAATTTGCTAACCCTGCTTATGGATGCATCTGATTGGTCACCAGGCGAGCTCATTCCAGAATATCATCAGCGCCATGTGCGACCTTGACAAAGCAAAGGCCGGTCAATGTCATCCAAAAGTCCAACCCCTTCCCTCCCCAAAAGGACTGGCTTATCTGCGATGATATCTGTCAGGGGTTACACAGATTTCGGGGCTATTCTTATGCATGATTGCTTGAGCTCTACACCGAGGAAAAGACTCCTTTTTGTTGCGGATCAAGGTTGGATGGTTGGTGTGTATTGCTTCTTTTTCTTCGTCTTGGGGTCTCATTCTCCCTCCATTTATGGTCCTGGCTATTTCTTACAGCTTCTGCTCCCACCCAATACGTACCACTTATGGACATATGAATTCAGCGACCTGATCCAGTAGTTTGGTCATTTTTGAAATTAGTGAATAATACGTACTTTGTAGGACCGGTCGGTGGGAAGAATTTGATTATGGCAGCACACCATTCCACAATTTTCTCTCTGTGCTTTTTCGAATATCGACCCTCTTTGTTTTAATTCATAGAATAATTTTTTTTTTCGCTCCTTCTGCCCCTCTGACACGAACTTGCGGTCTGTTGATCAAAGCCTTGTCGGGCTGTCCCCTCGTAATAATGGTGTGGTTGCTGCCCAGCAAGCCAACGGCGGTAAAGCCCATCAGTCAAGTGTTGCCCAACAACGGCTGTTTCTATGAGGGAAAATAATTATCTCTTATATTTTCTTTTTTAAAAAAGAGGGAAAGAAAAACTAAAATGAACAAATATAATATCCATTTTATGCCATACATATGCCATATGCGATGGGATCCACTGCGTTATTGATAACCGGAAGATGAGCTTATTCACTGGTGTGCCAGAGACGGAGGTTTACAGATCCATGGGTTGCCGACGGATGCATCCGGACTGGGTACCATGGAACAGGCAGACATTTCTTGATATGACTTCATTCCTGGATGTACCTGAGCGATGATGCACTTGCAGCGCGGGGTGGCTTATCCTTGTGATGCCTCCTATTCTTTTCTCGTTTCTGGTTGAGATGAACTCAGAGGTATTTTCTAGGGCCTACCAATAGGAGTTGATAGAGGGGAAGGATTACCAATGATGTTCGACATGGATGGGGATTTCCGAGCGCATGTTTCCCGCCACATCGCCACACTTCACAATAGGCAGCTGCAGCTGAACGGCGAAATTCTGCGCTTAGAGAAGCATTTCCTCTGCATCGAGAAGCAAGATCATCGCCTCAATAAGTACGGAGTATTATGATAGTCTATCCTGAAAAGTTATTTATATCTCTTACTCACCTTGCTCAGCCATGTGCCGGGGCGATGTAGGACGGTTATGACTCATAAATCTATCTCCATGATCCATATACACACCCTCGCTTGCACTCTGTAGGCTCCCAAGTTGCTGTGAGTCGATAGAACCAGGCTGAATAGACGCCAGCTACCGAGGCAGCCCCTCGGGAGGAAGAAAATGTGCTTCTTTGGCTTGACCATCTCAGCTGTGATGGAGGGTGACTCGACCAATGACACATACTCACTCGTATCGCTCTGTGATGAAAGGCTTAAATTTTTTGGGGATAAGGAGGGTGACTGGACATATATCAGTTCACCTGGGCTCTGTATTTTGCCCCTTTGATTTCCCATCCGCCCTCAAAGCATTTTGCTGGCTCTTATTCGAGAATGCAAAAAGGTGATGCCCAACAGCATGACTCAGATGACTCGTTTGTGGTGAGACCGTGAGAAGTCGCGGGGAATGAATCACTGGAATTTGGACTATATAATAGACGTAAAGCCACGCTCGGGTTTCTTGTCGAGATTTTCTGCTCAATCTGCACCCAGGAGAAAAATCAGGGAAAAAAAAAGGTCTTCTGAATGGTCAATAATTAATAAAAACCTTCCTTTGGATTCCTGCTTTCCCACCCATTCTTATCAACTACATTATACCCTCCAAAGTCCCAGCCTTCTGGTAACTTGACTACTACCTAAAACAGGTTGGGCCCGAAACGCGCGCCCAAACCTTGCAAAGCGAGTACATTACGGTAATACGGCCAGCTGAACGAGGGCCAAACCGAAGGCTGCTGAAAAAGATTACCGCCGCCCCACTCGGCGGCCCACTTAATTAATATTCAATTATTCAATTCCGTCGTAGGTTTTCCATACTTACAGAGGTACTAAAACCGGTTCGATCCGCCCGCGCACACTCACTCGTCTCCCTTCACCATATTATTATTGCAACTTGCACCAAACAACAACCACCCATCTTGGGTTCTAACACCTCAATACACATCAACAGGCCGCATCTTCTGGCCTCCGACTCGCGTTTTTCCCTGGGTTATTTTGCAGTATCCCCAGGATATACCGGATTTGGTCTTCTAAGAGTCGCCTCCCAAGGAAGATCGCCGATACCGCAGGGAATTTCACCTTCCCTTCCCAACGACTATCTACAATCCCTCGCCCAAAACGTTCGGGAAACCGACGTCGTTCAAATGCACCCTTCTCGCATAACATTTCAACCCTCCTCTCCCCTAAAAACCGTCCCGCGCTGACGGTCCTCCATCATCATCGATATTCCGACTTGGTTGTCCTTTTGATCGGCGTCGATCGGGTTTTTGCTGAACGATATCCTGTATAATATACTTGGGTTGTGAAGTTGCATTTTTCTTTTTGTAATCTGCTTTTTGCGTTGGTTGTTCTTTAATCGGGCTTTCTTTTTTGGGCTGTCTTCTGGAAGAAAAAGTTATCGATTTCTCTCGCATTTATTTGGTTTTGATATCCGACTCGCGCCTCGGTTTGCTCATGCTCATTTCGCGATAATGTACCATTACTCTACACCACCTCCCGGGTGGTCCTCGTCATTCGACTACATGAACTCCCCCCCGACTTCTCCTCACTACGCCTACTACGCCACCCAGTTCGCCAACCCTTACGGCTCGCCCCGAGGCTCGTCGAAGCGCCACGCCCGCAAAGCAAGCTACGCCGCTCCCACCAAAGACGCGGGAGCATGGCATTCGGGCTACAGCCAAAGCTTCTACGAAGCGATGCCCGAATATGGCACCCCGCCAAGCAAGCACGAACCTGTAAGTGCTTTTTTTGGTGGCAATCCGTCCTCTTATCGTCGAAAGACAATGTCCGGTGCTCCTGCAGCAGGCCTGTGGGAAAACGCTCGTGCTCCCCGGCCGCAATCGTCCCGGAAACGATCTATCTTTGTGGATGTGGTCGATGATGGTTTCGATGATGCTCCGAGATTCGCGTTTCGCGAAGAATCAAACAAGACCCGTCGACGACCGTCTACGTCTCAGCGAAAGCCAAAGCCCCCCACTGATCCTTATTTTTCCTATTCCCAGGTCCCTGCCTATGATGATGCCGATGCCGCCAAGCGATCTCGCGCCCGCCGTCAGTCCACATCGACACGCACTCCGTCCAAGCCCAAGCCCCCGACCACGGCCAAGCCACCACCCAAAGCAACCGAGGCCGATGCCACTCGCGCGGGTATCCCGCCGGGCTATTCGATCAAAAACTGGGACCCCACGGAAACGCCCATTATCCTCCTCGGAAGCGTGTTCGATGCCAACTCTCTCGGCAAGTGGATCTACGACTGGACTGTCTTTCATCATGGCGCATCAACTCCAATGGCCGACGTCGCGGGCGACTTGTGGCTGTTGCTAATTAAACTTGCTGGTAAGGTGAAGCGAGCGGATGAGTGTTTGGATCGGATCAAGGATGCCGATGCACAGGAAACAGTTGAAGACTTTTTGGAAAGTGGCGAGCGCCTGTGGGTTCGATTCAAGAAACTGCTGAGAACATGCGAACAGTTTATGTGGAAGGCCGCCAAGCGTGAAGGGGGTAAGGGAAGTGTGTCGATGGGCCGCAACGCCGGGTGTGAATTTGTCGAATCGATCTTCGGTCGCGATCGCGAACTTGAGAACACCGAGAAATTGATGAACAGTATCCGAGTATGGAACATGCGTTTTGACGCCAACTGCGAGGATATTCTTCGAAGGCGGACAACATAGAAACCGCAACAACAGCTACAATAGCAACAACGACGTGGAACCCAGACCATGGAAAGGAAGGGCGGAAAAGTGAGAGTGTCACTGGCTTGATTATACAGCAGCTGGGGGGTGACAATGATGCACCAATCTCCAGCACCGGATCGATTTATTATTTGTGTTTTGTCGGATTGCATTTGAGCGCGTTTGGTTTGATTTACTCCAACTGGATTGCTCGTTGCGTCTCTGATATTTTCCAAGCAGCATCAAAGCTTGGAATATACTGCTGCTCTTGAAGAAAAAGAAAAACTCTTTCCTTTGTTATTTTCCTTTGTTTTCCTACATTTTTTTTTTTTTATTATTCCATCTGTACCTCCCTCATGTTGGTTTACATTTCTGGGATGGGACTTGTTGCTTCTTTTTTTCTCTCTTGTCTGGAGTGTTTGCTCATCGGGAGTCATTTGCATTATTTGCTGCAAGTTTGCGCCCATGGCTTACTTCTGCTTTTTATGATACCATTCAGCGGCCCGTTCTCCTGTACGGTTGGCTTGATTCACTCCTTGATATGCAGTCATTTATTATTTGACACA
The DNA here is from genome assembly GCA_027569225.1 of Aspergillus panamensis. Classification (NCBI taxonomy): domain Eukaryota; kingdom Fungi; phylum Ascomycota; class Eurotiomycetes; order Eurotiales; family Aspergillaceae; genus Aspergillus; species Aspergillus panamensis. The sequence goes on from JAPDER010000034.1 coordinate 31,062, forward strand.
AGACTGCAGCCTATAGATACCCACTACCACCGTCGTACTGATAGACATTACAATAACTATTATTATCTTGAATATTTCCCCAACTTTTCCAATACCGAGTTAGAGGTCTCCTTCCTTGTACTAGTAGTAGTGCTAATAGTTTCGTAGGTACCGATCCGATCAACTCCCACGTTTTTGTCCTTGTAAAACAAGGTAATCCAAATCTGATCTGATGTCATCTGACGGGGTTCATGCAAAAGCCACGCCCACGAGTGAAAGGATGGTGACCATGCCCATCCCTACCCGAGCAGAACTTGGCCCTACCTTTAGCAACTACCGACACCCCCTCCTTTCCCTCCCACTAGGGTCGCTCGGAGGGGCAAACGTCCAATCACAACCATAGTGTCCTGCATGCAACGTTATTAACGACTGACTGGCATGGACTAGACCAAGTCCAAGACGGAGTTCTGTACGTGACCTCGGGCTTGCCTTGTCCGCCTTTACCCCTCATTTGTGACCGGCCGCCCACGACATCCTTGCCAACTTCGCTCCCAGTGGATTGATTATTGAGCGAGACATGCACGCTGGGAGGGGAGGGGCTCTCTTTGTCATCGAGTAGATAGATAGGTCTTAATTTAACCCATCGAATGGGTGGATGGATGGAGTATAGTCTATCTTACCTTACCCTGGTAGGCACTTGGTGGGCTGTAATTGCTTTGTACGTACGTTTTTGTCTCTTGTTATTTACGGCGAAGATAATCATTTGCCCAATGATGAGGTAAGGTAAGTTAAGGTACCTAAGGGAGGGGAGGGTGGTGGAATTACCTGATGAAGGCTACGAGGCTTGAAACATGGGATATTTGCTCTCACGGTGTCTTGGAATTTGATGCTGTAATCTTTCTGCTTAAGAATGTCTAAATATAGTCATCTTACTCGCATCAGGTATCTGGGACGCTGCGCAGACGTCATAGAAGGAAATAATTCATCTGTCTTCTAACCAGGAATCAAGGAAGACTCACTCAGTACCTTGGATTCCGGGATCACTGTTTATCATCCTACACGGAAATCATTCTGAGACTTACGTTTCCAGTACCCTCTGAAATGGAAAGGAATAACGAGCAACTTATCTTGTTCAGACTTGCCGGTGATATTTGAAGCAGCGACCTGCCTGCCACTCGTGTATCCTATGCCGGAGGACTTAAAGCTATGCTATCCAGCTTTAAGGAACCTTGGATAGGAGTGGGCTGTTCATGCAATTAAATTACCTTAAGGGTTGTCTGACATTGTCATTATCATGGAACGTCTCCTAGACGATAACCTGATCAATTCACCATTAGATTTGATCAGTTCTTTAACGATCCCACGACGTTAAATGTACTTGATGTGTTATGCGCTATGCTACTTGGTAGAGGCACTCGATCCATCTATAGCATTACCATCGTGAATGCATTTCATTCTAACCTTTCAAGACTCGAATGTAGAGAGAGGGGTTCTGAAGTAGCTTTCGCGGGCTAAGAGGCCGCGAGTTATCTTTGAATGTTCGAATGCTAGGTTCGCAGAGCTTGGGTGAGGGCGCCTTCATTTTCCTAATCCAATATATGGGCTTAAAGCAGAACATTTCGGAATAACTGATCAGCTGTTATGTCGGTTTATCTTTCCTACGCGGTCAACCACTTCGAGCTATATCGCTTCGCTTCACGTCTAGACCATTGCATGGTGAAACGACGATTCCTTGCTGTGCAGCTAAATTTTGAGACCTGTGTCTTAACACAGGAGAAGGGCTTGAAGGAAGAGGACTGGCCTTGCTGCGAATGGACAGTGGCCAAAATGCATCTCAACAACCTTGAAGGTTCTTATTCTTGCGCAACCCTAGGGCATCATCGCACAATATCTAGAACCAAGCTGTGAAAATAAAAGTTTTTCAGAAGAAATTCACAGGAGAGCATACCTCGGCCTTCTGGGTTGCCTTGCTCAAGATGTCGCTGAGATTCAATCTCTTCGGAAAAGCTGGGGTCTTACCCCTCCGGCAAAAGATGGATGTCGAATTGCTTGCTATCTTTTTGCGAGCCTGTCGAAGATCCAGAGTGGTAAAAGGTCGAGGATCGAAGGTCGATCAGTAAGATTTCAGTATTTTGTTGATTAGGTGATGTCTGGATACCTGTCTCTGTCCTCGCCCACTATTAAGCAACAGCTCAGATATATGATTAAGGTCATAAATTAAAATCTGAGTGAATGGTCATGTTCTAAAGCAGGTAGTTTCTAACTGATCCAAACTTCTATTATTGAATCTACATGGAAATCCAAGATATAATTGCTATGGCAACCATCTGCACTGAGATAGGCCTGAACCTGTCTCAGGCTTCAGACCATACCCGATCTGGAAAAACCAAAACGAAGTGACCGCCAGTCGTCCATCGTCCATGTTGTTCCTGTTTTCTGATCTATCCTGCTTGTTATCGAGAAGAATATACAACAAATAATACCCTGGGAGGAGACGATGGTGTTCATGGCGATATGATTGATAGCTGAATGAATTAGGATTGCAGCTTTGGGTCCCACAACATCAGCTTGTCCCTCTTCCCTTCTTTACTTCTCTCCACTACATCCCCCCTTACGTTTATTTCCGCATGATTCTCTCTTTGATTTTCCATCGCAGAGCCTTCTTGTCCAATTTGTGTCTGTTTACTCCAGGGTCGACAGGTTTACTCGTGCAGTATCCAGCGTGGCTTATCCACTGAATTCCGATCGATAAACCAACTCCACTCGCTGCAATCCAACCCCCCCCAGCTTCGGGGCTTCGTCCTGCCTCTCTTCTCTTCACATCAGAGAAAGAATTACCTAGGTGTGGCGGGAGCGGCAGCGGTCACGACCCTCGAACCTATTCGGCGTGTCCCTCCTTCCTTTTCACTAGTGGTACATTTAGCCTGTATGTACCATAACCTAATCAATCGCCACTGTGAGCTCGTCACTCAGTTTGTACAGTTTTTGAGAGATCACAGTGAAGAAATGTCGCTCGATCCACGATTTTACCATAATATCGGCCCCAGTGTGGCGTCTGGTTCTCAATCTTCCGCTTCATTATCCGGCGTTTCCGCCATCACAGGCATCACAAGTCCCTCAATACGATCAACAGTAGCATCTTCAGCCGGCCTGCGATCAACAGCCTCGAGTCCGTCTTTACGTGCCAGAGAAGGTGTCGCCGTGTCTGTGAGTCATTCAGATGGCGTCGCGAGTCCATCACCGGGTGGGAATGTCCGCGTCGTGGTGCGAGTGCGGAATTTCCTGCCCAGAGGTACGTCATGTTATGATGGCTGCGCATTTAAAACGAGGTAATTGATTGGGGTAATGGTTTGATGCTAACAATCCCTTACAATGATTTAGAAATCGAGCGCAAAGCACCATGTCTGATTACCATGGATCCGCATACGCAAATGACCAAACTAAGAGCACCGCAACTTAATCCACATGATGAAGGAAAGCCCAAATCGCAAGCGCGTGGCAAGGTCTACGAGGACAAAGCCTTCATTTTCGATAATTCGTTCTGGTCGCATAACGAGGAGGATGATCACTACGCCCACCAGGAAGATGTGTACAATTGTCTTGGGGAGGAGTTCCTGGATCATAACTTTGAGGGATACCACACTTGCATCTTCGCTTACGGCCAGACCGGGTCTGGAAAGAGTTATACCATGATGGGCACAGCGGAACAGCCTGGGTTGATTCCCCGGACCTGTGAAGATTTATTCCAGCGCATTGAGGGTGCCGAGTCTCCTGACGTCAGTTTCAATGTTCGCGTTTCATATTTCGAAGTCTACAACGAGCATGTTCGTGATCTGCTAGTGCCTCGAACGGAACCGCCGCATTACCTCCGAATTCGAGAATCCCCGTCGGAAGGACCATACGTCAAAGACTTGACCGAAGTAACGGTGAGGAACTACGCCGAGATCATGAGGTACATGCGCAAGGGTGATGTGTCCCGTACGGTGGCTAGCACGAAGATGAACGACACCTCGTCCAGATCCCACGCTGTATTCACTATCACTCTCAAACAAATCCACCACGACCTCTCAACCGATGAAACTACAGAGCGCACAGCACGGATCCGCCTTGTTGATCTGGCGGGATCCGAACGAGCTAAGTCCACTGAAGCCACTGGTCAGCGACTACGGGAAGGATCGAACATCAACAAGTCCCTGACGACTCTGGGACGAGTCATTGCAGCTCTGGCCGATCCGAAACAGGGCCGTGGCGGAAAACGGAAAGGGAAGGAAATCGTGCCTTATCGGGACTCGATTTTAACGTGGTTGTTAAAGGACAGTCTGGGTGGTAACTCCAAGACGGCCATGATTGCGTGCATCTCCCCAACCGACTACGATGAGACTCTTTCTACACTTCGTTATGCGGATCAAGCTAAACACATCCGCACCCGCGCGCGTGTTAACCAAGATCATCTGTCTGCCGCAGAACGCGATCAGCAGATTGCAGAAATGGCAGAGACTATTCGCACGCTGCAGCTCAGCGTAAGTCTGGCGGCCGCAAATCGGCGGGAAAGCGAGATTCAGAATGAACGACTTGAGGACTACCAGCAGAAGGTCGAAAAGCTCCAGCGTCTGATGGAGGAGACAAAAATGGTTAGCGAGTGCAAGATTCGACAGCTACAAACCGAGAACGAAGCTCTTCGTAACCACCTCAAACTGGCGCTGGATAGCTTGAAAAACCCCATTCCTCCGGTGACCATCGACAAACGCCGAAGCAGCTTGCTACCCGTGGAGGAGAATGAAGACAGCCAGCCTTCGCAAGAAGAGGAGAACCGACCAGGGTCTCCTGCGTCAGATGTTGGGCCGGAACCAGACCTAATTTGGGAGGAAGACGATAGTATTCAACACGAAGCGAGTGAGATTGAGGCGCAAGAGATGCAGGCAAACATGGAGGACCTGCTAGTTGACCTGAACGTGTTCAAGCGCAAACTGGCAACCGACCACGAACGATTCCGACCGGTTCCGAGGCACGAGAGTCACAAGCGACGACGCGCATTAGGGGTGATAGGGGGAAATAATCGCTAATCTCTAGAATGGTGGGCAGCGATTGTATTCTGGAAGGGCGTTTCGGGGCGGTTATCTGCGACGCTTTATGACATTTTTTTTCCTTTTTTTTTTCTTTTCGCTTTCACCTTTTTGATTGTTTCAGTGATGAAATAACGAGATGACGGGATGTCAGGATGACCTGCATGATTGAAACCTTTAAATAATGAGAGCCTACCTTACACTTGGGGATATCCGACCAGTAGAGATTGAGCGTTTCTCATAGAAAGCAGTGTCAACCAAAGGCTGGGAAGCACTAGGGCTGCGTTAGTGCCAGACCAAGGCCGCTTATGGCATCATCGCTCCCTTTTTTTCTGCCTGTGAGTCAAACCAAAACCCATCGCGCGCTTCCTCCCATCCCCACAACCGCCCGACGAAAAAAAGTAGCCAATGCCCCTCCCGATTGCCGCTATCGCCTTCATCCCCGTCCTTCCACTATGGCGACTCCCGTCGACTCTTCGCTGAACACCCTCTCTGCCCCTCCTCCCGCTGCTCCTGCGCCCGCGCCGCAGCCCTCCCCCTCGACCATGCAACAACAACCCCAACAACAAGGCTCCTCCAAGCCCGCGAAGCCCGCAAAACAACCCGCCAAGGGCAAAAATGCTCCGGCGCCCTCAGCCGACGCCGCCGGAGGCGACAAGCTCAGCCCAGCCGAATTGAAGAAGAGGGCCAAGGCCGAGAAGGCTGCCCGTCGGGCCCAGCAAGTCGCAGAGCGAGATCAACCGGCGGAGAAGGCTGCGGGGCAGGGCGGTGGTGCTGGTACCCCATCTGCGAAGAAAGGTCAGGAGGGTGCGGGCGCTGAGAAGGGACAGAAGTTCGTGCCGCGGAGGGGGTCCGCACAGCCTGGTGCGGCCCAGGAGAAGGCTGCTGAGCAGAAGAAAAAGAAGCAGGAGGATAAGAATGTGGCTGTCTTTGGGCATTTGTATGGGCAGCAGCGGAGGACTACGATTGCGGGAGCTGGGAAGGAGGTTCATCCGGCTGTGTTGGCGCTGGGGTTGCAGATGAGGGACTATGTGATTTGTGGAAGTAGTGCGAGGTGTGTTGCGACGTTGTTGGCGTTCAAGAGGGTGTGTTGAGTGTTTCCCTTCCGGCGCTTTATTCTAGAAGTCCTAAAGCTGGGGTTCCATCGTGACTGACTCGTGGGATAGGTTATCGAGGCTTATACGACGCCCCTGGGTACATCGCTTGCCCGTCACTTAACTACACACCTTTCTCATCAGATCACCTATCTCTCGACATGTCGTCCGCTCTCGATCAGTCAGGGAAATGCCATCCGGGCCCTTAAACTGGCCATCTCCTCGATTGACCCGTCCGTTCCGGAAGCCGATGCCAAGGCGTCGCTGTGCGATTTTATTGACAGCTTCATCCGCGAGAAGATTACTGTGGCCGACCAGGTTATCGCTGCCAGTGCGGCGCAGAAGATTCAGGATGGGGATGTGATCGTCACATTTGCGGGTAGCTCGATTGTGAAACAGACGCTTCTTACGGCCTTTAAGCAGGGGAAGAAATTCCGCGTCTCCATCATCGATTCTCGTCCTCTGTTCGAAGGCAAGAACCTGGCGAGAACTCTGGCCAATGCCGGTCTGGATGTGCAGTACTCCCTTGTCAACGGCCTCAGCCATGCCGTCAAGAATGCTAGCAAGGTCTTCCTGGGGGCCCACGCCATGACCAGTAACGGACGATTGTACTCGCGCGTCGGCACAGCGCTGGTCGCCATGTCGGCCAAGGAACGCGCTGGCGGCGTCGAAATTCCCGTCATCGTGTGCTGCGAGACAGTCAAGTTCACCGACCGTGTTGCCCTCGACAGTATCGTCGTCAACGAGATCGCGGATGCCGATGAACTGGTCTTGACGCAGCCCCCGCACCAGCTGACGGGTCTGTCTGACCCCGCTGCGAATACCCTACAACCCGAGCCCAAAAAGGGCGGCAAGGCTGCCGCTGCCCCAGCGCCTGCTGAATCAACTACGACCCCGAAGAGCACCGGTTCCCCGCTCAAGGACTGGAAGGACACCCCGAATTTGCAGCTCCTGAACATCATGTACGATGTGACCCCCGCCGAATACGTTGACATGGTGGTCACCGAGATGGGCAGTCTGCCGCCGAGTGCGGTTCCGATTGTGCATCGGATGAGTACGAATATGTAAACGCTGCCTTCTTCTTCATCCTCTCTGTTGTTTCGAGTTTTCCCCCCATTCCTCCTCGATCTATCTCCATTCTCTTTGGTATCTTTTTTTCCCTGTGCGTCATTTAATCAATCCTATTTCGGGTTTTGGCGCTTGACGCTATTACGTGAAATCTTGCAGTGGCTTAGAAGGCCCAAGGATTCTCGCCTTTGATGTATTGACTATGATCTGGTGTTAGCGGGCATTAGAGGAAAAGTGCTTCAATTGATTATTATCCATGTGATTATGAGAGTAGTATTCTATCTTTGGTCGTTCCACAACCATGTATACAAGCAGTTCGCATTTACAACTTTCCAAATGCAAACAACCTACTAATCAAACTCATCTTCTGCATCTCTCAACCTCACCTAGAAGTAAAAGACAGCGCCCACCCAAAAGGGCACAGTGATCACGTGAACTCCAATATCCATATAACCCATCTTAGGCAAGCGGTCGACCCCACTCCACGCGTCCGCGTTCCTTTTACGCGTTTCCCAAACCGAGCGAAGCAGACCGACCCATTGAAGTGCGATTTATTCCCTCATCTCCCTAATCCAGATCGCACTGAACAAATCACCGCACAGATGAGTTCTCCCGACATCATCATGGAGGACCCCGTCGAGGAGCTCCAGGAGCTCTTCGCGCCCTCCTCCCCAGACGGACTCCCCGCCGATGTCCTCGCTGAGCTGCAATCCATCATGCGCGTGCACTCGCTCTCCGCGCAGGAGCTCTTCTACCGATGGGAATCGTACTGCATAAAGATGGGCTCCGAGGAGACCAAGCTGAATCTGAGCACAGTTCGACTTTTCAAGAGAGATGTGCAGGATAATCTGGTCAGACAGGCTCGGGGCAGGGCAGGCGGCAGGCAGGCTGAGAAGAGGAGCGCGGTGACGGCGACCCCGCGCTCTGGGGCTGCGACTGATATGTTTGGGATGTATGTTGTTTGTTTGGAAATTAGCGGGCTTGGTTTTGTGGGAGGTGGATTGTTGTGCTAATGCTAATATGTGAGCTATAGGCTGGATGGGTTGACTCCTGGGGTCAAGACGCCCGGTAGGCTAAATGGATCTGCGAAACGGAAGTCGGACTTTACGTCCCCGTCGATTTTGAAGGCTGGGAGGGTGGATAAGAATGATTCCCCGCTTTGGTCGAAGGGCCCTAAGCCTGCGGCGAATGGGGTAGGTGCCTTAGATGGGTTACAGTATGTTGGATTTGGGGATTTTAGAAATTGGGGGAAAGGATATTGACACCTGGGTCTAGGACTGTCTCGTTCTCTGAACGCCAGAACCCCGGCCAGACGATTGAAACTATCAATACACATTTGTCGATGCCGGAAACGCCAATGGCTCCTTATTCGGAACCTCGTATACGGCCTACTGCAAACACAGATCTTAAGAAATTCGGGTATAAACCGATGGCTATGCGACTGTCGGAGACATCGGAGATTTTGGATGATCGAATCGATGAGTTTATGGCGTTGTTTGAGAAAAAGCACGAAAAGGACGGTATCCCCTTTGGTAGCGCCGGTACCCAGAGCACAACAGAGATTATAGCGGTTGGGCGCATCGCCTCGGACAGTCTGGAAGGAAAACTCAACCCTGCATCACTTGTGTTGGAGACATCGAGAAGGACAGGAGCCGGTGCACGTGTGCCCTTAAATGTGGACTCGGTTCCTTCAGTCAACTTCTTTCCCGGGCAGATTGTCGCCTTGTTGGGGATTAATGCTTCAGGGAGTTATTTTTCCGTGAAGGAGGTTCTTTCACCACCTCTCCTGCCGCCTGCGGTGTCTCCCGGGGCCACCATCGAAGGTATCAATGCTCGACTAGAGGAATCTAGCTCCTCCCCATTGAACATACTAGTCGCATCTGGACCTTACACGACAGATGACAATCTTGACTTCGAGCCATTAAACGAAATCTGTCAGAAGGCTGCCGAGAGCTATGCAGATGGCCTCATCCTCATGGGGCCATTCCTGGATATCGAACACCCATTGTTGGCATCCGGGGACTTCGACCTTCCAGAATCCGACGGGTTTGACCCGGACACAGCTACCCTCACCACTGTTTTCCGACAGTGCATCGCGAAACCCCTGCAGAGAGTCGCTGCGGCAGTTCCCAGCATCACTATTGTCCTGGTCCCCTCCGTCCGGGACGCGGTAAGCCGACACGTTTCCTGGCCGCAGGAGCAGCTCCCAAAGAAGGAATTCGGCCTGCCAAAGCAAGTCCGTATGGTGTCAAATCCAGTAACCTTATCCCTGAACGAAACCGTCATCGGACTCTGCTCACATGATGTCCTCTACGAACTACGGAGGGAAGAGGTGTTACACGGCAAGCCCAAAGAGGCGAACCTGCTAACACGCCTACCTAAATATCTCATTGAGCAAAGACACTTTCTTCCCATATTCCCGCCGTCATCCCGAGAAAATCTGCCGAAACCAGGCATCGAAGGTGGCATTGCAACAGGAGCCATGTTGGATGTGAGCTACTTGAAGCTCGGCGAGTGGTGGAACGTGCAACCAGATGTCTTGATCGTGCCGAGCTTGCTCCCACCGTTTGTCAAGGTAAGCTACGCTCAATTGAACTTCACCTAGTAAAATAAACTGAATATGAGACAGGTGGTCGACAGCGTCCTCACCATCAATCCGGGCTCCCTTTCCAAACGGCGAGCCGCAGGAACATACGCACATGTCGCTATCCATCCGCGCGTCATCACCGAAGAGGAGCGGGAACAGAAGAACATCAGCCACAAACTGTACGAACGTTCCCGGGTGGATATAAACCGGATATAAGAAATGTTTTGGAACCCCCTTGTAAATGTATAATGAGGCGTTCGTGGTGCAATAACATTATGATAATGACCATTAGAAACTCGATACAAAGGCCGACCGGCAGGGTATAGACAAGACAGGAACCACCAGCACAACACCTAAAACACCCACCCAACGATAATAAAACAAAAGACCACCAGATGGCTCAAGTCATCGCAAACACACAGTCCTCTTCCCCCCCATCAGCCTCCCCGCATCCTTCATCCTCACCTTCCCCCCCTTACTCTTCTGCGCCCCACCCGAAACCACCAACCCCTCGAGCCCCAAATCCCTCCAAACCGTCTCCCTCCGCCGCTCCATCGCCCTCGTAATCCCAAACGCGGCGTGCTGGTCCGGAACTACATCGTCCTCGTCCTCAGGGTTCGGCGGCTGATACTGCGGCGGCACATAGATGTCCTCGATGGGGAGGAACGAGGGGACGAGGGCCGGCGACGAGGACCCGTATGTGACTGTGTGGTTGTGGTAGAGGTGGGAGGAGGAGGAAGAAGACGTAAGAGAGGCAGTCTGCGAGGTGTGTGGGCGGGTAAAGTCCTCGAAGAAATCGGCGAGTCGGGGGTGGTGCATGTGGATGTAGGTTGAGGAGGAGTCTTTGCTCTGGGGGGTCTGTTAGATTGGGTATGGCTAGATTGGAATGGGGTGTTGCAGGGTACCATTTTGGGGAGAGGGTTGAGCGCTGAAGGGGTTTGGAATTGGGGTTTTGCTTCAATGGAGGTTGAGATTGGGATGGGTGGATGGATCCACCGCCTCCTTGATTCAGGATTATTATTTAGCCGATGAGGTCATACATCAATTATGACTCGTTCGATAGAACGATGAATTCGGAGTCTTGGGTTTTGATTTGGATGATAGAATAAATTTCCTTTGCTCGTAAATCCCTAAGATAAAAATCCCTTGTTCCTTCCAGTGGCATGGGCCTTGTTTCTCAGCTTAACCCGGAAGATTTTTTTTTTTTCTTTTCGAATCTCTCCGCCCATGTTGACTAAGTCTTGGTTCGCCCACGTTCTGTCATGTAGATAGACTTAATCGTCTAAAGCCACTCCCTGCTTGGTATCTGCCTCCCGATTTTGCTTGGGAGATAATCGATAGTGGGTCTGACTCCATCTCGAGTTGGCTGCGCCGTTTCCGGTCACGTGTGGGGATGGCGGGGCAGTGGTTGACAGGCCTGAGGCCGCAAAGAAGCTGACAGCTTTGACTGAGGACCAAATAGAGGATCATGATTGTGGACTGTGGATTGTTCAGAGGATAGTATTATTATCTTGAGGACGGTAGGGGAGATTAACAAGGGTCATTTTGATCGACTGTGAGGAGAAATATAAAATCAACTGCAGGAACCGGGCAGCGGCAGCGTCTTTTAATACTTTCTTGTGAGAGTGCTAAACCCCCGCCTTTCTCCCCTCTCTGTCCTCCGATACCTCCCTAAGTATAGGCTAGGCATAAGAGCTCAAGACACGGGAAGTTCCTGGCGGCAGATTATGAGATGCAAAGCATCGTCATTGGTGAGCTGGGTTGGAACTGTTTACCTAGATAGTTTCTAATATCTAATTTTGGCTTAATCGTCATAAACCGTCCTGTTATCTTGTTCTTCAAACATATCTTTAAAGCCCATCCAAGACTCCCCTCTCTTTTTCTTCTCTCTCCCTTCTATCGGAATTGTATCTCCTCTCTTTCTGTGGAACCCAGACGCGACGACCACGATATATGTAGCAAATACGACAGGGAATACATAATAGCGCCAGATAGCAACCTCTATCCTCCTTTTGTCTGGAGCTGCCTCGAAATCATCCTAGCCCCGCGCGAATAGTCCCTCAGTAGGGAGAGTGCCCCCCTATTTTCTTTTTACTGGATTAATTAAAATTTTGGGCACATGCGGCTCTTGTCCGTAAAAAATGGCCTTTCCTCAGCATCCTCAATCTACTCCTCCTCAGCGTCATCATTCCTCCCAGCGGACCCCCACAGGCAGAATCAGCGTTTCCGGGTCGCCGCCTCTGTCCGCCACGCCCACCAACAACACCACCACTACCACTGCTAACTCTGTCACTGCGACGACCTTCACCACTACGACTGCCACTACTACACCGACTCCTGCATCTGTGACTGCCGGAATCTCTCTTCCTTCCCCCCCCTCCACGACAACAACTCCCTCCACTCCGACCTCCGCTACGACCTCCTCCGCTTCCACCACCACCACCGGCTTCTATCCTCGCACCTCCCCCAACCCCGATCGTCCTTCCATCCTTGGTCACGAGGGAGGATTCGTCCAGCCTTCCTCCTACCTCCGATTGCGACGTCTTTCATACCCAATGCCCCCATCTCAGCCCGAGAGGGCGATCGATCGGGAAGAGCGGGAGGGCCTGGTGAGTGCCTTTTTTCACTCTTTTCCTGCATTTTTTTTTCGTTCCCTTAGTACCCCGACTCTTGTTCGATGTATTCCCTGCTTTCTTCCTCCCCCCAATCGCCTCTCCTTGTCTGGGCCCGCATACGTCTGCGTTCTCCCTCTTCCGCCCCCCCCCCCACCCCAATGAGCACTGCTATTTTTGCGAGGAGGGGTCCAAAGGAAACCAAAGGAAAAAGAACCAACCTGGCGTCCACTGTCTGGGCATTGATTGGCCTTAATCGCATCTTGTTCGCTTGTTTGTAATCGTTGTCGATCATGACCAGTCAAATCCACCAGGATCTCGACTAATTAGAGTTCGTTATTCGTTCATATCTGCTGTAGCGTGCTATCCGCAACTTCCTCAAAGTCCGCACCAGTTACGACGTTCTCCCCCTTAGTTTCCGGCTTATAATTTTCGATACCTCTCTGTCGGTGAAAGAGAGTTTAAATATCTTGATTCAAAATGGCACGTGCTCCCCCCTCCTTTCCTCCCTTGCTGTCAGTGATGATGGAGCCAAGCTCCCCCCATCCCGCTCCGAGGAGTGTAACCCGTCGCGAAGGAGCAGCCTCCCAAATTAGAAATATTGTTTGCTGACTGCGCGCGCATGGCCGGGTGGCGCACCTATAGGCATCGTTTCAGCGCCTCTGTGGGATTCCAAGTCCTCTACCTTCGCTGGTCTCCTGACCACTTCCGACTACATCAATGTCATCCAGTATTACTTTCAGAACCCTGCAGCTCTCGACCAGATCGATCAGTTCCGTTTGGATAGTCTCCGAGGTGCGTCTGTGGCTTTCCGTCCTGGTGACTACTGTATCCCGAGACTAATATAGATTGTGTGTTTTAAGAGGTGGAAAAAGCCTTAGGAGTTGCCCCTCCTGAAACTATCTCCATCGACCCGGAGCGACCGCTTTATGAGGCCTGCCGACGTATGCTTGAGTCCCGAGCGAGAAGGATTCCGCTGGTTACGAATGATAGTCAAACGGACCGTGCCCTTGTCCTAAGTGTCATTACTCAGTACCGCATTCTCAAATTCGTCGCTGTCAACGTGAGTGACACACAGAAACTCCGGAAACCCCTAGGAGAGATTCTACTTGGCTCCCACCACAATGTTGCAACTGCATCTATGGACACACCCGTCATTGATGTCATCCATATTCTCGTCGAGCGGAGCATCTCCAGTGTCCCCATTGTGAATTCCGAAGGTACGGCCTGATCATAATGCATTACATCCCTGTCTTTGTTTATCTTGCATGCTAATATACCGATTTCCGTTTTCTTAGGTGTTGTGTACAACGTCTTCGAAGCTGTGGATGTTATCACTCTAATAAAAGGCGGCGTGTATGATGATTTGAGCCTGACTGTTGGGGAGGCTTTGAAGAAGCGGCCTACGGTACGTCCCAACTCTCGATTTACCTCCTTTCTCCTTCATCCCAGCTACTAATTTCAATATAAAGGATTTCCCAGGTATCTATACCTGCTCATTGAACGACGGTCTGGATACAATTTTCGACACGATTCGCAAGTCCCGTGTACACCGCCTGGTTGTGGTGGATGAAAACTTCCGACTGAAAGGAGTCCTAACATTGAGCGATATTCTACAGTACATTCTATTAGAAGGCGAAGGTGACGAAACTTCATGATTATAAACCAGGCTTCGGAGCGCTCTACATAAACTACTACCACTTGCATCGGAATGGCGTTAATATTTCTTATTCTTGTCTCTAGCGAGGGTCAGCCTTACCTAAGGCCTTCCGACATAGCCTGTCGATGGAAAAATGGCTGGCTCCAACCCATGTCTTCTGTTTCTTTTCCTAATTCGCTTGATCCTATGCCATTTGTCTCTTTCCTGTGTGCAGAAAAGAAAGGTATTGTATGATGCTTAAAATTATTGTTCGGCTGCTGGCATATCTCCTTTACATGTAAAGGAGTTTATGGTCAGCACATTCTCTAGCATCGGCGCTTGGCTCGACGACAATAGATTTTTCTCTCTCTCTCTCTCTCTCTTTTCCTTTGATTCCCTTTCGCTTCCATGTATGACCGGTGCTTATAAACGATTTATGTCTTCTGTTCGTCTCCGTTTCATTAATATTTCTATTATATATTTTGTATTTTCTTTCAGACACCGTGTATGTCGCAGGTGGAGCCGTATGATTTCGTACGAAGGTGAAAATCTACTTTTATTTGGCTGTCGAGGCTCTAAGCCTATGATTCTAGGGAAGCTGCCTTCCTTGAGATGTGCCATGAGCTGGTCAGGTTTTCCTTATTTCTAGAATTTCGAGCATCCAGGAGGAAATCCATTCAAGGAAAGTCCGCAGGGCAGCTCCTTCCTTGCTGGATTTTCAGTACTTACCCTGGACACTCTGGCATCTCCACGACTCCCACGATCGGATCATTTGACGGGATGCACTCCTGGTGAAACTACCGTATCCTGTTGCAATTTTCGCTAATCCAATCAGTATAATGGGGCTGCTCAACAAGGTCCTACCGAGATCATCCGCAAATGGGGGAGGCAGGTCTTCTGAGCTTAGTCGATGCTGCACGCTGCCCGAGCCTCCCTACCTGGTATTGGAGAAGTCGTATTCACCGACAAAGGCTGCTTTGAAAGAGTTGAGCGTGCCCAAGGATGTGAAGGTGAATGCCTTGAGTGAGGAGGTCTTCGATGACCACGACCATCAGCTAGCAGGGGGCGAGCAACAAGTTCGTGAAGCCAAAGAGTCGGTCTCACATCTCAATACAGGAATTGCGAATGGTGCGGGAAATGATACGATCATCCTACCGTCTACCAACCTCAAACTCTCCACCAGAGTTTCGGGCTCTCGTCGGCTCTCTGGATTTGCGACCCTTTTTCGATCCCGTAAATTTCAACGACGGAGACTTGGTCTTAGTCCTTTTAATCTGCACGGGCAACATGAAATCAACGGTGCTGATAATGCCGTTGATCTGGGACATAAGGGGGCTACAAATATTGTAAAGCAAGACGACCAGGAGAGCATTCCATACATCCCGCAGGATGGACGCGAAGCTACTGATGATATTCGAAAAGTCAGTGATAAAACAGACCATTCACAGAATTCGAATACTACCAGCACCACCGTTTGTCGTCATCCTTCCAAACGCAGCTCGATGCCAATCGCTCTGGTGGATCAAGGTTCCGGACATCAAAATCCGTTCGATGATGTGTGGCAGACATCACACTCAGACACAAGCTCAAGCAATCCCTTCACCGATGGGTCAAAGACCCTGACTCACTCCACCAGTCAGCTGAGTTCCTCGTATGGTGACCCAAACAATCCGTTTTCGTCCCATCCAAGGCACATTATCGATATTAGTAGCTCAACACAATCAAGCTCTTTTTGTCCCAGTATATCAGGAACCAAGCAATGGCCGACGCCCTTGGATAGGCGCATGGCTGCAATTTCGTTCAACGAAATGGCCAGCGAAATGTATCTGGAACCTCTAGCCTTGGGTGGTAGTGATGAGTCTAGAAGATCCCCTTGTTACGACCCAATTGCGTCAGGTGTGTGACACACCGCGTATTACAAGTACCTTTGTCTGATTCATAGTAGCAGGAACCACGAATGGTGGCGGAGACAAGGATAAGCTTTTTCGGCGCCGGGACAGGCTCTTTGGAAGGATCCGCAATATGCGATCCACCCTTCACATGAAGGCCGAGCCACCTGGTCCCCAGGAACAGACCTTGCGGAGGAGGAAGACATTTTCTAGCTTGTCATCTAGGCCTTGTCTCATGACATCCCTACGGCGGAAATCCCTCGAGAGCCTGGCTAGACTTGGGGGGTATAGCTTACTGACACTTCCTGGCGATTTTGCTCCTGCGACACTTAGCCTGCCAGTATGTTTCGTAGCTATCATCAATTATTTGAGATGTTTCGGTAAGCCCTCTCTTCCTTTGTTTCCCCTCTTGGTTTCATGGAGTGTCAAATCTTGTACTAATTCAACCCCTAAAAACGCAGCTCCTACAGTACGAAATCTTTTCTTCGATGCGGGTGACATTAACACGGCCGCACAGACGTACGACTATTTTGCTGCCCAGGTATTTTCGGCCGAAAAGGAGCAAGACAAAATCCAAATGACGATGAGAAGTGGCAAGATGCCAGATTTCCTAGTGGGCGACCCGGATCTTGATTCCAAAGGCAAACTGTCTGCACAAATTCTCGGTGTTAGCTGGACGTTCAAGGTGTTACTTTCAGGGCTTCCCGGAGGTATTCTGGGCTCTATGAAACTCTACGAAATTCTAGCCAATATCTCCTACGGTCGAATTTCCACAGGTCCGAGCAAACGCGTGGGGAGCCGCCTCGGTGGTCTTTCGTCGGAAAATTACATCAAAGTCAGGGCCATCAGCTTAGCAATCGTAGCACTCACAAGCTCCATGCAGCTAAACCTCATTTGTGCGGTGCTTGGGCTCTGTTCTCTTTTGCTGCATGAAACTGAACGAATATCTGAGCTGGAGCGATTGGGGATTCGAGCTGTTCTTCCTCCTAGTATTATTGGCTCGGGAATGTTGAGTGTCGAGCGCGTTGGTGAATTTCTTGGGCCGTTATTGACAGACTGCGATGGGGAGGATAATCCGGATACATATCAAGCCATACACCATGAAATCGAGAGTCGGAGAATCGCCACACTCCTGATTGAAAATTGGCGCAGTGTCAGCCGTCAATTGCGAGTGTGGGAGCATCGAGGAGTGGAAGCCCGTGCGAGTGAGGATTCCTGGGCCCGGACAGTGAGTGAGCCTAGCGAAGTTGAAACATAGTTTGTTGCGATTGCGAGAGAACAGTTGGGGCTGTATTGTAAATTTCGAATGAGTCAGGGTAGATGAATTAACAGCCTCCGCATCATCGGTCGCGGACGAGGGACCCGAAGTATATGTTGCAGGCAGCGTTGAAAAACTTTGAGAGCTCAAGTGACCACGCAAGGAATAAGCCTTTTTTTTTTTTTTTTCCCTTGCGTTACAAGCCTTGTTCCTCAACATTTCTCACTGATGTAAAGCGAAAACGAAAGAGTTGAAGAGCAGGGACTATCTCTAGCCGACCAGTCTAAAGACACCCCGTAGCCATGTCAAGTAGCACCCCGTAACACGGCTTGGACCTCGCAGCAGGTGACGGCCCCAATCAGACGAAGAATAAGATCAAAGATATACCAGCGAAAACATCGACTATTCTCGACAAGAAGATTCTCAAGCTAATGCGAGGCGGGTTAACTTGAGATAGATTCAAGGTGAAATATATTTTGTTGCATTGCGTAAAACACACTTTAGCGAGAAGTTGTAGAGCGATAAGCCGAGTAAGTGGTGAGTGAATAAATTATACCCTCATGTCAAAGCCATGGGTACGGCAAGGTATTTATGTGGTGAGAAATCAGAATTGAAGCTGCTGCTGTGACGTGGGAATTATGTCGACTGCGAGTCATGGGTACAAGCTTAATCGCAAGCTTGGGTGGAGTTCCATGTGGTGGCGCCGGAGCGGAAATGTCACCCACGCCAATGGAAGAAATTAGGTAGTACGATTAATGGGATATTCAGGCGTAAGGTATAGGAGGGGGGGAAAAAAGAACAAACGCCAAATGATATTGATGAAGGGAATGAGATGAAAGCGGTGCGTGTCGATAAATACTCGAATTGGCGATTGAGCACACGATCCAACGATCAACATCGCCCCCAAAAATCGGTCGGAGGGTAAAAAAGAGGAGAGTCTCAAAAAAAACCGGTCTTCTCGCCCCCATTCTATACCCCTTGGGGTATTGACCGGCAACGAAGAGGGGTGTCCTACTTTCTCTCCGTTAATAATGTCTCCAGGCCAATGAATTCACGCGCCAGAGACACCAGCGCAACAACGCCAGATCGCCCAACAAACCTGGAACGAGGCGGAGATTTCATGGCTCGATCCACACCAGCTGCGGTGGGACCCGGGGAGCGCGGACGAGGTTCCTGACCCGAGAATAATATATTTCCCCTCCCTCCCAGAGTCCCAAGCACTCACAACATGACTCGAAGACGGGCTGGGACGGGCTGGGACGGTACACATGAGGGGGAAGTCCAGGTAAGCTCTGTCGATCCGCAGCCGTTGAATCGTCGGCGCTCTCATCCGATGGGTTAGCCAAAGGACGTACTTACGAATTAGATCGACGAAAAGGACCAGGGAGGGAGGGGGTGGGAAAAGAAAATAAGATGGATACTAGGAAGTTGCAACCGCCAGTCACAAACGTTTCTTCCGCTGGGCTCTCGATGTGGAACCATGGCTGATCTCCAGAGGAGACGACGATGACATCTTGGGTCCAGCTGTACCTTGCTCCTCTGTCCGGGGAGGAGGAGGCAGGAAGTGCCGTACCTTTGCTGTACTTGTTTGCTGGTTGCGAGATAGATGATATGCTGGTGTCTTTGATTCCTTTGTTCAGGTTCCCTTCTTTCCTCCCCCCCTTTTGGATGACCACAGTCACACAGGAGGGACCTGATAAGTAACCTCTCTTCCAATGATATCCGGGTTATATTCCAGGTGTTCTTGATTATTCTTCTGGGTCAGGCTCTTATTCTAACTTTTATTATATTATCTTTCCAACGGTCCGGGGGAGGAGTAACTTTCCGTGTCCCTGTCGTTGGTCAACCCCTCCTGGAGAGAAAAAGAAAACGGCTCCTCTCGTCTCGTCTCGCCTTGTCTCGTCCATTGGATCTGAATCCCTTGGATGTTACCTACCTACGCGAATGCAAACTTCCTAGCCAATCGAACCCTCTGCTTAAGCTCCCCAGCTTGACTCCAGCCCATCCTCTCCCCCATCGTCTTCTTCTCTTGAGGATCTACAATCGCTCTTTCTTTCTTTCATTCCAATTCTCTCTCTCTCTCTCTCTCTCTCTTTCTCTTTCTCTTTCTCTAGCTTTGGCATTATACTTTTTCTCACTCACACACACACACACACTCTCTCTCTCTCTCTCTTTCTCTCTCTCCAACCCTCGTCTCTCTCTCTGATCTACTCAATGACTTACTCGGAATCTACTCGATTCTCATGCAAAAAGCCCGGATTTTCTTCTGAAAGCAATCCTGTTGCACTATTGTTTCGTCCTCCCCGCTTCTCCTCGCTTTCTTTCTCCACCCCGGACTAGTTCTGATACCTATATCTTCTATTCTTCGGCCTTTCTCCACCCCACGCCAACCATCCACCTCTCAAGAGCCAGTCCAAGTCTCTTCGGTCACGGTCAGTCGGACTAGTAGCCATGGCCCAGTTCGACATGAACAATCCCAACTTTAACCCGAACTTCAATGTGAACTTCAATGTGAACTTCAACCCGAGCTTCAACGATCCCCTCTCCATGCCCGCCATGCCCGCCATGCACGACCCTCCCCTCGGACTGGATGCATCGTGTTTCAACAATAGTTCATCCTATCAAGCTCTAGACTACTACGGAGATCCTACTCAAGATGACCAGTGGCTCAGGTCCTTCACCACCTTAGCACCGCAGGACGCGTCGTGTACCGCCACGGCCTTGAATCCATGCACCCTTCCCGAACAGCAGTCGTTCTACTCGAACCCTGCACCAGCGAATCTAGAATTCAAGAACTCACGCATCCTCAATGGTCAGCCCACTCCATCGGAGCCAATTATAACCACCTCCAGAGCCACTATGGGAATTTCTCCCTGTGAGCTCGGCGTATCTCAGCCAGGGGTGCTCCCTCTGAGATTGAAAAATGGCATGAACGACTTCAACGAGATGAACGAACACTTTGCAGATCTACCTCTAACGGTGCCAGCGCCGCAACAGCCGAACCTTGTACCGTCCACTGCAGGCAAAAAGCCTCCTAAAACCACATCCCAGAGGCCGAATAAAGTGACCAAGGCATCGAAGCTAGCCGCACCACGCGCTAAAAAGTCACCGTCAACCGGAGACGATGCTGAAGACGCAAAACGGGCAAAAGCCCTGGAGCGAAACCGGGCTGCCGCTACCAAGTGTCGCTTAAAGAAGAAAGAATACATTGACAAGCTCGAAATCACCGCAAAATTTGTGGAGGCGGAGAGAAATCGGTTGGATGAGGAAGTTAAGAGGGCGAAGGAGGAAATTCTAGAATTGAAGAATGCACTGCTATCGCATGCCAATTGTGGCCATGACGTCATAAACATGCATATGAAGAAAATGGTGCAAAATATCTGTGAGAAAGATCGCCGCGCCTCCCAAGTCCCTCCCAGCGCTTCCAGCGCTTCCAGCAGCATTTCCCCCAAAGGAGGACCATTCAATACATCCTCTGCTAAGGCAACCCCTTCCAAGAACAGGCGCTCCACGTCGAATCGGGCTAAATCTGCTGTTCTTGTGCAAGCAACATCGGATTCCCCAGGGTTTGGCTTTGAGAACTAATCAACCTCCATGACGGGTTTGACAATACGATTTGACCATTGTTACCATATAATGTTGCTTTTTATGTTCATTTCAGGGCTATAGCGTGTGGCGTTGATCGGCGAAGAAAAAAGCAAGAAAGGGGATCACAGGGCAGTTTACTTCACATGTGTATCGATCCCTTTCTTGCGCTCTAGGTTATATTCTGGCTTTTTTGTTTTTATGGGGATTGAAATTCTGTATTACTACCTTGCATCTTGCTTTTGTTTTGGGTGAGGGGTGGGTGGCTTTTGCTTCAGAACACTGAAAACGATTATACCTTTTACCTGATGGTAGGACTCAGTCAGCTTTTAGGCTGAATGAAGTCCATATGACGACCTAGGTAGCTTATCTTCACGGATTGCTTTAATATCATTGATAAGCTACCCAAGTACTTGCATCTTGTTTCTTGTACGGAAATTTCTGTTTACGTACTGAGAGTGAACTCGTAGCATAAATTTACATCTATATCATATCGTACCCCATCTCATCCCATCCCAATCTCACCCTCCACACCAACCACCGGGCGACCATCGCCATCCACAGGCTCAAAATTCTCGAGCGCCCTCCCTGCCGCCCCAGGAAGCCACGCCGACGATCAATAGGGGTTATCTGCCGAAACGGTCGACAACGAAGATGAGGAACTTTAAACAAGAAAGAAGCCCCCCCCCCCCCCTTCAGAGCACCGAAGATGCCAGGAAGAAAACGGGCGGAGGAAGTGATTGGTTATTTGGGCTGACGAGGAAGGCGAAGAGTTGACCGTCGACGAGGGGCCAACGTACCTAAGGTATTGCCGGGATGGGGATGGAAGCCGGCGGGTGGTGGCGTGATGGTTGTCTGTGGACGGCGCATGTCGTCTCCGCGAATTCAATTGCAATAAGGGAGGAAGAGAGTTTGGATCTGAGAGTGGCATGGCGTGGATCTAGGCTAGACTTGCGCTGTTGCGGTGGGGGGGGGGGGGGCTCCGGAACTGGCGGCCGTAGTCGAGGGGCCTAGAAAATGCCGATGGTGAAGGTGAATTGGTAGCCATCTTAGAGTGGCCATAATAAGCATGCAGCCACTGGCCAGGGCGCCGGCTTGCTGGATGCCGACGACGAATGGCACTTACGGGTCTGTTCGCTGGGGTGATATTGGAAATCACGGAGAAAGGGACTCAGAAAGGTAAGGACGCCCCCCTGTGTGGATACAAAAAGGACCTCGGTTAATAGGAATCTATGGGTTTCTATAGATGGGGGATAGTCCAGCGGAGGATGAAGCTGGTAAATCTAGATAGATAGAAAGAAAGGGATGCCACGTGCCAGGAACGCCAGATCAGATGATGTTTACATGGAGAGCTTCCAACTTCAGGAAAGTCAACGGGCAAGCCAAGATTGCATCACCTTGCCTTTAGCGATGGCAGATCTTGCGCCGTACTTTTGTTGGAGGACATCCAGGAATAGACTAAGTATCTTAACAATGGGGAGTATCGGTAGATGAACATACCCTGCGCACGCGTAATGACTTTGCCTATAGAAGATTCTCCATACATCCCATGATTTGCCATGAATGTGTCTATACATATACTAACCCAAGCATTTAGATTTATGCAGCAAATGACCCCTTTCCCTCCGCACATATGCTGCAAAACACACGGCTGCCGTCGTAATCGCTCCGTAGCTAATATATACCGGATACTTGAACTGCTCCGGGTCCGGGAACACGATTGTGGTTGCAAACGAAAGCATCTCAAAGATACTCTGCAGAGCCATCTCTGTTGCGGAGAACCGAGCCCGGGATCGTGGTTCGATACCCTTTTCCCTTGGTCAATGAAACTCAAGATACAGGAAGAGTTGACTACTTACCTCTTGTACGAGAAACTGCACCGATAGGTCAAATCCCCATAGCCCCATCCGGCTCAACGTGACCCCTGCTATAAGCGTTCCGGCGACTAGCTGTGAAGACGGGCTGGCAAGTGCGAAGGCAGCAACTGCGGCCGCCAAGCTTCCAAATTGCCAGTTGAGAAACCACAGGCCAGAGCGGATGGGCCCGATCCGGGCCATGAGGAAGGGAGCTGCCCAGGTTCCAGATAGTTCATATACGACGGCCGCGATTCGCATGCCACTGACTTGCAGTGAGCTGAATCCGGTGTGAAGGAGGTAGGTCACCATGGTTGGGCCGAAGGAGAGCACAGTGAGGTAGAGAAGGCTCAATGCGAAGGACGCGAGGAAGACGGGTTGTTGTATGTACGCTTGCCATGGGGCTACGGTCTGGTGAATGGATTGGGTGAGTTTATGAAGGGCAGGGCGGGGCTGCGAAGGTTGAGGGAGCCCGTCAACCGATCCTAATTCTTCGTCTTCCGCTTGGATGTCAAGCTGGGCGCCTTGCGCTGGAGCTCTATCCAGCTCGGGAACTGAGTGGTGGACCTAGCTCCAAATTTGAGTTAAGTGGCCATAAAATGATGGGTATTTCACTTACTTGAGCAATGGCAAAATACTCAATTAAAACAACGCCAATATTCACTCCCAGGACAGTCCAGATTGCAACTTTGGTAGACAGCAACCCGTCCATCAAGGAGACCACGACCGGGGCGACCAGCTTACAAAACAAGTCGATTCGCCTCATGGAGGCATTCAAGTCTGTAAACGGAGTTAGCCCGATAAAATGCAGCTTTGAAGTGTGTTTACCCTGTCTGGGAATCATCAACGCATCCGAAATTACAATGGCCTTTAGTTCATATTAGACCCGTCCATCGCTTACACTGCAACTGGTCAACATACCCAATCTCTCTCAACTGCCACAGTATTTGCCGTCGCAGCCAATTTCTCGACACCCGCGAGGAAGACCAAAGCGACGAAGAGAATCCATTTTAGGTAGGTTTGGGGTGAGGCCGAGAGGCCGACCAAACAGAGGCATGATATAGCGACAGGAATACGCTGCCATACTGGAATTTAAATCTTAGTTCCCGCGGTTCTACTTTTCATAGTCATTTGCAAATGATCAAGGAAGGGGCACCAACGAATTGAATGTCGAATCGCCGTCAACCGGTTCAATCGATCCACAACTGAGCCCAACCAGGAGGATAAAAGCACCGCGAATAAAGAGCGAACCAACGCGTAGACCGACGCGTAGAGCAGAGTATCGGGAAAGATTGAGGCTAGAAATACGACAGCTCCAAATTCAAACATGCGTGAATTCCATGTTGAGAGGAAGTGGGAGATGTAGAGACGGATCAACACCCGGTTATCTTGAGACGATACCACAGGAGATGAAGTGGCATCTGAAAGAAAGGGCTCGATCTCCATGATGTGATAAAATTCCTCGATGTGTTGATATTATTGGACTGATGCATTACATTTTCTCCTGATTGATGGATGAAGAAAGGCAGAGGGACCGGGAGAATCAGCTCACTTCGGCCAAAAAGAATGGAGATCCCGTGAAGAATCCAAAATAAGTGGGGGGGGAAAACATTTACACTTTTTGAAGATTTCCATACAGCTAGTAGGTACGGAATATATTTTGCAATCCTATCATCGGAGAATTGAATCTCACTCGTCTTTCTCGTTTCTTATGCGCGTCGTTATCGCTGGAGGACTTGAAAATCTCCGTCAGTTGATTGACGTACGAGGCTTGTATAACACTATCCTCTAGTTGAGGTACATCTATGAACTATAGGAAGTATTCGACCATGAATTGACTTTCTGGCTCGGATCATCCGTCGCGTAGCTTCCAGAAAATAAAGTAAAAATAAAATGAATTGTAAATATACAGAGAGGATCTAACTCAAGTAACACCCATGAAACCCAGATGCTTCTAATCTACCTCCACTCCAGCCCTTTGGATTTTCGCACAGTGCGTCTGGCCAAAACCTCTGCGATCTTCTCCCTCACACCCTCCTTGTTACCCCATTTGGCAACAAACGCCTCAACCGTCTGCTTCTGGGTCCCCGAGCTGTTACCACGCACAAATTGCTCGATCGTCTCCTCGCTGGGAAGGCCATAGGCATGGGGGTAACTCTCATAATCGCCCTGGCTCAGGAGAGGCATGCGGGCCTCACCCTCGGGGATACGGAAGAACTCATCGATATGATCTCCGGTAACATCGGCCAGGGTGGCAGGCTGCCACGAGGCCTGACGAGGAGGCTTAGATATGAGACGGGACTTGACACCTTCGACGAAGTCGGGATGGCGCATGAACCGGGCCGCAATCTGGTGCTCGCGCTGGAATGTCTCGGAGATGGTCCACTTGCGGCCCAGGCGCAGCTGGCGCAGGGTCACCTTGAGCGAGGTGGGGGAACGAATAGACAGGGTCTCCAGAGTCTTCTGGGCCCATTCCTTCTGCTCGGTCTCCTTCTCCAATGCCTGGATGATTTCTTCCACCGTGTCGTGGCCGAAGCAGCGGTCGATCGCGGTGCGAAGGCTACCGGCCAGCTGGATGGGCTCTTCCTGGAGTGAAGGGAGACCAGTCGAAAACTCTGCCATGGTGCGGTTGACGAGATCCAAACGCTCTGTCAGGGTCGCCTGGTCACGGAAAACTAGCTCCGATAGGCGAGCGGTCAGGTTGCCAAGGGCACTGGAGTGGAAGTAGTGCGTAGCAATACCAGCGTACAGGTTCTGGACACCGGTTAAACGCTCCGATGTCAGGGCCAGGTAAGTACCGATCTGACCGTCGAGGCGGGGTAGGAAGAAGGAGCCGCCCACGTCGGGGAAGAACCCGATTGTTGTCTCAGGCATGGCAAAAACTGTGCTCTCGGTAGCGATGCGGAAAGGGGCGTGAACGCTGAGACCAACGCCTCCGCCCATGGTGATTCCGTCCATCACCGAGATGAAGGGCTTCGGGTAGGTCGCAATAATGTGGTCGAGTTGGTATTCCAGTCCGAAGAAATCCGTCGACTTCTGTTGTCCCTTTGCGCCTTTCTCGTTCTGCAGAGCCAATGCGGCGACGTCGCCGCCAGCACAGAGGGCCTTGGGGCCTGCGCCGGAGAGCATCACCACATTCGCTAATTGAGATTTTTCATACTCCTATATTCATAGACAAAGGGGACAAATGCTTAGCCAAAAAAATCCCTGCATTGTGTAGAAGGGAGGGGGTTATATCATCTCCGGGGTCGTTTGCTAACCTTTAATCGAGGGAGAATCTTCCGGACCATCGAGCCATTCAGGGAATTGAGCTTCTTCGGTCGGTTCAGCTCTACCAGGCGCACTCCGTACAGGGAATTAAACAGGACATCATCGGGTTCGTCTCCCGGGAGCTCTTTGGGGATTTGTGCTTCTGCGGAGGTCGACATCTAATGCGATCGACTGTTAGCGATCACGACGACAAGCAGGCTAATAGAAGTTAGAAAAAGACGGAATTGATCATAAGTACCCTAGATGTCGCCCTGAAAGCTGGATTGGTCACCTTAGCGCGAAGAGGCATCGTGGCTGCTGGAGAAAGCCGTGAGATCCAGCTCGACGGCGTCGGGGACCGAGATAAACCGTGTCGAAGTAACATTAGGCAGACCCAGAGTCTGTTGTGAGGGGAGAAAGAAAAGACAAGAGGAATGAAGGAGGGGAATAAGAGTTAATGAATGCCTAGGCTGTTTCGATTTTGGGGTAGCCGGTAATGTTAATCAAGGCAAATCTTCGGTTTGATCTCCGTGAGTTGGAGGTTTTTTCGACCTCGGAAGTTTTTTTTCCTTTTGGTTTCGACCCGGCGGAGGTCAACGACGACAGCCGACCAGACACGGACAAAAATGAGCACCTGCTAACGTAAAAGAATCGAGTTATTGGGAATTTTCAGGCCGCCATCAGGAGATGAGGAGAAGCTTTAAAATAAGGATACGAAATTTAGCAAATTCCTAAGGGGATCGTTTTGTACCGACTCGCACCGACGCCGCCCAGCCTATGCATTCATTCCATGTGAAAATGTGACGTTTACGAGATGCAAATGGAAGCGCAAGGGTTCCCAATAAATGTCATTCATACAAAAGAGTTTGAAAATATAGATCTATTTGTACACACGCCCCACCGAACAAGCAGGGCAAAAGGATAAAAGAAACACGCGGGCCAAACCCCGCTCAATTGCATAGCATTCAGTAGAGAGCCTTTGCGGGCTCGCCCTTGAGATCCCGCGAATGTTGAGCCAGAATGCGATCCAAAGCGGCCTTCTCCACAATCAGTCGTCCGGTCTCCAACAGGTCCTTCACATCCACATCCCGGCGGTCGAGGATCTTCGCATGCTGTCCGACCTCGCGCACCGTCGAAAACAGTCCCTCGTCCAGCTGGTCGGTGATCAGTGTTGAGCGGCCAAACTCACGTCCCCAACGGTTCACCTTGAAGATCTCCTTGATTAGGTGTGGAGTTGCGTCGTCGGGAATGGCAATATCGTTGTCAATGATAATCAACTGCCCTCGTCGGTAGCGGTAGCTAAGGGCGATACGCCAGGCCTGGTCGTAAATCTTCCGTGGGAGCCCGGACGAGAAGTCGCGGGGATGAGGACCATGTGCAACACCACCTCCCTTTCGAATTGGCGATTTCTTGTCGCCCACACGTGCCCTTCCAGTTCCCTTCTGTGCGTGCAACTTCCGGCCGCTTCCATGTACATCGTCCCTCCACTTGGTGCTCGCCGTACCTTGTCGGGTCATGTCGCCTTCGTAAACAACGGCCCGGTGTAGAATGTCTTTCCGTAGAGGCATTAGGAGGTGATTTCGAGGGTATTCCACGAAGCGCATAGGCTCCATCGAAGGGAATGAGTAGGTGGTCGCCAGGACTGGTTCAGGATTCCAAGTTGCTTGAGGAGCTTGGCGAGTGAGATGGTCGGTGGTAGCGGCCGAGGCCTCGGTGCTCATTGATCGTGATAGAGGTTTTGCTAGACATCGTTGCTATACAAACAATCAGCTTTTTCCTCTCTCTCTCTATATTCGCCTTTGAATTGCACGTAGAAAGCAGGTTAAAAGACAAAGATCTCGCCATACCGTCGTCGACTCAACCCCCGAGAAAAGGCCCCTTGAGCTACGAGAGAGCCATCGCAGCGTACCGAAAGCACCCCCTCCAGCCATTGTGATACAGACTGGGTAGAAAAGGGATTCTGGATTAATTTGACGTGAG
This sequence comes from Aspergillus panamensis, assembly GCA_027569225.1. Lineage (NCBI taxonomy): Eukaryota > Fungi > Ascomycota > Eurotiomycetes > Eurotiales > Aspergillaceae > Aspergillus > Aspergillus panamensis. Next base: position 58,918 of record JAPDER010000034.1, read on the forward strand.
CAGGACGTACAAAAAGGATGCGATGGAGGCCAGCCAAAAGTTCGGACGAGGCGGTGATTTTGGCACTAGTGGAGAGAGTCTTGGCCAAGAAAAACGAACCAGGAAAAAAAAAGTTCCCGACGTCGAGATCCCCAAAAGGCACCTCCAGCAACCTCTAGTCTCCGACCGACCGTGTTTTCCCACCACCTCCCATATCGCCTTCCCCCCCCCCGGTTTAATTAGGAGTCATGGCACATTGTGAGCGGGCTTCCAAGCCCCTCCTCCAATGCCTACAGAAATCCTCTCTGCGAGGTCTGTCCAGCGTCCAACTGCAGTCGACAAGGGCCTTTCAGACCACCGCTCTCGCCCGTGAGGAAGTCCAGACGGAAACAAAGAGTCAACCTTTCTATAAAGCGCCTGATCCGGCGCTCGTGACGAGCCCCCGATTAGAACGGAGATTGATACGACAGGGAATCTCACCCGTGGGATCTCGTCGCCGTCGAGCAGCATTGCAGAGCTCACCCAACGTGCCGTTTGAACAATTACCCTATCAATGCTTCCAGGAGGCGCGGAAGATCTTGCTTGCAGATCGGGAGGAGAAAATGAAGGAAATTACAGCGGTTCGGGAGAAGATTGCTAGGATTCAAGCGACTCCAGTGGAAAAGGGAGGCGAGCAGGCCTTCAAGTCCAAGCTGGTGGCACTTGAACTCCACCTCGATCAGCTTAAGATCCACGCAGATATCAATGACCCGATGGTAAAAAAGAGATTTGAAGATGGGCAAGGTGAGCAATTTTCGAGAAGGATCTGAAGATCGCCTTTAGACTATTGCTAACGAATTGGAAACACGAGCAGGCGACATGAGCAAGCCCATCTACCGACACCTCGCGAATCAGAAATGGAGGGAATACCGACGCAAGATCCTTGTCCAACGTATCACCCAAATGAAAGTCATCCCCGATGTTCTCCCTTCCTGCGACCCCGTCGTGGATACCAAACTCTACTTTGGCCGCCGAGCGGTACAGCCGGGTGATTTTGTCCTGGCCGAAGACAGCACCACCGCCCCCAAGCTGGACATACAGCTTTTCGAACGGGGAGAGAAGCTCGTTACTATCGCGGTTGTGGATTCCGATGTTCCCAACGTTGAGACCGATAGCTTCGACTACAAGATGCACTACCTAGCCGTCAACATCCCCATCTCGGCCACCAACACCAAGGTTGACCTGTCCAGTCTCTCCACGGAGTCGCAGGTCGTCCTTCCCTGGCTGCCTCCCGTCGCTCAAAAGGGCAGCCCTTACCACCGACTGTCTGTCTTCATTATGGAGCAGAAGGACTCGAAGCCGTTGGACTTCACTGCCATCCGGTCCAGTGAAACCGATCGCGACAACACGCTCCTCCGCACTCTGCAGGCCCGGCACCACCTAAAGCCCATCGGCGCCCACCTCTTCCGCTCCGAGTGGGATAATACAACTCTAGAAGTCATGAAGCAGATCGGCTTCCCTGAGGCCGACATGGAGCTCCGCCGGAAGAGAGTCGAGCCTCTTCCCTACAAGAGGAGAAACCCATCTACATTCCGATGATTCTCTTCATACTCTTCCTCCCTTGGTTCTTGTTCAATCAAATCATTGTTTCCTATATATGTACTGTACAACTGATATGTATGAATATGCACAAATTTTTTCCCTTCCAACTCCATAAACACCACTCGCATCCGTAAAATAATATAATATACAATGTAAAATTAACATCGTCATCACCATCAATCAACCACCTCCTCTGCCTCCTGCAACGTATTCTTCGTCCACGCCATCTTCTCCGGAGGCCAAACCCTGGCAATTATCTTCCCATTAATCAATCCCATCGGAATAGGCCCATAATTCCTCGAATCTCTCGACCACGGCAAATTATCCCCTCCCAGGTAAACATGACCCTCCGGTACCTAAATCCCCCCCTCATCCACATTAGCTCTCACCCCCTCATTAAAAACACTCGAAGAACCTCAAGAGGGGGAACAGAAAGCAAAACCAACCTGAATCATCTCCTCCCTCCTCCCAACCTCCGTGCTAAACGGTAAATCCCTACAGACATAATCCCCCGGCAACCCCAACACCCTCTTCGCCCCATGCACGCCCAGGAAAGTCGGGTGGTAGAATCTCACCACATCGCCGACCTCAATTCCCCGACCGTGGCGATGCACGCGCGAGATAAGCAGGTAGTCGCCCCGCGGGTTGAAGGTCGGGTACATGGACGGTCCCTCGCTGAGTTGTACGGTGATCAAGTGTTCCCAGACGAAGGTGCAGGCGCAGAAGACGCCGAGGCTGTCGAGGGTGAGGCGGAAGATGGCACCTGGGGTGGTGCGTCTTAGCGCGAGGCGGAGGAGGCGCTCCATTTTAGTATGGGCATTATTGGGTGGGAGTTCAGAATGTCAAATACTGTTGTAATGAATCTATCGGAGGAGGAATACCTACCTCACCATACGAGTAACCACTATGGACTTTATTTTGGGGTGGGGACGGACGGTCACGTGCTGGAGCTTGGAGGTTTAAAAATGAGAAATTTCTGTGGGTTTTTTCTTTCTCCTTTTCTTCATTGATGACGCTCCAGGAGATTTTCATCGCAATGAACAGCAAAAATTTATCGGGCCAGGGACTTGGGTATTTGATCAGAATACGGAGTCAAGTCCAATTGCTTAATGCTGCAATACATATCTCGAACTTCTTTCCTGAGTGCTGCCTGGCCCTGGTTATGACGAATCCTTGGGATATTTTCCTTCTATCCCACCATACAATATATAGACCCTCGCTTCTAAATTAGCTAGAGCTCACCGCTGCCGAAATAAATCACCAGAGCGCGTGAGTGTGGACAGAGAAGCAAGAAGAATTTCCCCCTTGCCACCTCGGTGGTGAGGAATCCCTGAACGATAGCCCGGCCTGGACCCCATTTAACTATGGGAATGGGAGGCTGGGTGGTAACGACGGGAGACAAGTGTAGTCTTGTTATTTAGATATTTCAATATATTCTGTTTTGCGTGTGGTGTGATCCCCATTTACAATGCATGATCTTGTAGGTGTGTCGAAGCTCCCTCCCCCAAGGAAGTCGAGCAATGGACTTTTTGGACGTTTACGTTCTCAAGATATCAATTTGTATTCAAGGCAATTCAGCTAATTACATCGCATTCTTCAGTTCTCGCAGAGCGGCCATCACCTCTACTGGATCCGTCTTGCCCGTCTTCTTCTGGATTTCGGGATCCTATAGGGCCACACATGAGCATTTCAGATATTCGATTGAGGGGGGGGAATGTGCGACTTACGTTGACTCGCATGAACACATTATGAAGCTGCCACTTATTAGTAACCTGTCTTGTAATAAAGTATTCAGGGTGCCCTACCTTCTCGTCACCAATCGTGAATTTTCCCTGGGTTTGCTGGTTCTTCTCAGCAAATGCCCCCAGTTTCTTAATGGGTTCTGACTGCGACACGGCAAGACAGAACTTTACGTTGCTCTTGGTGTACTCGTGGCCAGGCTTGGGAGAATCTCAGTTTCTTCCGTTCAGAATCTCGTTGGCAAAATCAACATACATAAACTTTAGTGTCATCTGGGAGAGAAGCAAGAGTCTCATTCAGAGCCTTGTGCATCTCCGGGGCAGTGCCCTCGAAAAATCGACCACAGCCTAGTGAAATCATGAAATTTCAGTCTCAGATATAGAGGGGTAAAAAAGAAAACAGCGAGCTTGCAGAGCAAGGAGCACCCACCAGCGATGAATAGCGTATCTCCCGTGAACACAACCTTGTCGTCACCATCCTGCATGAAATAGCAGATGCTATCCTGCGTATGGCACGGGGTATGGAGGGCAGTGACCGAGATACGGTCTCCAATTTTGAACACCTCGCCATGGGTGGGAGTTTTAGTGACAGATTGGCAGTCCTTGCCACCGATAATAGGGACATTGAAGGATTTGAGCTGGTCGTGTTAGCTGCTTTTGCTCTTGTTTGCCTTTGGTCTCCAATCCCCTACCACTTCATTGTTACCCCCGGCGTGGTCCCAGTGACTAGATTCCATTAACATCAAGTCTCGCCATAGCTCCTGCCTCTTCATACAGGCGCGAAAGTCAAACTAACTGGTGAGTGTTCACAATAGCTGTAAGATTGATCTTGCCAGCTTTCGCCTGGGCTTCGAGCTCAGGAAGCACTCTAAGGATAATCATCAGCTCTAAATAAGGAGTAGAAAAATTGATCTGCAGAAACCTACTCGGGCGGATTAGCAGGGTCAATAATGACAGACTGCTTGGTGGGCTCGTCCGTCACTAGGTAGGCATAGTTATTGTGGCTTCCGGTCCCTACAGTTATACCAGTTATCAATCTGCAGGAAATACAGCCCAAAGCTCTAAAAGTCTATGGCCACCTACACATAGGAATCGACTGGATATGCATGGTTCTGTTTTGCTGCGGTGGTTTTCTCACAGGACGGACTGGAATAAATGATCGAATAGCTCTGGTGAAGCTCATCGGCGATGATTGGTAAGCTGGAAAGTTGTAAATAATGCGGGGGTTCAAAAGTAAGTACTGTACGAGGATGAAATGGGAATTACCTCATAGGTCCATGGGGGGATGGCGTGCATTAGCCACATGTGGCTGGCACTATACCGAATATGGATCCTTATATACATCACCTAGCGATTCCTGAACTTGAGGTCATTCAGGATGGATAAGCTAGGAGTATAATAGAAAGGAAATCGATATTTGGAAATGGCTGAGCAAATTACGTGGTATTAGCAAATTATATCAGCCTAAGCCACCCCTAGTGGCCGACTATCCCATGTGTCCACCGTTTCCCACCCATATCTCCCCAATCCCTTCAAGTCCTCATCCAGCTCGACCTGCGGAAGTTCGGTTTGTCTTGTAAGTTCCCCTGCACCTGAGAGCTTTCTCTTCTTCTTCCCCTGTGACCTGTTCTCTTCCTCCCCGAGACTCTTCTTCAGGAGCGTCGTCCAATGATTCGAGGCTCCTTCACAAACTGTTTGTAGATAAGAATAAGATAGAAATTGCCTCCGCGAATCCCACTGAGACGACGTAAGAATATGGTCCAGCCATAGATAAACACCTTCGCAATAGGGGTCATTCTTCGCATCCGGCGACTGCGTAAACGCCAACACATTCACCGCCTCCTCTGTCAAAGCAACCAGAAAAGAAGGGTAACCCGCCGTGGCCATCTGCAGGACTGGGTCCCACGCAGCAATCGCACCCGCCAGAGAATCACCAAGCCTAGCAAACCAAATTAGTTCAGCCAACTCAAGTCTCTCAACGAAGGTCCATCGATAAAAACGCACCTTCGCCCAGCCACAACCAACCCCCCTTCCTCCTCAAGCAGAACCCGCGAAACAGCCACCGACGCCACCCTAGACGACCGACAAACCGCCACCAACTGCGTCGAAACAGTCGATAAATGCTGCTGTTGAACCTTCCTCCTTTTCCTCGGCAGCTCCGACACCTCCCCTTCCTTCGAAACTTGCTCGAGCACAAGCCGCACCGAGGCCTTGATTGTCTCAATCTCGTCATCTAAACCCCCGCCACGGAGAGCATTCATCGGAGTCTCTCCCGAAGAAGCGAAAACAGCCTCGGGCTCAGTCTTCGCCCAATAATAATCCCACAGCCACTCCAGTGAACGCTGGGTAGAGCTCCTCAGGACCGTCAACGATGGTAGTTCCCGGTGAGTCGCTTCATGGCGAAGTTCCACGAAGGATGCGGGAAGTCCGAGGTCAGTGGCTCGTTGGAACATGGTCTTGCGCAGGCCATGGATCTTGGAGTCCACGAGTCCCGTCACGAATCTTTAAAAGAGTATTAGAAAACATGATCAACACATGCACCCATATAAGTATGCATTTAAATAAGGTTAAAAACTCACCGACAAAACGCCGCGGAATACGTAGCTCTGATAGAAAATATGGAATTTTTCTGCGCATCATCATGAAGAATAGCATCTGTTAACAAGGCCGTCGCTTCAACCGGATGAGGGAGGTTTCCCCGTAATTTCCATGCTCCAACCTTTAAATTCGATTAGTTAGGATCATCCTTAATATGAAATATTAGACAGATTTCGCATACAGTGCCACAGGCCTTGGAACGCATGTCCGGCCCATCATAGCTCGGGGGAGGGTAGAACTGGTTTCGCACGGTGAGCAATTGGGAATGCTCCTTCCATGGTGTAAATATGACTTTTGCCATTTTATCTGCGAATATCCTCCTGGAGTGAAAATGAGAAAAATAGCACAGAGCATCTCAATTTGATCGAGTCCATACTTGAGTTGGTGGTGAAATTTATGGACGGCGAATAGATCTTCCACTCCGCGGGTTATGTTCTTCTTTTGGTGCTTGGTCCACCGGAGTTTTTCTCCGCCTTTTTCTCCACTCTTCGGCCTAGACTCGCTGGAAGGAACTACAAATGGGAGGAGAGCAGCCCGCTACAGCCTGGAATCGAACAATAGTCCAGTTATATCAGCGAGGCACTCGTGTATAGCGACTCTCTTGTATTTAGTGCATCTATAATACATTCATCTCAAATATAGACAACAACAGTTGTTTTCAAATAGTCACTCCTGGGTATCCTCTCGTGAATATACGCTAATGCCATCCGAATAATAAAACAATAAACAAGAAACTCCCCGCTATGCGATGTCATCATGTCGATGACAAAAAGAGAAAACGCAAGTGAATGTGAGAGTGGAAAACTTATATCCATCCATATCCATAATTCATGCAGGTGGTGGTTCCCAAGTGAAAGGGAGGTCGGGCTTCGGGTACAGCATGGTGTGCAAGATCATCCTCATCTACAAAGAACAACGATCTTTGCGTCATGCTTCCATTTGGTTTGGCTGGTTGGCTTTGAGAGTGATAATGGCTATCACAGTCCGGTTGTGTCGGCTTGTCCTCTGGTAGATCATCGCTCTCAGCGTCGTTGTCGTCCTCCTCGTTGTCCTGCGACGGGGTGAACGTTTCCTCCAACTTCAGGCCCTTGCCTGTAAGTCCGTTCAATGAACTTTCCATGAAAGAGTCGGGGTGGGAGTAAAGTCCCATTCCAACAAGCTCATCATCGGCATCCTCTGAATCCAAAGCGAACTGCGATCCGGAGTTGTCACCAAAACGCTGAATGGGAAGAAAATCGGGAGTGGCGGGTTCCGTGAACCGTCCTGGAGAGGATACACTTTCATAACTAGACCCTGCAACTCCAACAAGTGGCATACTTTGATTCATCGCCATCATGTCGAATGGCCAGCTTTCGGACACAGGTTGAGACAAAGCAGGTAGACCGGATGGGGGATCGTCCCAAGAAGCTGCCTCCACCTGAGGCCCACCCACTTGGAGGTAAGACGATTGCTGCATCGGGAGCTGGTCTTGAAGGTTGTTAAAGGAGAAACTATGGTGGGAAAGCGGAAGTTCAGCCGAAGTGAACGTGTGCAACATGTTGCCATCACTACCGGCAGCCGGGGTAGCGTGCAATGATTGAGAACATGGCGGTATGAGGGTGAAGTTGTCTGCCGTTGTGCAAGGCGGGTAGTATTGTGGTGTTGAATATTCAGCTGGTTCCATTGAGATAGGATGCCAGCTAATCGGGCGAGATCGTCTTGTGCCTTGATATGTGGATGTCAAGATGGCAGAACCCATAGATGCTTGGTAGTCCTGGCTCGAAGGAGGCTGATACAGCGGTGAAGTGTGAGGCATGGTGGCTGTTCTTCGTCTGCCAGCAGACGCCGGACTGTTGCCAGCACTCCGTGGTTTTGACACTCGGCCTGTATGCCTCGATCTGGGCATAGCATAAGTAGGAGTGAAATCACGGGGAACCGAAGGTCGAACACATGGCTGACTCTGCTGAGGCCAATGAGAGCCCACGAAAGAGGTCTGGGCTGGGTAGCAGTCCGCCATGGAGCATAAACAGCGAGGAAGTGAGAAGTAGAGAGACAGGAGGAGTCGAGAATGAAAGGCTGGAGCGAAATGTTAGTCGCAGAGAGCAGGAACGAGGATAGGATAGCCGTACATAATAATAAGTAGTATTTGAAAGAAGAAGGTAAGTTACGTGGAATGGACGGGAAAAAGAAGGTGGTTTATATGAAATATCAAATGCAGATCGGGTCCATGGATGACTGCGGCAACCTGCAAAGGATCTCGGACTAAGATTGAAGTTCCAGACTTATCATTCACAGATGACACAAGGAGGTTTAAGGGTCATCAGGCGAGCTCTGGGGCAAGACAAGGCAAGGTACAAGCACACCAATCGTTGATACTTGAACTTGTCAGTTGAAGGTGCAGTTCCGAGTTAAGTAACTGGGCCAGATCGTCCAAGGAGAATTCATGAGGGCAATTTACTACTTAGGTTCCGCAGGAGCTAAGCAAAAAATGAAATTAAATAGAAGATGAGAAAAACTAAAATTAAATAATAATACTTGAATAAAAGAAAAGGGCAGAAAAAGGGCAAAACACGGAAGAGTGGAACATATGGTTTGGTTGCCCATGAGCATTGCTTGATCTACCATCCGCCCCAGCTCCACGATCCCATTACTGGAAAGGGACATAGTCGACTAGTATGACCGGACGCATGTTGGGATGACACGACGTTGACGCTAAGAAACAAGACTAGTAGTGGGAATAGCACAGGGCGATGGACGACTCGGGAAAGAAGGAGCGAAGGAAGGAACGTAGGGGAGGAAGGGAAAAATTCAAAAATAAAATATAATAAAATACTGGGCCATGCCACACGACGATACTCCACTTGGGACTTGGAGTGACAATCCTGTCGCTGGGCCAGACAGAAGTGGAGGCACTTTCTGGAGTCCTGGGCTTTCTTGGGTCCCAGGATGATTGCGGTGGTTTTGGTGGAGGAGAAAAAGAAAGAATAATAATACTAATAATGTTGATGGTGGGGATGATCAGATCCTAGGAGTCGATGGACCGTCCACCGTCGACTCCACAGAAGTGTGAATAGCGCAATATGCATGGTGATTGGACAGGGAACTGGGACAAGAACCACAGAGGTGGCAGAGAAGGGGGCGATAAAAAAGGATGGCCTTTTTTTACATGCCGAAACTAGCACTACTGTAAACTTCCACTACAGCAAGGCCCGTGTGAGCCCCAGGTCTGAGCCTAAAACTGGGATTAAACTACTACAAGTAGTAGGTAACTATGTATGATACCGTACAGGCCACAGAGCCGAGAGGGAGTTTCAGTTATGAGCTGAACACTCCCAAAGTTTCTTTTCAGCGGCCAGAAAAAGAAAGAATCCAAGTTCATGGATTCCAGATGCAGTAAGGTGGTATTTAATCATTCCATTTCATCGTCCATTTCCGAGTGATTAGCCTTTGGACTCAGAAGCATCTGGGTTGGAAAGATTACAGCTGACTGACGTTCTCGCACTCCAAGCATGACTACTAGTAGTAGTGGTAAAGCCCATCAATAATGGGAGAGTGAGACCTGGAGGAGTTCACCACTCACCGTCTCAACTCCCGTCCACTGTATGATTATCCCTGAGCGCTGCCACCGCGGTCCACGATCCGCCTGATCGCCGACCCTGCCGCCTACATTTGCTTTCCTTTCCGTTCACACTCCTTTTTTTATCTCGGTCTCATTATTACGTATTCCATCCTCGTTCCCCCCCGGCCCCTCATCAAACCCCTTCGAGTTCCATTGCCGTCCCCACAAGTTCACCGTTTCCAACCCGTCACAACGCCCGTTACGCAAGGGTTACAACAATAACAATAATGTAAAACATCTGCCTTGTCCTTTTCCCATTTTTCAATGAATCCAGGGCTTGGTTTCCAGGACTCCGTGCTCAGCGCTCATTCCACACCATCCGTCCTTTCATATCACCGGGCGCATCGCCTCCCACCACACTACGTCAGACTTGTCGAGGTTTCTTCCTTTCAAACTCCAGGCATCCTTTGCCTTTTTCTCCCAAGGAGCCAGAACTTGGGAGGTCAATATACTTAAGGGCTTCGATTCATGATCATAGTCGAAGCGAAGGTTTTAGCCCAGCCAAACGGACTAAGTTTAGCTTAATCTAAATTAATTATGAGCTGGGTCTTCTTACTCATCGTGTCGAATAGAAAGTCGCGGGTAGGGGTTGTTGGGCTGGGCAGAAACAGAATGATGTGATCATTGAGACCACTTTTTGATATATTCAGAGTTTCAAACCCAGTGACTTGCCACGATACGGTCTGGCAGGAACCACCACTAGCGTGCCATTGACGAGTTGGATAGGAGATATGATTTTAATTTATCTATTCATTATTAAAATTATTGATTATTCTTTTTCTGTCGGCTACGTCTATGGAGTAGACTTCATGTCGCAAGAAGCGGACTGGGGCAACAAGAGATAAAAGAGAAAAGGCCAAAAATTAAACCAACCAGAGAAACAAATGAATCCAAAGATTCCAAGGCTTCCATGAGCTCAGTGGTTGAGAAAAAGTGGTGATGAACGGGACGCTCGGCTACGGTGACAATTTACGTCCCATTTGAATTTCGAAACCATACATAGAGTCCGTCACCCAAGAAATGCAAAAATTCGCTCAAAAACCCATACAAAGTGGGGGAGTTATCATGGAGCGCGCGCCCCCATGAAGCCGACTGCCCCTCATAGTGATTGGGGTATCTAGATTGCTCAACGGAGGAAGAGGATTGGCGCCAATAATGAACTGTTTATGACAAGTCGAGCGGAGAGTCCAGCATCAGGACATCCGTCCCCCAGATAGAAATCTCGGTCGATGGTTATTGTACAGGATTCTTTGGGCTCAGCTCATGGATATGGCTACTATAGAGCCAGTCCTTCACTCCGTATTAGGTAGTAGGTAAAGTATGTACCCCGTATCTCGCTGCTAATGTCCTGGACCCAGAAACAAGGGCCCCCTTTTTGATAGTTATGTTCAAAAACAACGCTCTAAGATGCACTTCCTCCACTTAAATAGGACCCGCCTTGACTAGGTACCTGAGGGCGTGTCTTAGCTGAGTTACACTCGCAGGCGCCTCCGGTCTTGAAATTGGTCATTTAGGTGCAAATGCATAAGCCTCCTCTGCACAAAAAGAGGAAAAAGGAATTTCACTTGCGTGGAGAACTTGTTGTCTGGGCTGAATTGTGATCAGATTCCCTGCCATTGCGTGTATCACGCACAGTCATACAGTCATACATCTTCTCATCACTTCTTGCCTGCGGCAACCTAGAATACGACCGTCGACAAGAATCCCGGTTTCTTGTCCTTGCAACCAGGACCCAGTCGGCAGAATCCACGGCATGTCAGGCGGTTATTCCAGGTTCTTTATGCGTGGTCTTGGAGGCTTCATGAGGGGGCGCCAAAGCCAAACTAAAAAAGCAAAAGGTGGAAATAAAAAAAAAAAAAAAAAAAAAAACCTCCGTGCGACCATGACACGATGCAATCGACATCATTGAACCAACTAATCGGACAATTGAGATCATCGCCCGGCTGTCCTACAAATCAAAAGCCGGAGATTACAGGAGGTGAACCGCCGGGAACGCATGTGCTGACCCACTACACTATTTAGGGGGAAACTAGGAAAGAGACGAACAAAATTCCAGAAGGTCAGGGGCCGAGTCAGAGTGTGTTGAAATACGAAGAAAAATAATAAAATGAGTAAAAAAAAAGAATGAGAGAAATAAAGTAAAAGACACCCGGAGTGGGCCGCCCTTTCCTATCTCCCGAGATACAGATGGTCGTACAGGGAAGAATCAGGGAGTCTTCCAGTCAGTTACCAGGGAGGAGGTAAGCAGGGTGAAGCTAACTTCGGACCACCCATACCATTGGTCACAGTCCCCCCGGTGGAGCGCAGGTCACTGGCGGACGGAACCTTTTTAAGCTAAGTAGCTAGCTCACTCTTCCTCAATCAACTGCGAGGGACTTCCTTTTTCTGCTACTGGTTGTCACTGTGCTGACACCATCTCCTAGCCTCGCGGCGATCATTCCTAACGCAAGAGTCTCTGGTTCCGTTTGCATATGAAACAACACAGCACACCTGGTCAACAAAAGAAGAGAGAGAGAGTATGTGTGTGTGTGTTGTGTGTGGCCCTGGCGTCGAAATCCAGGCGCTTATGACCTTGATTATTAGGGACCACCATCGTTCTGCCCCCCAGACAAGATTCCATATCCGCAAATCAGCTAAGCTATCCAAGTCTGTTCACAATCACAAAACCTTGTAAATGCCTGCGGCCTCAAAGTTGGTCTCTAAATTATCATTTGTTGCTCCTTCCCGAGGTCATGATCACCCTTGTCTCCTTGCAAGCTATGCAAATGAGATTACGATCAGGCGTAACAGTAACCACAGAAACTAGCTGTATTTACCTACGATACCAAGTGGGAGAGAGGTGCTTCGATCAATTCTCTAAAAAGGCAAAGTATCATCACGGTTCGAGCTTCATGTCACTAACCTTTCAGGAGTCCCCATCCCGACCTGATTGGGGTGGCTCAGGTCGTCGGCTGGGAGGTGAAATGGCGGTCGCACCGTCCGAGACACACCGGACTGGTTTCGGAGACGCCATGGATGGATTCTCCAAACAAGCCCTCCTCCAACACGAAAAGAATCAGGAGTTGAGGAGGAGGATAACTATGGAGGAAAACAGCACCTTTCCTTCCTCTGTTATTAAATTTTTCTTTTTTTTTTCTTTTTTCCTTCTAGCTCCATCATGAAGTTTATCAAACCATGGTTGGGCCCGAGCGCCCACCCAAACCGAAAAATATTAAGATGAGAAAAATAATAAAGATCAAAAATCGGGAACCATTTTCACGCTAATAAATTTGGCTTACCTTAGTGGCACGTCATGATTGTCATCAGTCCTCCTTCGAGCTCCATTTTTATTGATGGGGGGCGAAAGCTGAATCTGATATGCCTAATTTGTCATATTATTGGCAAGTATTAACATGCTGTGGATTGCTCTTCAGAGGAGGACTTAATCCCCTCTCCAGTTTATTTGCTATATCATCTCAGTGAAGAGGACCAGGGCACTTAAGCCTCATTATTCTACCAAAGTACCGCCACAGAAACCTTGCCGGGGAAAAACCTGTAAAGGAAAGGAAAAGGAGGGACAGGCAAAAGCATGAATTTGGGCGTCCATATTGGCGGTTAACCCGGAAATCCCAGCCATCGGTTCAAAGTGGATGTGACACGGCATGCTTCCCAGGTCGTTTGCCGCCCTTCTCCTCTGACTATCTGTAGGACACTGACTAGCCTCATCGCCATCCTGATTATCCCGATTAGATATCACACAGAGAGGCCCTGCCTCTGGAGTTCTGGTCCTTAAAATGATCTCGGCCCTTATTACCGTCGAATATTACTCCTTTGCTGAATAATTAAGTATTTATTTTATTTTCGTTATTGACTGTTGCCATTTTTGAAAACCCACCAGGATCCAAGGCCTAACGACTCAACGAGTCAGAACGACCCTCCCGTGTGCCACGACGACGCCACAAACGTCTGAGCTCCTCGTTAAAACAAGCAGATCGAGGCACAGGCGACTCTAAAATCGAAATACTGGGGCTGTTTCGTCATAGAGACAACCCCCTCTTTTCATCATTGGCCAGATGAGACAAAGGAACAGATATACCCAAGTCTTCATCAAAAAGTACTAATTCTGTTTCCCCCCAAGGCAGCATTTATTGATATTGATTGTTCAAAGAGAGCAATAATAAATCCAATCATCAATGATAATATCCGTAGGAAAGAATCGAAGCTTTCCTCCCATCATGATCAAAAGAGGACTTCTGCAGGTGGCCCCGGCCATGAGTCAAAATGGCATACCTGCATGCGTGCATGCAAGTATCCTGCATACCTAAGAACCAATGTAGGGTGATTGCTATCCAGCCAATGGGAGTGCTGAAGGAAGGGGGGTAATGTATGCTGCCTAAAACTTTACGTCTTCCGACTGCAGGGATAAATAGGTAATAATAATAATAATGAATATCAAGGATTTCATCCTTATCTTAAAATGGGTGGATGGGTGGATAGATGAACGGGCCAAGGCAAATGAATGCAGCATAATCAAGCAGATCTCAAAAACTGCTGCCAGGCATGGCTTGCATTGCTAACATGCATACTTCTCCTGATAAAGGTATCTTGCTCTAGAGACAAAGAAGGAAGATTCAAGGAACACATCAGTCTTGCATGATGGAGAGATACTCTACATATAGATAGATGGTTCAGATCTTTGTTGCTCTCTGCCTTATTCCTTGGGTATCCGTGCCTCGGCTTTGCCGTCCATATTTCAATACCTTGCGGATCATCGAAGAATGGAGATCTTCCTTTTTTTTTTCTCGGGCTTGGTTTAGAACTGTACTTGTTGTTGCCCGGTCAGAATCAGTCAGGCACCTGTTTATATACTTACTTTTAGGGACCTTGTTGCGGTTTAAAAAAAAAAAAGGCGCACACAGAATACGAATTACGAAGTTATCGCCCACGAAGATCAAAACAATCTTAGGCAGTGATGATTACAACACCTTACAGGACTCAAAAAGTAACCCTGAATAGCCGTCAGGCCAAGAAAGTTGTGGCTATGCCCACACTCCTGCTGACAGTTACGACGGGGATAACGATGCGGGCTGCTCCTCCGCCGCCAACGCAGCTGCAGCAAGCGATATTATGGTCGAACCACATGACCTTGTTAATCTGATCGAGAGTTGATGAGCCTGCAGCACTCTACGACTCAAGTATGGGGTACATCACCCACCTCTATTATTGAAATTTTTTTCCAAGCTAGCGCGGTTGCACCCAGCAGTCCAGCTTGCTTCAGGCTTCAGCCTGCCTGCCTCCCTGTGAAAGGACCAGGGCAGGAGTAGTAGTGTGGAGTCGGAACATGCTTGGTGCTTACCTTTCACCAAATTCGGCCCTAAGGCGAAACACCGTCGGCGGCGTTCAGTTCACAGCGGGCGGAATGCACGCTCCAAGCCCCAAGTCTAAGTAGTTAGGGGGGAGGGGTGTAAGCAAGCATGCCCTTGGAGCCAGAACCAAGTCCAACACAGTAACCGCCGCTTTGAGGCCGTTTCACCACTCAGCCACCCCTGCCTGGTAAAAGCAATAACGATAAATGGTTACCTTGCCTATCTATCTTTCTGGGGGGTTGGGGGTCCGGAAAAGTTGGAATGATTTCCTGTTTGTTGCGTCTACTGTTGTTGATGAATGCTGCATGAGTCTAACTGGGTACCTTTGGCGTGATAGATGATGATATGATCCTAATTATTGGCTGTGGCGATGCCAATTTTCGAGCTGGAGTACAGATTGACCCGAGATGCGATGATCCATCACTCAGGGCGAAGGATGGATGCTACGGCGAAATTAACAGTATGGGGACTGCCCCGGTGATGTAATCTGAAAAAGGAAAAGGCTCCAGAAATCACGAAGAAGGTTAGAAAAGCAAAAATGGAAAGGTAAAGAAAAGAAAAATTAAATAAAGAAAGAGGAAGAAAAAAAAAAAAAAGGTGAACTTATTATTCATTGAAGGCGAAGATCCTGGTCACAGCAGATCGCGGTGGAGTAGTTATGTAGGCGTGGAAAACACAGAGCAACATTGAAAGTTTGCCTTTGTCGACAGAGCGGATTAATTTGACTTCGGCGTCAGAAAGTCGTTTTTTTGGCCTTTGCCGAGTGCAACACCCAAAGATTTTACTTAGTTCTTTATGCATCTAGCCTTCCGACTATTTCTGATACTTACGCATTTCGTTTATACCTTAAACCCACCAGGCGATCCACCAATAATAACCAGTAATACTGATTGCCTAGCCGTTGGTGGGTTGACGCCAAATCATCGGTCAAATAATGGGTCACAAATCCATTTTAACTGTATCCGTCTTTCCCTCCTCCACCATTCTCGATGGAGGGTCCCAGTGAGTTCAAATGACTAATAAAGCAATAAGACTAGTTATAATCTCAACTCAGCAAAAGATGCTCTTAGACTTCCAGTCAAGGTTTCATACTAATCCGGAAGCTTGAAGGATTGCATACAGTTTCCGACCCTTGCCCAACTCACCCCGGGTATAATTAGGTTCAAGCGACAAAGAGTCATCGACTCGCCATGGTCACGAGTTGGAGAAAAGAATGACGCTTGACTCGTGGCAAGACTTTGTTTTCTTGGATCGCAAACCAAAGGCTCTACTTTATCAAGGTCCGCTATTTGCAAAAGCCACATGGTTTACGGAGTCTAGAGTCTGGACTCAGACTCGAACCAAGCCATCGACGCCGAATTAGTCCCGGTTAAGTTTCTGTGTCTGTCTGTTGGTGGGCGGTACTACCAAATAAATAATAGTGGCTGCCAGATGTTTATTCTACCGCTTGTCCGGGGTATCGCCGATGCATCATCAATCGAAACAGGGCTAGGCGATGAAATGGGAAAACAATGGCATTATTTCCTATTTTGGTAATCTTATGACATCTTGACTTCCCTTGAGATATATTGTCCGGAGTTCACCGTCTCCGCAGGACTCACATCAACCAGGGCAAACCTGGCGGGGAAACGATGTTGAGTATTATTAGACAGTTTTATTAATCTCTGGTTGTCGTTTAACTGTGACTGCTGACCCCGTCCGTTTAGTTAATAAATGGGAGGCAAAAAACGGGAGCCACGGGATTGTAATATAGATGAGGAGTCCACGATGATTATTACAGAGGATGGCTTTGGCGACCTGTGGAGCCGCCGATAATTCGGTGGCTGGGGACCTAGCACGTTGACTCAACAAGTGATGATCATCTCCAACAAAACCCCAAGCGATGATTTGTGAGTCGGTGACGAGAAGAAATAAGCTATTTATTTGTACCAGCAAAGTAGAAACCGCTTGTCGGGCCTCCTCCATGAGATCCAGCACGGCTTGAGAGAGGATTATTGAACCTAAACTATGGGTCCCGCAAGAAAGCGGCGTTTCAATTTCTAGATGATTCCCTCAATCCATAGTGCAACTGCTAAGGAGATAATTAATAGCCCACCTCGCCAATCTAAAGTTATCCCTGAGTCGCAATTTTCGGGCTGGATACCTCGGGTTATTACTCCGTATTGCAGGCGATATCACACACTCCCAACTAACTATTCAGGGGAGGGGTGAAACCTTCCATTTGTGCTGATCACAGCGTCCAGGCTCCAGACCCAAAAATGACCGGTCCAACTCCGCGTCATACGGGGCAGTATCATACATGGTCGCTCTTCGGCTTCGTATAGACGACTCGCTGTGCATGCTCTGTTCAATAATCATTCCAGAATCTACGCAATCAACCAATTTCAACTTTGTCTCGGCTGTTTGTGGAATGCGAGGCGCTTACTCCGTAGTCAAAACGTATTTTTTTTAGACATCTTGGATGTCTGAAAAATCAATTAATCTTCTCCATCTGACAAAACCCCACCGAGTCCAGTGACTCCAGTCCACCATACTTCTGCCAATGTGAATCGCATCAACTATTTTAAGAACCTGGAGGATTGAATTACTTTATCACATGGAGGCGCTTTAGATTGACTAAGATGGACTAACAGGGGATGATGAAGCAACTTGTCTCAAACGATGACCCGAGAGCTCTCTATCCAACTTCCTAAATTCAATTATTCCAAACTCCAAGTCCTAATGACCAGGAAGTCCATTATCCGTTGAAGCAATAATCGAGAACTATATCGATCACCGGACTAACACTCCAGCTCTATTTGCGGTACTGTGCTGGTCTTATCCCCATGTGGCCAGTTATCGTGGATAAATCCCCATCTTAGCAGGAGTATACATATCATCGTCGAAATAGAAAGTGACTGTAGGTTTTGGTCTTGGTGTAGCTCCCATCTATCTATCGTATGCCTGCACTTGGGGTGAAAGCCCCCTGGATCTTCCTCTTGACCGAGAATGATCATCCATGCTATGCGGAGCAGACCTCCAAGCACCTTAACTCCCTAACTAGATGGTGTTTTGAATCGTCTTCGTGACATGACAGTTAAGGAAGGCGTGGGTCCTGGTGTATCTCTATACTCCAAGAGCCAGCGAGCCCCAACTTATCTAGTAATATCCACAATGGAGCTATTCAGATGTGATAACCATTTTACCACTTTTGTATACTGACCTCTACCAGATTATACACTTTTTCATCATAGTTACTGCCATTTGCGTATATACACTATCCCTCTGGCCTATCATTCTCCCTGATACTGCCATGCTACAGGTTAGGGTTCTATACAATGCCTAGTCCAGGTCTTAGGCTAGCTTTAATTGCTGATAGAGCAAGTCTCTGTTCTATGCATTGTACATTAATTGGGATATTCGGACTAATACCAATGCAGAGCTGGGTGACTACCTAGAGACTACCTACTTGACTATTTCTGCTTCTTGGTATCTATTTGCCAGCCTACCTTGAAGACATGGAAATGACTAGATGCATCTTTGAACTAGATCCCCCGATAAAAGTAGAAGACCTTGACGCAGTAGATGGTCCCACATACGGAGTAGTTCAGGTGCGTTAGACTACACGTGAAGAACTATACTTGTTTTCAATTGACCTGTCTTCTATCCCACCCAATATATATTTCCTGTGTGGTCGGTAAATAGCCTCCGGGGACACAGCATCTACACAAACATAATAAAGGCACACATTTAATACTTTTATCAAGTTCATATTAAAGCCAACAAGATCATCGAGCAATTGTTGAGTAATAATTTTTATAAAGTGGAGGTAGAGAATATTTGGCTGTCGTTGTCCAGCTTGTTGCTAGAAGCTTCGCATGGGTCGGCGGGTTTCCAGGGCAGCCTCAGGCAGAGTATAAAAGGCATTCTCCACCAAAAATTTTTTCTTCTCTCCCTCAACCTTGTCCACCAAAACTTCAACCTTCAACATCATCAACCACAACGCTTCAGCTCGAATTGAGATTCAATGATAGTTTCAGTCATCGCTCCAGCAGTCCATAATATTATACACCCATAGAACTACCCCATATCCAGCAATAACTAACTTGGTAAGCATCTTCCTTTTTTTTTTTTTTTGTGTCCTCAGTCCCTTCGCTTCCGAGCCTCAAGGCTCTTATGATGAAAATCTGTTCCACATTCGCAGTTTCCACGCTAGCCGTCGCCATGAACCCATCATATAGACGTGCTCTGTGCGCATTACTTCCTTGGATGTCTGATTTGTTGCCTATTTCCATACCTTGTTTAGTTTTCAACCAGTGTTTGGTCGGAAGCAAGTGCTAACGGGGACTTTGTTTAGTCTAGGTTGATATGAATTGGGATCTGCGAGCTATTGTTTCTCGCTTTCGGGAGGGATATTTTCTCAGCTTGTGATGCAGCTGTGAAATGGATCGAGCTAGAAGAGAACTGATGTAATGATTTCGTTGTGTATCAACTCAATCCAAATTTACTATGCACTACCGCGCAGACTTATTCGTAACATGCGACTTTTTTTTGTTTTGCAATTGACAGATACTTTGTTCTTCGTAGATAGACTACACATCCTATCCCGCCACCGTTACCCCCTGACCAGCCACAAATTCATCCCTGGTGAGATCCCCAAGGTCATAGACAAACCCAGCAGTCTGCCGCCCATCACCATCCAACTGCCTAGCAATACACATCGATCCCTGTATCTCACGGAAGAAAACCAGACAACCTCATCAGCCATGCGAGACAAAGTAGGGCAGGAGAAACGTACATCTTTCGCGAGAAACGGCACACACCCAACAAACCGATCATCCTGGCATCCTTCCTTGGGTAATTCACGGCCTAGAAGTCATCCACATTAGAAGCATTTATTAGCAACCTTCCAACCCCCCCCCTTTTTTTTTTTTTTTTTTTTTACCCCTTCTCTTCTCTTGTGATTAGGATTAGTGTGCGATGGGGGTTATCTATAACGTGAGTGTGATACGCAGACTGTGACCCGATCAACGTCGCCGAATCAAGTCATCAGGCTTATTCCCTGTCTCTCTGAGGAGCGAGGTTCCGACCGTGAAGTGCGCCGGGGAAAGATGTTTACAGCATGCGTATCCACCGTCGAGACCGTATGCTTTCACGGGGTGGATGTCTGGGGGTAAGAGCGCGGTTGTGCAGGGTAGGAGGGTGAGGAGGAGAGGGAGGAGTTGGTGCATTTCGATCTCCCTCGGTCTGTCTTGCTTTCCTTCGTTTGCTGTTTTTGTTGGTTATGGGGTGGTAAGGGTTGATGGATGGGATTTGAAATATAGGCTTTTTAGTACAAGGGTTTGTTTGGGAGGTCTGGAGGTGTACATCCGGGGTGAATGGAATGTTAGGTGTGGTTTGTAATGAAGGGGCAATCCTATCCCCTTTATTTTATAGTAGAGGAGCTCTATTTTCTGAGAGAAAGAGTGTTCGTGGAGTAATACATATTTTGTGTATGTACAGGAGGATATAGATGGTGTATTGAGAGAAGTTGTTTTTGATCTAGGAAGTGGTGGACTAGGTGTAATATTGAGACAAGGGAAGATAAGTTCTCTCGGCTACCAGTCTGTTCTCCGGGGTAAGCAATCAAGGCTTAACCCAGATCGCGGCATAGCGGTCAGCAGTGCCAGTGCTATATCCATTTAAGGTGCGAAGGACGTATCCCTTGGCCTTGTACTTGTTGAACTCGCTCTGGAATGTGGGGGAATCCATGCCGTGTCTGGCAACCCAGGCACCAGAAGGAGAGTGATCCCAGATAGCAGCGTAATAGACGGTCTTACCAACTGCATAGCCGCTGACACCGACCAACCGCAATCCGTCTTCAAGATAAGCGTCGAATTTCTTTTGGTATTTGGCGGAGGTCATTCCAGACCACGACCACCAGACATAGCCGTCATTGATCTTCTCCCAGATGGCGGCAAAGCGGGGCTTGCCATCGATCTCATAGCCACTGACGTGAGTGAGCTTGTAACCCTGATCGACGAACTGGTCAAAGTACTTCTGGTAAGAGTCGGCAGTCATGCCGTGTCGGGCTTGCCAGGCCTTAGAGGGCGACTTATCCCAGATGGCGGCATAGTATGTAGCGCCGTCAACGGTGTATCCGTTCACCTGCCGGACACGGTATCCTTGTGCAAGGTACTTGTCGAACTTTTCCTGGTATGACTTGGATGTCATGCCGTGGTGGGATTTCCAGGCGACAGATGCTTTCTTCTCAAAGATGGCGGCGTAGTTGGCTTCACCATCGCGTTCGTAGCCGCTGACAGAGTTGAGTTGGTATCCGAGGCCAACGTAGTAGTCAAATTTAGACTGATATTCGGCAGAGGTCATGCGATAATGGGCGTGCCATTCGTTGGCTTGGACACAAATGGCCAACGCGAGGGTAATAGCCCAAAGGAAAAGCTTCATGGTGAGTCTGTTGACTGTGGAAACAATGTATTTGGAGTAAACGAGGGAATGAAGGTCAGTAATCCACGAAAGAGTTCATCAATCCCCGTTTATATACTCCAGAGACCCCCCGCTCTCATCCCTGGGGCATTTCGATCGAGTCGCAAAACTGCTATTCATAGCTTTCATAGAAGCTGATCCTGCAGGGATCATAACATTTACCTCGCAAAATGAGGCTCGGTTTGGAACAGGATCGGCGGTTTTATATAAAAAGTTAGTTAGAATACGAGTCGCATGTCGATGTTTATATCCCAATTAAACCCAGAGCCTCGTGCTATTGACTTCGTTGCAATATGCTAATTGGTTACACGAAGAGCCTCGTAAAAGTGGATCGAGGCAATGTATATGCCCAAAACCCTATCAAGTTGACGATATTCTGGAGTCTAGTGGTGACTTGAGAGCCAATGGTGATGAGACACCTTTAGTTCTCCTTGTGGCCTTCCAAGTGAAGAAGACGTGTCAGTTCATTTGCTTTCCAACCAGATTGCTTTGGCTTTAGACTTCTCAGGTTTTCTGCGAACTAACATAACAACGCCGCGAAAGATGTCACGAGAAACCACTTGGGGATTCCTGAGCTAGTAAGGTCTTTCGGGCTCACCAAAGTTCCCTACAGCTCCTTCACCCTGGAGAAATCTGCTAGGGGTTATGTGAGCCAACAAGCTGGCTTTGAAGGATAGAGACAGCGACAAGCGCCATAATAATCATCGCCCTGTATCGTATTCTACTCACTCAGATCCTCAGTTCTCAGCAGTGACTTGTTTTATGAGTCGTTCTGGATTAGGGACAGAAATGGCATGTCTGTACTCGCGTCGTTATTTGCGCGATGGCTCTTTGCTCCAACAAACCAGCATTTAGCCTTGAGGTTGTTCTTTCTCGCCAACACCCATGTATTTTGTTTCATTTGCTGCAAGCGTATACAGCCAAGCTCCTCGCAACTCAGAATAGAAACTTTGCTCGAGTTTCTGGGTGGCATTTCCACTCACAGAGCGGAACTGCAGTCTAAGGATCTCGAAAAAAAATCTAGGCAAGCTTCACGAAATTGACCCAGGTGGCCCCATAGCATTCTCGAAGGTATATCCTGGATAGCCCATGAAGAAACGTGCTTTCGTATACATATTCGACTTCCTTTCACGGGAAGGAATGCATCAACTACGTCTCGGATTGGAGCGAAGTTCGAACTTGTCGTTTCCTCTGCTTGCGAGCTTCTCTCTTTTCAGGCTCCAGATGAGAAAAAAGGCGCCACAGCCACTCCATAATGCGGTACTTGCATTTTCACCAAGAGATTACCTGGTATGTCGCGATATACTCCGTACTCTAGCCGGAGGTGTAGACCTAAGTAAACATATGCTGAAATGCGTCCGGCTTTATAACTTTGTTCATGGTGTAAATTTGGCACGAGAACCATAGGTTTGATAAGTGAGTCTAAATAGGATAAGCGGCGGCGAAAAACATTAAGCAAAGCTGAAGATGATGATGATCAGTGGCATCAGATTGCACATAATGGTCATGTGGTTAGCCGTACTGCCTCCCTCCCTCATCCATTCTCTATGGGTTCATCTCTCCATCCACAACACCCTCACTAAGACCCTGTTCGCCTTAGCATTTGGCCTAAGGATCATTTAATCTCTGCGTTACTGCTCGTCCAACATGAGTGGGTAGCTCAATTGAGTCCAGCAAGCCACCTCCGTCCACGAATCTCGCCGCCTCCCCTAGGAGTCGAACCACTTGAAACCCCAAGGCATTAATCTACAAAGAAAAAACCATGGCGCATCCTCCACGGCATTCCTCGATCCTGTCTGTCAGCAATAACGGACCAAGCCCCGCGGCAGTAACTGAGAAGCAGCAATCCTCACAACAGCTCCAAACAACCCCCCAGACTACTCCGGGGCTTCGCGTCCCATCTAACCGCAAGACTATCTATGATCGAAATCTAAACCGGAGTCGGAATGCGGAGCTGAGCAGAGCAAGCTTTGCCTTCTTGTTCGGGGAGATGGTCACATATGCCCAGAGGAGAGTGACGGGCATACAAGATCTTGAACGAAGGTAACTAAGCCGCTGTTATTATCCCTCCGAGGGTTCTCCGAAAATAGATCACTGACAACCCAATTCGCAGACTGAACGAACAGGGCTACCCCCTGGGTCTCCGTCTACTCGATCTCCTATTTTACCGAACCATCTCTACTTCATCCTCGTCATCCCTATCAAGCTCTTCTACTTCTGCCTCTCCTCCTAATAGACCCCTTCGGATCCTACCCTTACTACACCTTATTCACGGCCCGCTCTGGCGCCTCCTTTTCAACCGCCCCGCAGACGCTCTTGAACACTCGGTTTCACCTGATACACCAAATGAATACATGATCACAGACAATGATCCGCTGGTTAACACCTATATCAGCGTTCCCAAGGAGATGAGCATGCTCAACTGTGCCGCCTTCGTGGCCGGAATCATTGAGGGTGTGTGTGATGGGTGTGGCTTTGAAGCCAAAGTGACCGCCCACAACCAACCCACGGAAATGTGGCCTGGTCGAACAATTTTCCTTCTGCGATTTGGAGAGAGTGTTATGGAGAGAGAGAAGGTTTTGGAGCGGGCAGGGGTTAAATAAATAAATAATTTATGTCTAATTAGATACGACGACGTGGACTAATGACAGTGACTTCTATTTGTGCTGTTGAACCTCCTGGCTGATATAGCCATGATACCCATATCACATGCAAACCGAACTCCAAGCTTCTATGGGATTGCTTTGTATCAAGCAAAGCAGGGGGGAGAACCTGGGCTATTCCGCCCATCACAATCAAATCTCAACAGATTCGCGTCTACAGGAGAAGAAAACGGGAACATTCCATGATTTTCTGGTCGAACATCTATCCTAACAAACCTGTTTGGAGCATCGACCTGAAGGTATCCCGGGTATAACACAAGCATACCTTAATTAGGTTTCAATATATGCAGGAATGAGAATGAAGGAGACCTGGTTTTACAAATGTCATGCATCATAACCCTATGCCACCGTGCTGTCAGAGGCCCCAAAACGCCGAGAGGAAATAGCATATTATTTTATTATCTACGAACGTTTCCGATCACGAAACGCTCCTCATTCGTCTTCGCTTGTCTCGATCTTCGTAAGGTGAAGGACTGCGTTTTCTGCGGCCACTATTGTCTGGCCGGTATCGGTCCCTCGAACGATCTCGCTCACGGTCGCCAAAACGATCCCCTCGGTCGTCGCGGCGATCTCGTCTAGGGGAGCAAGATCGTGACCTTGACCTGCGCCTTTCACGGACGGCGGACGCATTCGCACCTGTAGGCCCTCTCGGTCGATCATCCCCGCGATCAGGAAGGAATCGCTCGTCGGTTATGCCACCGGGGGTATCATCTTGACGGCGTCTGTTGGTATAGCCTCCACCGAAGCGTCCAGTATCCTCGCTTCGAAGATCCTTGTACCGCGTGCGGCCTTTCTTTCCCAACTTGGTCATATCACGAATCTGCATATACTGCGGCAATGTCTCACGGGCAACATCATCTGCGAATTTGGCGCCCATGATGGCTCGCTTATCCAAACCTTCCCGCTCTAGATCAGGGCGAAAGAAGGCACCCTTGTGGAAGTAGCGCTGCATGAACCCAGTCTGCCCGCGAGAAGCCTCCTTCTCCTCCTTCTGTTTGGCAATAAACTCGTTATCCTCACGTTCGCGCTCCTCTGCTGTCAGGTTGCGGCGACGCTCGATCTCTTCGCGTTCCTTCTCTGCAGCTTCGATTGTCTCACGCTCCCGCTTGATGCGCTTGAGCTCCCGGAGCTTCCACGCCGCATATTCGGCCTCCGGATCCTTGCCATCTGTATCATCGATTGCCCCCTCTTCACCAACTTCCACCTCATCGTCATCCCATGCTTTATTTGCAGCGCTTCGTGCTATGGCGTCCTTTTCTATTTGCTCGCGCACTAGAGCATCTGCTTTCTCCTGTCGCTGGGCTTTTCGGGCTTCAGTTTCTGCAGCTGAATCGGCAGAAGGACCCACGGATACTATTTGTCCATTTTGTGTCTCGTTAGCGGCGGTTGAGCGCTTCTCCTTCTTGATAAATGTAGGTCGTAAAAGAACTCTTCGTGGAGCCTCCTCTTCGGAACTGCTTTCCTCTTCCTCAGAACTTTCTTCTTCCTCGTCTTCGTCTTCTTCCTCCACCTCCTCTTTTACCGCCCCTGTTATCCTTTCAGAAGCGACTGGTACCTGCCCTGCAGTAGCACGAGGCGCAACTTCTGCGCCCCCCCCTTCCTCCTCCTCTTCATCTTCCGTGACAAATCCCTCCTCATCTTCGTCCTGCTCAATAGTAACATCCTTAACTCCCTTGGTAATACCCCCTGCAGCCGCCGCGCCCGGAAACGACGTCGCTTTCGGTGCCGGTGCTCTGCGCCGCTGCTGTTCCTGTCTTCGCCGCTCTTGCTCCCTGCGCTTCTGTTCTTCCCCTTCCTCTTCCTCCTCGGATGACGAAGGTTCCTCCGCGATCGGTTTTCCAGGTCGATACCGGCTTACTGGTTTGAGGGGGTTGGCGGTCATACCGCGATGGGAGGACGGGAGTGGAGGTGGCATGGCGGCTTTATTGGATAGAACAGATGGAAGGGTTGGAGAATGGTGAAAAAAGAGATTAAATTAGGAGGGAGAAAGAGATGGCCGGTGTAACAGTTCAATCCATCGAGAGTAAACCGGACTCGATGTAAAATTAAAATGCTCCCAACTTTTTGGTCTTCCTCCGACTTCACTTGCTCAGGTTTCCCAGATTTGACATGCGCCAAGCCTTCGAGCTTCTCTCCGCCTCGCTCCCAGTCACATGATCACGCGTTACCGTGTCGCGCGAATTGAGGCTTCCATGTTCATCCTCAGCACACCCTCATCACATAAAACCGAGTTTATTCCTCTAACCTTTCCAAGGAGCCGGAAATATCATAATCACCATAAACAGAGATAGCATTAAGAGAGGACGGATAAAGAGAAATAGAAAATGTCTCTCCAAACACCCCGCATCCTCCCGTCTCACCTCCACGCCTTCAGCCCCTCCAACTCCGGACCCCGATCTCCTCCCCCAGTTCGAGTACTAGGAACAGTCACAGCTCTACGAGGCGATACGGCTACAATCACCTGCGGAAACCATGGCGAGATCACGTTGATTCTGAAACCGGATTCACACCTGCAGATGGGCAAGATGGTGGAGGTTGTTGGGAAGGTAGCGGAGTTGGATAATGGACAGGTTTGTTACCCCCGCCTTCATCCATCCTCCCCAATCCCCCGGATTTTGAGACTACGTTTTTTTTTCTTTGGGAGTGGCTTGTTGGGTTTTGGTCTGGTAGTAGTGAGTTCATTGACTGACTGACTGACTGGTGTATTAGGGCTTCGGTATTCGAGTTCTGGCGACGACGGATTGGGGCAATCCGGCTGATTGTGGTACGTATGTCTGAGTGTCTAATTCTTCCATTGAGAGTAGATTTGACTGACGAGGGTGTGTGGAGGGGATAGATTATAAGATTTATGAGAGTTTGGTGAATGTTACACATCGGTACAAGTCGATTTTCTATGATTCGAATGAATGAATAAATGAATGAATGCAATTGACGGATGCTTACGCATTCTATCTACTATGAGATGCTGCGACACCAACTCTCTATCTAATCGTTCATACCTGTCGTTACGGCTGCCCTGGTCGCTTTGTAAAAACATATACCCTATAGATGGAGAAACTGAGGGCCGTGTTTGTTGCGAATGAATGGAGATATTTACACTTTGGCTGGGTTTCAGTTATACTCTCGATACAAGGATTGAGCGAGATTTGGAATTTGTGATGACTTAATATAATTTGTATCAGTCGAGTTTGACTCTATAAGAGAAATTTCAATATGACTGTTGCGAAAGTAAGCTTTTTGGATTATTTTCATTAATGTTCATGGCTGCAAATGTGTTCATTTGCATGAGGCTGGTGTTTATTCTTGATCAGCCAATATTTTAAACCAAATAATACTCAAAAAACCCCCATATTGCTCAATGATCCTAAGACTAGAAAGAAAAAAAGTAAAATGATCCAAATATAAGAGGACCTTACATACAAACCTTTTGGGCTAGGTATAATGCGCCGAACGCCACCGCTGGAATAGAGAAGAAATGAGGGGAAAAAAAAAGAAAGTCACTCTGGTGGTCGTCATAAAAAAAAAACGATAAGGAAACTCGTAAGACATAAATATGCTCTAGACTAGACGGTTTCCTTGTTGATGGGTTCAGTTGCGGGTTTGGTTTTTTCTCCCGGAGCAATCACGTCAGCATTGAGTGAATCGGAGCTGAAAAAGCCCGAATCCAAGACAGCTGCTGTGTCTGCATAATGGAAAATATCCTTTTGGATTTCCGGGTCGGATAGGAGTGCGTTGATGATGTCTCCCGAATCGTCTTCATTTCGGTCTTTATCTGATCCGCTTGGAGAAACGTAGTCCGAAGGGAGCCAATCTACCCAGTTGCCGCTCGACGGGCATTTGGATGAATCGAAGCCGAACAATGGGTCGGTGTGACTAGCAGAAGTTGCATCTTCAGAAAAGATATCAACAATCATGTTGTCCATATCTTGAAAATCTGTGCTGAAGGCATCATCGGGCAAGGGGGTAAGATCGGGGAGGCGCGAACGTGATCGCTTGGGTGTCTTGTTTTGTTGCGAGCTAGATCCTGGGCTGCTCTGGACACGCTGAAGGCGTTGAGCTGTAAGCCTTGTTGGTGTGGAATCCAGACTGCCTTCCTTTCGGGTCTTAGAGAGTGGTGAAATATAAGGGAATGAATGTCGTTTTTCCCCAGCGTTTGCACGAGGGTTTCGTCGTTTGGGAGTGGGGCTGGCACACAGGTCAAACTCGAATGAGGGACTCTCGAAGAGCCCATCAAGATCAGCAGACGCCTGGTTTTCCTTATCCCCAATTTGCTTATCGCTATCACGGGACGAGGTAGTGCGAGGACTTCGCCGAGGGCTGTTCATAATTGACTCGCCTAATGCTTTCAAAGGCCCTCCCTCATTTTGTGAATTAGGAAACAATACTCTCCTGACTGGTTTGGGAGTAAGATGAATCTCACCCGCGGCTGAAGTACTGCGGCTTTCCAGATTCCTAGCTGGACTGGACTGGATAGCCCGCCGAAGTGCCTCCATCGCATCTTCTCCTTGCCAACGACTCCCTGCAGTATCAGTTGTCTTGCGGGGTTCGAGACTGTTTGCGCGTCGCCGCTTCGGCGACGGCTCTTGCATGTCGTCATGGTTCTCCTGTTCGTTGGCGTCGCCCGTCTTGTTTTCATTGTCTACACGAGGAGATGTACCGTCTTCTCCAGCTGGGGAGGAGGCATCCGAGGCACCAGGTGAAGAGCCGTCTGGCTTTGCCGAGTCGCTTCTGCCACGGCCCTTGTTTGCATTCGTTGAGAGTGGTCCACCTCCCCTGCGATTTCTCGCGGGCCGCTTTTTCTTCTTGTCGTTGAGTGCCTTGTTCCATTTGTTCTCGGGACGCATGCACCTAAATTTATGGAGCCAAAGACCACAAGCTTCGTAGTGTCAGAAATCAGAGAACCAGCGCGATATTAAAGGGGCGGTTATATACTTACGGTTGCAAAGAAGGATCTGAGCAAAATCGTTCTCCGCATCAGCCAGACCCTTCTTGTAAATCTTGAATTTAGTCACTTTTTCTTGTGCATCTCGCTCTAGAGCTTGCCAGAAAAACACGGCTGGGTCCTTTGCAAGCTCCTCGGCCTCTTCCTGGCTGCCTGCGACCTCTTTCGCATAAGCTCGGCGCCAGGTTGGCGTCTCAATGGCACCACAGTTTTCACAGTAGGGAGGTATCTGTCCGTCCCGAATGCATTTCTCAAGGCGCGCCTGAACCTGCTTTGATCTCTTCGCACCCGCTCCACTGCGGACCTTACCATCTTCATTCGTTGGCTGTGGAGCAGGAGTTTCTACCTGAGCGTAATCACTCATGGGTGCCACCCAGGGTTGAGTACCGGGGGGCAGAGCTGGGTCGCTTGTAGGAATTGAACTAAGAAGCTGTTCCAACTCGCTTTGTGACATCGGTGCGGGAGCCAATGGCTTAGGTGCCTGTCTCACACTGGCTCGAGAAGACGGCCTTGAACCTCCCGAGGCACGTGGGGGTGCAGGTCCGACTTCCTTAACAGAGTGCTCAAGGGGGCTGTCATTGACAGGAAAATGTTCATTATGGTTCTCTAAATTTGCAACGATGCTGGCAGGTGAGCTAGGGTGGACGGCAGAGCGAACGTTGCGTTTGCCTGTAGATAGGTCTTTGGGCGCGGGTCGAGACAAATCTTCCAATGGCGTTCCCATATCGTCATCAAGGAGGTCATCGATTCCACCACTCATAAATCCAGAGTCTGGGTCAGTTGCCATGGGAGGCAGCACAGGGCTAGACCTGTTCGGGAGCCCGTAGTCTAAGACAGGCGGCGAGGAAGGCATGCTGAAAGACGGCTCAAAGAGACCCTGGTATCGCGACTCTTCTGGAGACTGGTTACTGGGGTCTGCAGAAACGATGTCATCACTCATGGGATATGGCGAGGTGTATGAATTGCTCTGAGTGGATGACTCCCGCAGAAGACTTGGCGCAGCGCGTGCTCGGCGAGGTAGGTTGTTGGGGTTTGATATAGGTGTAGGAGGGCGAATAGGCTCTTCATTGGAGTTCCGAGCAGCTGTAATCGAAGGGTTAATTGGGGTAGGACGGTGGATACGGACAGAGGCAGCTGTGCTTGCAGCCACTCGCAAGGAACTAGGTTGTCTCTCAATATTCAAATCAAGCTTTCCAGCTGACTCTGCTCTGTAGAGCTTAGCTCTTTTCCGCGGCTGCTGGTCATTTGACTCTTCACAGCTCCCATATCCCGACTGAACAGAGCCTCTCCGACTGCTGGACCTGGCCTGGAGGTCAGTGTCACGCATAGAAGCGCTAGAGGAAGGTCGAATGACATCCGTCTGATTTCTCTCGTGATGCAGAAGCAGTTGTGGGGCGGATGGCTCCTGCTGGAGCGAAGCGAAGTGACCTCCCGGGGTGGGGATCCTGCTTGTCGGGCCCAAAGCGGACTGGGATGGAGACACCGACCGGAAAGGCGTATTGCCGGAAACCGAAGGCAGCTCCCTGGGTGTTGAGCTCTCACTGAGTAGTTGGTGGAACCGCTCAATCCCAGAGTGGTCCATTGGTGATTCTGCTTGAACCGGTGGCTGTGAAGCGGGGGCCATCAAACCAGGATTTTGACGCAGAAAATTTGTCCAGGTCTGCGCATCGAACTCATGAGGAATCATGTCGCTTAATTCACGATATCTCTGCATACTGTCCAAATACTCGCTTTGCATCACGTTGGGCACGGGCACTAAGCGGAGCTTGACCTCCAACGTCTCCTGGGCACCTTTCGAGAATAGTCCTAGAACATTCTTGCATACCCGCCCCGTCACCATAGTTTTCGATTGGTGTGCCGGTGCATTGGGAGTTGGTGAAGATGAAGCCAACACCCATGATAGCATCCCTTGCCCAACCAGGGGTGTCTCATATTCTGAGTAGTCGTAAGCGTATACGGTGTAATCCTGCCCTAGCTTGGCGACCAATTCCGGGCTGCGTTTTGACAAGGAAGATCGTTAGTGTGCCACCTCGAGAAATTACCGAAAAAACCAATAGACCAACCTTGCCGATACAATGGCCTGAATGCAAGTTTTCAGCTCGATAACACCAATTTGTGTCTTTTCATCCAGAAAAGCTGTTTGAATATCCAATAGATGAGGCCATCGTGCGAGACAATTCGTTTTGCTGGCATCGTCAAACGTGTAAAGCACCTTCACTAGATGATAGTTCCCAAGGATTAGCATCCGCTAGCCGAGGAGTCCTTTTGATACGGAACGGTGAACTTACGCCTCATAGGCCGGACGGAAATACCGTCCTGGGAGTCCATGCCACCAGACGAGAAGTTCCGGTCATAAGCAGGAACACGGTTCGATCCAAAATTTGATTATTAGGAAAGATGTAGCAAGAAGCAGGAGGGGAAAGGTCTCAATGGTGGATTGAGAAGGGGGGGGTTTGAACGAGACTCGGCTCCACAGAAGCGAGAATCGAAAGTTGAAGTAAGGAATAACCCAATGGAGAGAATGTCTTATCGATTACTCGATCTGGCGTAATGGAAAGTTCCGTCGACCGGGAGAATCTCAGAGGTATGTATGGATGTCGCGGGGAAATCGACCTATGGAATGCCAACGCAGGAAAGGTAGGGGGGATAGAGAACGATGCGGTGAAGGGACCAGGGAAGGAAGCGAGACATAAGAAGAGGCAGGAGAGACTGAATATACTCGATTCACCCCTTTTCTGTGCGTTGGACGAATGAATCTGCAGCCTGTGCAGCGGGGACGGAGAGATGGGAGGTTGGGTTGGGGGGAGGAGAAGAAAGAAAAGACGCCTTGCATGAAGCTCTGGGACGATCCTGTCGTGTTGGACGCGACGACGTGACGGGAGCCAATCGCGCCTGCCAGATTATCGGGCGCACAAACACGGCAAACACACGCCTCGCACGCGCTCCACGTGACCCGCGCTGCCGAGGACTCGGGATTGTTCTCGAGTCTGGAGGTTGTTGAAAGTTGCAACTTCCTGCCAACTGCCTCCCTTCCCCAGCGGCCTTCTTATATTCTTTCCCTCTCGAGGCAGAGCTTAATGGCTCTACCCCTCTTTCCCTGGATCTTATATTGACTCACATGAGTAATCTTCCCTCCGGTTTCATCACTATTCCCTCGCGTGTCTCGTCCCAACCTTGTCCATACCACCACCACCCTTCTCTCCTCCCACCCGACAACAACCCATCTCCCTGACCCAGGCTGAGAGTGTTTCCATCTGGATTTCTTGCGCTACCCGAACCTTCCGTCTATCTGGGTTTCTGGTCGACTCTTCTGTCCCACCTTTTGTATCACATGACAACCCCAACCTTCCGACTCGATCTTATCTCTGACTATCCATCACGACGTTTCAGATTCACGTCCGTTCCGACTCTGTTAATCGCCTATACACGGCCTTTTTCATCCTAAATCCATCATTTTATAATCAAGCGCAGGCGAGGGCTATCTCCGTTGGTATCATCCCCCAATATTTGACCTAATATCCCGCAAGTCAACAACGCACACGGTGCGGCCTTGACTCCATATCTATGACACTCATAGCGATCCCTCGAAGGTTTGAGGCAGTTCGCCACAAGATGTCCAGAGTACGCCATACCTATCTAGGCCCAGGCACCCAAACATAGCCATTCCATCAATACGTCGTGGCTTTGTAAGCAGGATGCGAGCCTCTGTTCCACAGCAGATCCGATGAAATGGCGCCATATCTCCAACAATAAAGGTAGGCTCCTTGGTGGCCATTTGGTTGTTTAAGACGAACCGGTCCACGTGACTCGTATCAGACTACTTTCCCGCGCAACTTGTTTTCTAGATGAAGCCAAGCCAGGATGCTCTCCAACTGACATCGATCGACTGCTACGGCTTCCTGGCATGGTACGGGCAAAGTATAGAAAAGAAACCTCTTGCGTGTAGGCTCATCTTCCGAGACAGAGGAATCATGCGCAAGTATAATCCTAATGGCGTTCCTCAGAAATAGACCTTTGTCTACTGTAGTCATCCTCTGCGAAACATAGGCTAAATACTGCATCTCAACGGCGAGTAGCGGGGAATTAGGCGCCAGAATTGGGTATATTTGATGCCGTTTCAAGCTTTCTCGACACCTTGAACTTAAGTCATTATCTACCCGTGTGATTATATCTAGGTGACACACTTTCAATATACACTCACAAAATACTCCTGAAGTTCTCTGGGAGTATACCAATTATACAACCAAAGGCGTATCAGCACATTCAACTTGAATAATCCGATGCTTAATTTCCCGGTCGGAAGCTGCAATAACAACCGCGCTTAACTGATGGCCGTATAGACACGCTGAATCCAGTCCAATTGTATACCTGCCCAGCTGCAAACGACGCTTTGCATCGTGTCCGAATATCACCGTAGTCTTAGATGCCGACTTATCTTGCCACTGGTCCCATTCCATAACCCAGCTTTCTTCTCCGGGAATTTCAGCTGGTATGAATTTATCCTCATCGCCGACTGCGCGGACGAGGCTCCGCATATGCATTATAGCGTGTGGATCCTGCTCTTCAAGTGGGGTTTTAGGAACGAGGCCTGCATGTACAACAACTAGAGTATCGCCGAAGGAGGATCTTAGATTATGAGGTAGCTTGAAGCGCAAGATCAAAGGCAAAGCAGCAAGCCAGTCGAGCTGGCGTGTCGAAAGCATCAATGCCGTACTATGCGTAGTTGCGCCAACGCCAGTTGTAGCAGATGCGCATTTGTTAGGAATAATCTTAAGCTCTCCGGCAGTATCCCCAGGCATTTCGGGTACGGCCAGACTACCAGTCAAGCCCCCAGAAGAACATAGTGGTACACTATTGTTATCCCTCGTGGCGTTGATCTCCGCGGCCGCATTCAGAACTGCATTGTCGTGGTTGCCTCTTACTGCGCTAGCACCTAGCTGGATAGCCAGATCAATAACACCAGGGCTATCGGGTCCTTTGTTGACTAGGTCGCCAGCTAGTATGAGATGGTCCCCTTTACATTTCTCGAAGCCGACTTTGTCTAGGAGTGCCTCCAGGGACTTTCTCATCCCATGTACATCCCCTACAATGATCAAGCGTCCACTGGCAGGGTGGTTTTCGGATGACTGGGGAATAAGATTGGTCGGTAGGTCGGAAATAAAAGTTTTGATTGGAAATATTTTGTCGGCAACTTTTATAGGGGTCATGATTTTTTCTTTCTTTTTTCTTTTCAGAAAAAGGTATGTTTATAGGTCAGACTAATTTCAAGAATCACTGTACCTAATGAAATACAGGCAGCCAGGCAGCGATGGCTTGGCATGCATGCATCTGTCTATACGGCACCTCCACAAAACATGGCAAACATATCACCAAAAAGCCACTAGAGAACAAACCACCCAAATAAACACCTACACAGTTCTCTCTAGGAGAGTACCTAGCACCGGGGTAAACCATCCTCATTATTATCATCATCATGAAATTAGGCTATGAAAACAAATCATGGGGAAAAAAAAGGAAAAAAAAAATACATGCAACGGTATATGAAAATAATTATATAAGGGGGGAAAAGGAATCGCTAAATTTTTTTAAAAGGCAGCAGCCAAACCGTTGAAAAACTCCATGAGACCATAAGCACCAGGGTCAGGGACCTTGCCGAACCATTCCTCCTCTCCGCCAACATAGACGGTACGACCTAGGCTAGCCTTCATGCTTTTGGTAGCCTCTGTGCCTTCCTCTGCGGCCTTGGCAGCAGCGTGGATGTCCCTCTCGGAGACGAGCTTCTCGCAGAAGGGGACCAGGGCGTCGATCATCGTGCGATCGCCGGGCCGGGCGGGGGTGTACTTTCCGAGAGCTGATAGGGAGTATTTCAAGGCGGCACCCCAGATGTCGGCGTTGGCGGGGGTCTCGGTTCCCTTGTCTTGTTCGCGAAGGCCGTGGACGAGAGCGTTCAGGAAGATGGAGTAGATGGCACCTGAGGTGCCGTCCATGGTGTTCTCAACGACGGTGACGATGCGGTTGACGGTGTTCACAACGTCATCGTTGAGGTTGGAAGCGGGGTCTTCGAGGAGGGCAAGAACTGCCTCGGCGCCACGCTTCAGACCCACACCGCAGTCACCATCTCCGACGATGGTGTCGTAGCGGGTGATCAGAGGCTCAGCGTCGATAACGCGCTTGAGACCGGCGCTCAATACTTTCCTGAGGGCGGGAACATCCACTATATTTTATTAGTTTTGCCCAGAACTATATTTAAGGTCTGGATCAAGAGCAACTTACACTTCAAATTGCTAGGAGGCTGCTCAACCAGCTTAGTCTTCGTGATCTCAACCTGGGGGGAATTGCGGTGCTCCCAGGTGGCTGGGTTGATAGGAGCCGCCCAACCCACAGCCTCTGCGGGGGCATCAATGAGTTCGAGGAAAGATTTTCCGGCGCCCAGTCCTGTGTCTGCCAACTTCAGCAGCGAAATGCTGAAGCCCAGTCCGTTCAGGCTGGTAAGGAAAGTTCCCTGGATCACCCGCACCGGCTTGATACTGTAATCTTTCGCGAGCTGGCGGTAGACCTCATCGGTGATACCTGAAAGCTCTAGGGCACTCACTCCTCCCAGGTTGTTGATCAGAAGCACAAAGTCATCCTCGGGCTTGCGAGTAACATATGCGCGATCAGAATCGTTGTGGTCCAACAGTTGAAGGAGCATTATCTGGACCAACTCGACGAGACTGGCCTTGACTCGACGCGATCCAGGCTCATTGTGAATACCCATTCCAACCTCAATTTCTCCGTCAGGGATAGTGTCGTCATGAACTTTTCGGCCTGGGACATGGACATGTTCCAGGGACGAACCTAGCGAAACGAGATTCTCGTTCGCCAGTTGGGCAGTCTTGTACACGTCCTCGAGGGATGCACTAAATGTTGTCAGTTTCTCTACTGCATACCAATGCCACTCTGTTAAGGTTGGGGAGTTTACCCAGTCTCTGCCAAGGCACCGACAATCTTCAAGACGAGGATTCCACCACCAATTCCACGGCGACCAACCTTTCCACTTTTCTTCCTGCCAACGCCGACATCGTCATTGATGGCAAAGAACTCGGTATTGATTCCTGCAGCTCGGGCCTTCTCTGCCGCCATTCCAAAGTTCAGAACATCACCGGTATAGTTCATCGTAATGATGAGAATTCCCTTTTCGTTGTTGACACGCTCCATCGCAGCTCTGCGGACTTGCTCCGCAGACGGGGATGCGAAGATAGTCCCTGCCGCTGAAGCATCAAGAAGGCCCTTGCCTACATATCCTGCGAAAGCGGGCTCGTGACCTGAGCCTCCACCGGAGATAACGGCAACTTTGGACTTTGATACCGTTTCGGGGCGACGAAAGATGATCTTGTTGTCGTAGTCATATGCAAGAGAGGGATTTGTGAGGGTGAGCGAATGCAGGGCGGTGTGAACCAGATGAAGTGGATCTGAGAAGAAGTGTTTGGCTGGATATGGCTGTCAGTAGAAATTCTGTGGTATGTTTTTAGGGGTACAACGGATTGTGCAGAAAATCCGACTTCATAGTGGCCGTTGAGGGGGGGATTGCCTGGGGATAGCGTATAAAGGGGGGGGGGACGTACTCTGCATGGTGAAACAATTGGAAGATCAGCAGTAGTGAGAACTAGGTAAGGGGGGTATGACGTCTGCCTTCGGAGGGGACGAGAACGAAGGGTGGGGTAGGACGAAAATGTATGGGCGAATTCACAACGCAAGATCAGGTGAATGCAACAGTGACTGAATGCGCGTTTTAATATTCACCTCCTCTTCGGTAAAATGCGACTTGAAATCGACCAATTTCTAGACTGTTTTACTCCAAACGAGGATTGCGGGGAAAATTGCGACTGCTCCTGTCGTACAATCGGCTTCCACTCCGGTCAGGGCGGGGGAAAAGTGGAGAATTCGAGTGCTATTTACTTGGGTCTATCCGCCGTCAATAATCTGAGCTCGCCATGCGATCTGTAGGGGAAGACAGCAAGGATGCATCTCTGTGTTGGTAAACTCACTGTATAGAAGGGCCACTCGGTGAAGTATAAATACCGTGAAGCACCGGGGGGAGGATATGGCGAGGAGTGAAGGGAAAACTGGGAAAGAAGAGAATTAGAAATAAGAGGAATCCACGGGAAGATATACAACAACAAGAGTGACTGTAGTAGAATAATAATTCTAGAGGAAGGAGTGAGCCTTTTGGACTGGGTTGATGTGAGGGGAAGCTGGATAAATAAGGAATGCCTAAGCACCGCTCGCAACAACAAATACTAGTACCAGTCTCAATATGGTGCAACCAGACCAGTCCGAACAAGAATTGCTATTGTGATTAGGTAGGTATGACAGTAATTTTACGTATCCATTAAACCAGCATCCCCTGGAGCTTTTTTTTTTTTTTTCAGCTCACATGAACAAATGCAGGACCACATCTTTCTCGGTCGCGATGCGCTGCTCCCAAGCCGTCCGAATACGGAAAGCGAGCGATCGGAGCACAACCGACTTGGGCCCTGGAGCGCTTCGGCTTACCTCCTGGGGGAATCCCGCCCAGACCCGGGTTCCTCGCAATCAACTTTGTCCACGATGGCCTCGCCTTCGAGTGGAACATGGCAACAGAAGCGCCAACGTCCTCGTTACGGTGCTTACCAGTACCTAGCTGGGCGTGTCTAAATTGGGCATGCCCATGTTCCAGAACATCTTCCCCCTGAGAAGTCTTCCAGGACTCAGAAATTATTAATCGAAGAGAAAATGGCTCTTGTTCTGTCACCTGTGCCCTTTTTTTCCCTTCTCTTTTCCCCGTGACGAGAGCAAGGTTCCCCACAACCCCAGCCCAGAACGAACCATTCTTCCTCCAAGACGGATATCACTCTTAAGTTTTAACAGGCAGTTCGGGGGTTATACAGGTACTCTAGCCGAGTCGCTTGTATGAGAAGTATTATTAAGATGTTCTCGACATATCGTCCAAGCAACAACAGTCTTGGATGAATCGTATGTCAATCAATGATATTCGCGTCCCTCGCATTCGAAGTTTCGAACTGATCATGGGACCTTGCAAAAAATTGTTAGACCCATAGCATCCCCGCTGTCAGATCTCCATAGAATCCACCCCAACAACAATAGAGGATTATCCCTACTCAGTAGAGTTGCAATCCGTCGATAAGAACAGTAATTCCAGGGGCGGGCACATTCGAGTTATCATTATTATTATATGATTATGTTTTAATAATATTAATTCCTGATATGGTTCGAGAAGCCCTTGTTTGACCTTCCACGTGAACCCCCAAATCTTCTAGAATCTAGAGCCCAGACCGTATCCACAGTTGAGTACGGACCAAATTTAAATTTAGTTTAGTTGCCGAAGAGCCCAATTTTCCAGGATTTCCTATTCTGGTGGCCCCGTGGGAGTTCCAGTTCTGCGAGGATAGGCAGTGAGGCACCCGTCCTTCCATCTCGATGGTTTATATGACTATCATTCCACTCCTGCATAACATTGGTTTGGGCTGTCCACGGTTGAGGGTTCTCTGCCGAATACTCCTTATTTTCTCGGGCGAGTCTCCTGCGTAACTTCACCTACTTATTTGCTGTAAGCTTTAACCCCACTATACACAGCTCCGTCACCCGTGTGCCTTTTTTTCGAAAAGGTACCATATAAGACTTACCTTGCTAGAGCTAAAAAGCTTCTTTGTCAGAGAATATATTTAAGTAGAGACACTAGCCCGGTATCAAGACTTGATGAGAGTCTGGGATTCTATCCTATTTCCAATATGCAATTTCCTTCCCATTGCATTGCACGCCTGATATAAGGATGGCAATCATCATTCATGTCTTGGTTGTCCTCACTCTTTACCCGCTTACATAGCTATTTACCATCACGTGATACAACTATTCGGTCGTATGGTCTAATGGTTATGACATCAGACTCTGAATCTGGTAATCCCGGTTCGATCCCGGGTACGACCTTTTTGGCATCTATCTTATTTTTGTCTGGCATAAACAAAATGGGCTTTGTTTTAATGCATTAATGCTTCAGTCTTTCTATTGTTTTCCTCTCTTATTTCTTACGGGCTTTTCCGGTCATGTGTAATCTCTATTCTCTTTAAGTGAACTAGTTGACACATGGAGTAGGTTTATGAACCCGAACAGACATATATTCCGGTATAGGTTATGGTATTGGGGCCTCTAGATTGACTTAACAGAACCTGATACCAAGGACCAGGGAATATATGAAGGCAATTAGATGACCTATAAGCCTAAGATGGAAAGCGGAATGGCCTAGATGACGGGACTGAAAGGTACAATGCAAGAGAATATGGAGCGAGCACGTGAACCACTCCAGAAGAGGGGTTCATACGAGGAATCCCACGCTATGTAACAGCACATTGCAGAGATAGCGCTAGCGGGGCCCCATGTGTATTACTCGTGCCGACATTTTCTAGATTCTTGGAGTATATACATTTTGGGACTGGACTTCCCCGCCACGCCGGCCTGTCGGCTCTCGGTGTTGCTGGATTTTTGGATCCCTGAGATATGGACTCGGAGCTACTCCGGCAGGGGACAATGCCGAGCTATTACTAATAACCTTGGGATGAAAGAGCACGATCTCTCATCAGGTCCGTATCGGACAGGAGACGGTTCAATTATTCACGGCTGATAATAGTAATTATATGATAGTCGTCTGATTCCCTACCAACAAGACATCCCGCCAACAACACCACCACCAACAACAGAAAACTATGCCACATATTGGTAGCGATTTCCTTCTTCGCGCTCCATATAATCCTTCTCAATCAATCTGGGTGATTACCATGGTCAGCAGTTGGGTCAATGGCAGGGGGGGGGGGGGGTTGAAAGTGACGCACTTCTCAATATTCTTCTTGATATCTGATTGATCGAGTACACCGCGACTTCGTGTCGCCTTGATTACCTCAATTATCAATTCAGCGTGGGTGATGGTTTTACGACTCTTCATGATCCGCACAATGGCTGCTTGGGTCTCGTAGTGCCGATCAGCAGCAACACGTTCATGTGTTGTCTTGTTCTCCTCCTTTGTCTCCTTCAGCTGGATCTGGTTAATTTTTATCCGCATCTTGGCGTCAGAGAAGGTGGGGTTATAGGCAAACTCGTCTGTCTCGTTAACGTCTCGACCCTTGGGCTTCTTAGTGAGAACACGGTACTTGGCGCACGCGAGAGACTGGAGCGTCCGCTTGAGCTCTTGATCCGCTGCACAAATTGATCAATTAGCAACGGACGATCAAGTCAGAATAAACAAATGACAAGGAAAACCGGCAAGGGGACTAACATAGACTTGTGGCCTCTTGGATCTGGCGATAGCTAAGAGATCCACCATCTGGAATATCATTGAACAAGAGTAGCACAATCGCCTGGAACGAGCTGACTATGAGTTCTTTGTCCCCTTTTGGAAACCTTGCGCGCAGCTGGCAGTGGGCCAATTGGTGTTTCCAGGTGAGCTTCCGGCCATTGTACTTGCTGTCGTAGAATTTCTCAAAATCGCTGACAGCCATCGCGATTTCTGGCGGTATCCGTACTTGGACATCGGGGTAGGTTGGCCATGCAGACACCGAGAGAACACTGACATTCAGATCAACTGCCAGCGGGGTTCTTCGCTCTCGTTGAATGGAACTATATGCCGCCATTTCGTCACGGGCAACATCCATGTCCTTGAACATGGACTCGAGGTTATTTGTAAAGTTTGATCCGCATTCTAGCCGCCTCAAAATTAGCTCGAGTTTATGGGGGGCTTATGAGGGTGTGTGAAGAGTACGTACCAGTCTTGAGCCTTGCCAGCATGCTCTTCTCGGCATCGTCACTTGCACTTCTGCCCATCAACAAGCGACGTGCGAGGTCATTCTTGTAAAATGCCTCGAAGACTGCCTTACCTTCTACAAACCGGAAAAGATCTAATACCTGGTCTAATTGTCGGTTGATTTCGGCATCCTCGTCCGCGAGAGGCATATCTTCTGTCCCCCGCGCTGGGGCCAACTTCCAACCACCTCTAAGGAGCCTGTCGACATATTTGGCAATCATTTCTCCGGTCTTTGGGTTGTCGGTCCCTCCTGTTGACTCTGATTTTCTCCCTTTATTCATAAACGTCCCGAAAGCTTCACGGAGTGTATGACGGAGTTCCTCGTTTCGATGGAAAGAGTTATCCCAAGTATTATCGAGCTGCTGTTTGAACTCAAGTAGGCGGGCTACCATCTCCGCTTCCTTTTCCTCGTCGTCAAACACGATGACGGTTCCTTCTTCAACGATATACGCGTTGAAAGCACCTTTTAGTCTCGAACCATGATCTATTCGTTCAAGGAGAGAATAGAGCTGTTCCAATGCAACTTTATCTCCCACTCGTAGCAAACCGAGAACATCCTTTTGGGATAGCAATACACTTTCCTGCTCAATCACCAAAGTTTGGTCTAGGAGCTCAGATAATTTCTGTTTCGTACTACGGTTGAAGGAAAATAGGTCGCACCTCTTCACCTCACGCTCTATTAAGCGGTGGCTGTTCTCGACATATGAGGCTAAATAACCGGAAGCCTCTTGTTGAGCCCAGAGAATGAAGTAATTCTTTGCCTGCTCAATTAGAACGGGTTCGAATCCAGAGGTGTAAGCATCAAGACTGTGAAGCACCTCGATAGTGTTTCGCAGTAAAGAAGAATCAGTTTCCGCGCTGCGTTCCTCGCTGCGATCTGCTGCAACGAGATCGCAAGCACCCCGAAGGATTTTTGGCTGTAGTACGGAATCGGAGTAGATGTGCTGTCGGAATTGAATCAGGCCCATCTCCCGGATGACGGGGAATTCCTTGGAGTGAAGAAGGAAAGATTGATCGAGATAGTAAAATATCCAACGAATTGTCACCTAAGTTCCGCTGTTAATACTGCTGAACAAGCTACAAGGAGAATGAAATGATCCATCGCATACCAGTTTCGACTGCCATGCTTTCCATGCTTCAACCACGGATCGTAATGTATCAATGTTGGTCGCGCCCTTCGCTTTCTCCACCAAGGCGTCGTGCAGTTTCCCTGACACATGCTCTCGACATTGTCCTTGAAGCCGCTTGGACAAGACGGCCGCTCGTCCTTGACGACATACATTTTCCGCACCCTTGTAAAGTTCTTCCAGCGAGATTTCGGGTTTGCCGCCATTGAAGATAGCAGACAGCGCTGCATCCAGCTGACCCCAGACTTTATCAAAATACGAATCCTGATTCAACCGCGAGCCGGTTCGGAGATTCTTCACCACAAGCCTCTTTGCACCAGTATGGGGGGTGAAATTGCTTTGACGTGACGATGAATTGACGGAGCGGGGTTGATTAGCCAGGCCGGGACCGCCCACACCGGCGCCACTCGATCCTGGGTTTGGCTCTATATTCGAAACGCTATACATATTTTTGGCCGTGGTATAGCCCTGCGGGACAAATGAAAGGAGGGAACCGGGTTTCGGAGGCGATAGTCGCGAACGTTTGATCGCTGGCGCTGCTTGTTCCGGAAGATCGTCTTGGGCTGTCTGGTTCCTCGCGAGGAGCTCGGAAATCGTGGTTTGCTGATGCTGTGGCTGCTGCGATGCCTCCTCTGGATCGGGGAGCTTCCTCTTGCTAATCGACTTGCGCTTACCGCTCCTCTGCTCGGTGGCGCCTCTCGAGTTCTGCTGCATCTACCCGGTTCTGTCCAAGATTCGCACTCAGTGTTGGGAAGATCCAAAGAATGCCCGGGTCGAATGGAACATGGCAAACGTGTTTGACTATTGTCGGGTGCGATATCTCGATACTCAGATGTGTAGCGCGCGGGCAACTCGATGATTCAAGGGAGCTGGGTAAGCAGGAGGTAGAGAGTTGAGCTGGGCAACGGGGCTCTCCGCAGTTCCGTTGACGTTGAGCCGGAGATAAGATAATACGTCCGGGCTATACTTCCAGTTCTTGTGCTGCACGTCATTTTCATTAATCAGTCATGATAGGCTCTATTGAGTTGCACTAGTCGTCTGACTATAATTATTCATTCAGCTTTTAAGAATATAGATCTCAAGATTACAAAAGCAATGGCGTTATATGACGTTTTTGGCCGATGTAAGGTGCTTTTTTGGGCGGAACCGCCCGAGGTATATTCTTCATTATTTTTCTGGATATAAAGTTTCTGTATCAAATATGGCTATAGTGATGGCCATTTCAACATGTTTTATTTCCGTAAACACACCCATGTCCTAGTGGTAGTTCCAGATCCCCATACTAATTACCCCAATCTGGAGCCAGACTTATGAAAATAGTCTGGACCCGATATGCTCTTTCATTTCTTTATCCTCGACCTAAGACAAGAAGAGAGGTTTAGCCATTATTTTAAATCTTCGAAAGGTTGGAAACATACATCCAAAAAGTTGGTGGCTGTAATGAGGGCTGTGTATGACCGGGCTAGGTTGGTAAGAGCGCTCTGGTGGTCTGCAGAAGCAGCTCCTCCAATCTTGGCGAATCGTTTAAATATACCGACCATACTTTGTCTATTTTCTGCGAGGAAAGCGCGCGTTTGCTCGATAATTTGCTCATTGTGGACTCCACGGGAGAATACAGCAGAGACGATGACACGGAGTACCGAACCCAGGAGATCGTAATATTTAAGGAGAGCATCCGGATTATCAATATCTACAACCGTTAGTTGGATGTAATAACTCAGTTTCCAGTGATACTGACCGATGCCAAGGTCTGGGTCTGCGGCAAATAGATGTGAATCCCGTACTGCCTGGAAGAGCCCGGCTTTTAGAACATGGATTGCCCCGACCTTCACTTGACACAGTTGT
Source organism: Aspergillus panamensis (assembly GCA_027569225.1). Taxonomy (NCBI): domain Eukaryota; kingdom Fungi; phylum Ascomycota; class Eurotiomycetes; order Eurotiales; family Aspergillaceae; genus Aspergillus; species Aspergillus panamensis. The sequence goes on from JAPDER010000034.1 coordinate 102,627, forward strand.
TGAAGCAGAGATAGGAGTGACTCGTAATAGGACAATAATAAGGGGGTATCTGGGAATTGTATAATTAGCGACGCTCCGCTATTGAACTATAGCGAGTATTTCTTACCATTCGCTTGAGCGTTCTTTAGTTCGAGGGGCAGTATCCTGATGCTGTCCAAGAATAACCCGAGGTAATTGGACTGCGCTATCGACTCGGCTAGCATAGAGTCTGCGTGCCTATCTAACGCCGCTAAAAGGTTGAGGAATAGAAGGGCGGAGACCCGGCATGTTTCCTGACCACTGTATGCATCGTCACAGATAGCCTCAATTAGCGCACGACCGGAAGCTTTGATCACTTGTTGGCTGTGGTGTATCATGCTATCGTGCGCTGACCCGGGTGAGATGATGCGGGCAATGTAGTGCGAGCAGATATTGTAGAAGGTTTCCTTCAAGTGGATATTTCCGGGAGCTAGAATAATGCCTCGAACAGAAATCTGGAATAGCTGATGGAGTTTCTCATCAACAACATCCCCGGTACGCCGCAACGTATTTGTATTCGTTGCAGAAGATTCCAGTTTGCTGACGAGAGTCTCTGCCAGCCGAGCTAGCTCGATACCCTCGGGTAGGTCTTCCTCGATGGCGGCCTCAAGCTTGGGCAGGATTAGTTGAATGGAATGTAGGATAAATGTTGCTTTACGCCCCCCCTCGATTTCCGAACAAGTTAGGATTGTCGTGATGAGCTCAGTCCAAGATCGAAGCGCCATACGGCGGTTAAAACCGATCTTTCTGGCCTGGTTTGTGCACTGTATGAACAAGACCAGTTCTTCAGCTTCTGCTGAAAATAATTCATCGTCCTGTGGTCGCAATACGCCACTTGCTTGTAGATCTTCTCTCTTGGCTCTTATGAGTTCTTCTACCTCGGCTAGGTTGTATATGATAAGTGAATCGTCTGCTTGCGGCTTAGAATAGATATCAATGCCGATATCGTCGAGAATTACAAGATTGGGCGCTTGAAATTGATGACGGGTATCAAGATCCGCAAAATCGAAAAGATCGAAGACAGTGGGACTGAGAACTGTTTTCCCAGTCTCTGATATAGTGCTGCCGAACAATGTGGAAAGAGCCTCTGCTTGAAGAGTGGGTGAACCCAGTTTAGCGACGGAGCGAATCTCAGTTGCCGCATAGTCATATAGATAGCACCTGAGCAGTAAGAACTCTGCAAGGGCATTGGTTGATTCGGAGACCCAAAAGTCTTCCGATATAATCGGTAAACCATCCCAGAGAGTATTCGGTCCGATAAGTGGCTGGGTAGAAAACATGGCAAGGAGGAAACGACTGACACGCATCTCTGCCAACGTGAAGTAGGATGAAAGCTTGGCAGACCATAAATGTTTCATCACCTCAAGTGCCATACGTTTGATATGCACCATCCAGGGAATGATGCTATCTTGTATCTCATCAGGATAACTTTGTAGGAAGCCTATGATGGCATGTAGTAGAGACATTCTATTGGCAAACAGGCCATCGGCGGGGACGTCTAAAAGGTTACCCATACTGCTAAACCCAAGAAGAAGATGGGCCACGTTTGGTCGATCAGTGATCATGCCAAGGCAGCTGTTGAGAAGGCCTAACAGGCTTTCTCTTATAATGTAGCCCGAAGATTGAGAACCGAACTCAAGCTCTCTCAATTCGGGTTGCATTTGGGATACGAGGGGACGTGACACACTGTCCACATCAACTTCAGTACCCAACACTTCAACTATCTTGTTCGATGATCGCCATCGGGATAGCTCAGGAGATGAAAGTTTGTTTAGCCTTTGAGAGCTAGACAACTTCTCCAATAAGGCCATCGAGGTGATAGTGAGCTGCTGGTGCCCAGTACTGCAATATAAACATAGGGCTGGAATCAAGGTTAGGTTGTTCAAGACACAATCTTCGAAAGCCGAGAGTGCAGAGTTTGCCACATTGGTTCTGCTTCCACCAGCCTGGGACTTGATTAATGGTCGAACAATGTTGAAATAAGTTGACTGGAAATCTAATAACATATCCATGACTTGAATGCTCCTGACCAGAGAAAGAACCAAGATGGAGTCCGATGACGCTTTGGCGACTTCAGCCACGTCCTTTTGAGCTGTGGCAAATATGACTTTTATTACATCTTCATTGAACAGCCACTCGACAACACGAGCGAATGGGTGAAGGCGAATATAGGTGGTTAGCGATAAACTTTTGAACGCGGTGTCGGATGGGCCCGAAGGCTGGCTAAGAACGCTGACAAGGGTTTCGTTGAAGGACCTGAGACAGGTCACCACGAAATCCAAGCAGTGGTAGGTTAGTAGACGAGATTGGCGCTCATTGAGATCTGGAACTCTTCTTGATAGAGCTTGGCCCAGGACGAAGTCGATGTATGGTTCAATACCGGGCATACGATAGGATGAGCCTAGCGATTCCGGGAATGGCAGCCAAATGTGATATTCAGATGAATCAGAGGATGGAGATACAAGCGAATGAACGAGGGTCACAAAAGCATTAGCCTGGTCAAAGCTCTCGCCAATTTTCTCGAATGCCTGCTGCTCATGCCAAACGAGGGGATTTGAAACGAGTGGGATTTTCCCGAGGCCAGACGCGCTCATCGACGCACTAGAAATCCACTGGTCAAGTGAAAGCCACATTTCGTTGCTATTGTGGGAATTTCTGTCTGTCATCAGAGCTGCAAGCGCCGAGAAAACGGATGCTCTCAAGTGAGTGGGTATCGGCCCGCTGCACAAGGTCAATAGGGTGCTGACAATGTTAAAAGAGGGGTGATGGAGCATCCAGTCCCTGATGGTGGTACTTTGCCTGGATAAATATTCTAAAAGCCGGAGGTAGCATGTAAGCATCACCGGGCTTTCTGGCTCACTCATGTCGGCTGGCTCGAATTTTCTAGCCCGAAGAACTCCCTGCGAGGTCGAGGGTTTCTCCGTAACTTTTGTTGCGTACAACTGAAGCTCAGCGAACATTTGTGTCCAATTCATGGATGTAGACCGCTTGAATTTGGAGGACATGAATTTATCTTCCTCGGAAAGAAACCTATGTGCAGCTGCAGCATTATCTTCCCCACCGGAAATGGAGCATAATAATTCACAGAATGCGCTGACTCTGGGAACTGTTTGTCGTTTAGAAGCCCATTGGAGGAACCCGTACAAATTTCCATCAGAGTCGGCCCAGAATTCCTGGGCAGCATCTGGCCGACCTTCAAAAGCAAATGCCATGATCATGAGGAATGATTCAAGATGTGTTCGGGCTTCAACTAAACCACGATGGGAGCTGGAGGTAAGACCATCCCTGAGGGCAGTAATCTGATCTAATCTTTGGGAATCTTCTTCGATTTTCAGCATTCGAACTGCATCGGGCATGTTTGCGATGCATGACTCCGCAAAAACTTCAAAGTTCTCCATTAACAGGGTTTTCATGTAGTCGGAACAGGTTTCAGGATCAAGTACCGCAGCGGCGCTTTCTTTTAATAACATTGTCACCAGTTCGCTGCGAGCTGGGTCCGCCCATTCCTCGCTATTCACGCCAGAACAGATGGCAAGCATGAAATCCAAGCCTCCATCATCCAATGCCGTCATAAATGTCTTCGTGCGTTCCTCCATTTCCTTTTCAAAGTTGACGCCGGGGAGAGGCGATGGTGGACCATCCAAGTCCCATCCACTGTAGACCGCAAGCCAAAGCGCATTTACCGCAGCGTGAAAATTTGGAAGAGCCCAATTTTGGGCATCTTTAGTGGATGTTATAGCCGTATTTAAGCCCCGGGCCTCGTTATAGGAGCTAGAACGCTCGGGGGATCCATGCTGAACGAAAGACGATATTATCGAGGGAATGTAATGAATAAGGAGCCCGTCAAATCGCTCCAGCTTCCTGAGGCGGTTGAGAAGCAGCCGCAGATCCTCAGGGCTGGTATATGTTCCCTTGAAGAGGTAGCAGACGACAGCACCGAGGGATTCGTGTTGCTGTTGTAGGCTACTGCGCTGGTATTCTATGGCTTCCATAATATCCTGATCGTCAGATTGGCCGACAATAGAAGCCTTCTGGACCTGCTCCCCAAGTAACAAGAGCCATGTCTCGATATCCTCCATTGCCTGCATACATTTCCGCGCGAAGAGCGAGGCGTTTCGTAAAGGAGCATCTTTAATTTCGAGGACGAAGGCTAGCATTTCCTGCATGATGACCTGAGTAAATTCGCGCTCCACTTCGAAGGACTCCTGCAAGATGAGACGCAACGACTCGAGGAGGAATTGTCGGCGTTCATGAAACCGCATTACTGCCGCGATCACGGGGGGGCGATCCAACACTGGAGCATCCTCCTGGGCAATAAGGAATAAAATCGCTGCCTGCAATTCATCGATGTTAAGAGCATCTGCAAGTTGCAGTGCCCCCTGTTGAAATTCTTCGTTGATCGAGTATTCGACATCTTCGACCGTTATCTTCCCTAGACGGAGTCGCGAGAAAAGTCAGCTCGATGCCCCGGAAGTGCTTGCTCGAGCTTCAAGCGCGAGTACCAATTAAACGGATTTGATCTATCTAACCTGAAAGAATAGCTTGCCGGCTGTTATTGTTTTTGGTGGGTTTGTCGAGGAGATTCCGGAAATCATGGATGTGAGTTTCGAGCTCAACTCGGAGGCGCTCAATGTTGACAAAAGAGGGGTCTGATAGAGCAGAGAGATCCTGGTACAGGCCGCGAAGGCCGGCCAGAGTATCCTTGCCTCCCATACTCGTGAGATGCAAGAGGCGCTGCGGGGGAGGAAGAGGATGCAAAGGAAGCAGCAGCTGTTTGTCTGGGACCAAAAAAGGTCGGAGTACGCGACCAAACTTCCGGCGGTCTAAAAAGCGGCGGCGGCGGAGCTCTCCACCACACTGTTTTATGCCGCGACTCTCCCAAACAACCCAAGCTTCAGACAACGACCGACATCTCCCAGGACGATCTATCACTGCTCCCAGCACCGTCGAATAATAATGATGGATGATTTCAAGGCTCCAGGATGAGTTAAGGAGCCACTTCAGCTGCCGAAAGCCTCTCCCCGCACCGAATGTGTGGAGCCCTAACAACACAGCGACTATGGCGGGAGAAATTACCCTCGATGGAGCGATTGCGCTTCTATCGTCGGACAAACAGAGGGATCGCTTGGATGGTCTAGCTGGTCCGTCATATGGCGAAAATGGTTTTGCTATGAAATTCTGACACATGGTAGATCTGAAACATATTCTCCAGCAGAATAAACGAAACTCAAAACTGTATGTGGCCCTTTAAGTTATTTCTTATTTACGTGATGGAGAACAGGGTCTGTTGACAACCGCGCCTTGGATCTAGTTTATCGCTGAATGATAAAGCTTGCCATAAGATTTTCGAGTCGCTTTTCCGGTTCATTTACGTGGAGAAGTCACTGTACAACCGCTCGAATGCCAAGGGACCAGCAGCTTCTCGTCTATCTACATGCGCATCTGTTGTTCGAACCGCCATCGGCGTGTTTTTGCGCAATTTGCGTACAAAGTCAGTGCGAGCAATCATTGACCATATCACCGATACCTTAGTCACCCCAGTAGACGGTTTGTACGAGCTTTTGAGTGTGGATTATACGAAATGCCTCAGTACAATTTTGCATTACCCAGCGCATGCCGAGCATCTTGGAGTCGACGAATGGGAAAAGGCTATGAGCTTTTGCCTGAGAATAATCAACGCCCAGGACGATGAAGATAGCCAACGGAGTCCCCGCAACGGCACCCTTAACGAGTTCGTTGTTGGAACCAGTACTAGATCAACACCATCTAGAGCGACGCAAGCATTGACTCTTAGAGAAAAGCCAAAGAGTCATACTGGTGCAGTAGGAGATGCCGTAATATGTATTCAGCTGTTATCTGGAATCCCAAGCGCTCCTGTTCAAGGCAATGCTGACCACGTTCTTTGTGGGCTGAAGAAATTTGTGGGTACCTCTCCAATTGCTGGAAGTGCACACCAAGCTGCATTTGGTAGCATAAATACTGTCGTTATGAGGATTTTCTTTGACCAGTCTGAACTTGTTCGGACATCCCTGGTGGAGTTGATCCCAGTAATTGGACTCCTTTGGGCCACCAAGCTTGCGGGACTTAAAGATGAATTGCTCGTCACCACGATGCTGTGCGTGATTGTCCTGTCGGATGCGGCCCGTAGAGATCCGTCAACGCCATTGTTGCGTTCGATTGAAGAACTCGTGGATACGCTACACTCCGAGTACATCAAGCGTTCCGAAAAGGAAATCTTACAGGTGGATGAGTTGACCTTCCATCGACCGAGCTTTACACAAAGAGAGAAGGTTTTCATGTGGCCTCGCTTAGAGAGTCCCAGGGCTGAGCATAATTGGACGGTAGTCTGGGTCATAGGCCGCTTATTGGAGCTGTCTGAAGGACTGGCTGTGCGATTGTCACCTCCTACTGCAGGTGAAACCTTAAGCAAGAAACAGCGGCTCACATCGAGGATAGATGATGTTTTTCGTGATTCCAGTAGGTCCTCGGGTATAAGGAGACTGTGCTCTTTGCAGCTGATCCCGTTTCTTCCTTCACGTTATACCAGCAATGAGTTTAAAGTGTCCTTACTTGATCGATTAATTCCAAATATTCTTGATGATAACAACACGGTATCCTCCTGGACTATGATTGCTATAGCAGGGTAAGGACGGCCATTTAATAAATGGAATTGTGACTGACATGTTATAATAGTATTGCTAGCAGTCCCAATGCGCAGTCGCCGTTAATGAGCAAATATTGGCAGCAAGTTTGGGACTTAGCATCTCGTGCTTCAACATCTCAATTTACATCTCGGGCAGCTTGTAATCTCATGTACATTATACTCAAATTTGATCTGCTCGATTATTCAGCTGTCGCAGAGACGACTAATTCAATGCTTTCATCGGTCAATTTGAACGGGCCGTCTTTTCTATCAGATTCAGCATTGGCGTTGTGGTCAAGGATTATTCGGATGATAGCACAAACAAATCCAGGTTCACTTCCAAATGCTTCTGTTCAGATCTGTACTTGGCTTAGAGAGACTTGGACTTTTGGTATGTACCCTCGTTTCTGATTTAGCATGATGTTGTCACTCTAACAGTGGGCTAGGGACTGTGACGGATCGTATACAGACAGCACAAGTTGCGTCTTTTGCACGCCCCTTGGACCTACTTAATTTACTATTAGCCTGCACTAATAGGAACTTCCATGACCCCGGACTTCAGTTCAAAGGGCCCACAGGTGTTGTTGTCAAAGGCTGGTATTTTTACCATAGCAACAAGCAATTACTGAGCTATCTGTTTGACCTCCACAGTATGCCGGATTTTCTTGATTTATGGGGTCGAGGGCAAACATTTTCCATGGGGAGTTTTAATCGTCTTGGCCCAAATGATGTCGCAATTCTTGACTTCTTACAAGCTAAATCAGAGACGTTTCTACTGGCCTGGAAGTCACTATCTGAGGATAAATCACACCATATCACTCCTGATATTGTGCAGATAATTGCATCTTTTTGCATTACAGTTACTTTATATTCTTCGTCCTTGCCTCCGCAGTCTTCATCTCGATTGCAAACCTTGCAGAAAAATAGTGAATGTCTCTGGGAAAGCATTTGCTCCTTTCTACCTTCTCGCGAGTCTGTCTTTATACAAAGCTGCTTGGTGCTTCTCCCTCCATTCTTCTCCCTAGACTCATGTTTTTCAGAATCGGGGGCCGCTTCAAACAAAGGGCTACGCATAATCGTGCCCCCTTTGACAAGAGTACTTGAAAGTTATAGACAGCGTCAGAGGGATGATATATCTGCCAAAAACGAGGAAGGGATGGAACTGGATGACGCATTCCTGAGCTCTACCAATCAGCTCGGGGAGGTCTCATCTATTGTTGCTTTGAACCGAGGGGCCTTGCCTCTATTTCAGGATCCCGCTTCCTTCCAGCGCTACATGACTATTCTGCTTTCAATTTTTCATAGAACACATTCTAGCTGCGCCTCTTTTAAGGAGCCAGCTAACCAAAGGCTGGATGAGTATTTAACAGACCTTGATGAAGTCGACATTTTGGCTGCGCATGAGCTTTTACCACACATCTACCGTGCATGTGCTTCGATGGAGCGAGACTATTTGCTCACTATCCTGGAGGACCTGGGTGAAAAGTGCCTTCAATCATATGAGTTAGAGAGATGTGAAAGCTCTCACCTCGTTTGTATTCATATGATGGGAAGTTTTGTCGGATCGTGGACTAAGGGAGATCGAGACCACCTTAGTGATTCGGCCTCCGATCTATACGCATGGTTCACAGACGTGCTCTTGATGAAGGAGAGAGCCTCGCCATCCGTTTTAATCGCATTTGCCGAGCTTCTAAGATCCGTGATAAGGTCTAACCATTCATACTCAAATGACCACTCAAGCCCGTCGCCTAGAACAAGTCTGCTTATGATCATTCGCGAAAGTGATGTATTGGTGAAATTTAATGTGGGAAATTTGATACCCCAGCTTTTTAGTCAATTCCCCCTCAAGGACCATGATGCAATATTCGATGACGTCCTGGAGAGTCTTCCCCGAGATCCTGACTGGGATGAAGGGATTGCGATTCGTTTGTTTTTATTGGGCCAGCTTGCTTCCCAATGGCATACATTGCTCCGAAGAAGTATTTATCATATGTTTGAGACCCCGGCTCAGGTTCCACATTCGCTCTGGTACGCCGAAAAGTGCCTACGTCACGTCTCTGAGACTCTCGGACTCCAGGATGCCACGGAACTATTTAGGCTGTTCGCTTCCCAGATTCTCTATACCTGGACTGAAACGCAGTCAATAACTTCAATGCCTTTTAGCATATTTGGTTATGCTAGTATTGAAGACATGCTGAGTGATGTGCAGGATGAAATTGTTGGTCAAATTATGATGCGTGCTAGCGAGCAGGATGCATCGGAGCTTTCAAACTACATGAAGCGGCCGTTTGTTGACCTTCTGAAGACATCTTTCTACAAAGCAGAGGCATACACTATTGGTCGGGATATCACAACCCCTCCTGGACAGGGCAGTCAACCCAAGGATGTGGAAAACCGACTGAAGAAGATTCTGGGTGCAGACAGCTTTGTCACCTTGATCGAGAGGCAGTTTCCCCAAATTATAGCAGTTTTCTTTGGGGCCCTTGATCTATACGAACAAGTCGAAAAGGCGTTCGCCAAACGGGAGAGTTTTCGTGATTCTCTTACTGCATATAGGAGGATAATTAACAGGAGCGTCTCGAAACTCGTGCTGCCTGCAAATCAACAACCATCTTTTAGAGCTCGCTATCTCCTAGATGAGCTAGATTTTCTCTCCAAGCGCAGTGGTTATGAGCTCGAGACAATCTGGACTCCTGCTCTTGCGTCTTATATTTGCCGTACCCTTTTGGAATCGATTCATCCTGCTCTGGGCTCGTTGCATGCGTGTTCTGTGATTCGGAAAATCAGGATTCTGGTATGCATTACTGGACCTGCTATGTTGAGTGACTACCCATTTGAAACTATTCTCTATGCACTTCAACCTCACTTGCTTGATTTGTATTGCTCAGAGGATGCTTTGGGGATCTTTTGGTATCTTCTGGAAGCCGGAAAATCATATTTGGTCGACAATCCAGGTCTAATGGCTGGAGTTGCAGTCACTACTCTTCTTTCCTTAAGAAAGTTCCTAGCTTGTCCCCCACAAAGCTCTACCCAGGAGAGCCAGCTGAAAATAGTTGTGGACAAGCTCAAAAGCTTCTTGGAGTGGCTTGATCAGTTTCTGGCTGCTTATGAATCGCCTGGCTTGAGTGATGAATCTTTCGAATTATTTCAAAAGCTGATTAGATCCTCCCAAGGCTTATCTGCTCTAGAAAGCAGTCCGGAAAACACGGATGAACGTGATTTGCTTCTTGAAGTTCTGGGGGATCGGAATTCGAAGAAGAGTCTATTGAGCAAATCAATCTCTGATCATGTCATATCACTGCTCTGTAACGAACCTAATGAGCGTTTTAATTATCATCAAAATGCCATTGGAAGTGATGGCGTTGCTATTTTGAATGCCGTGGCTGTCTTTCAAACTCTCCAAAATTTCAGCCCCGGAAAGGACTATCGGTTATGGGCAGCCCGAGTGATTGGGCGCGCCTTCGCAGCTACTGGCAAAATAAGTGACGTCTTTCTCAGGGAGCAAGACCCAGCCCTCTTTCACATAGACCATCCATCGTTGTCGTCCCTAGGCGTTTCCCATCATTCTAAAGCAAGTATACTCCAATTGCTTTGTGACCTACTCCAGAGTAGCCCTCAAGTTGGACTCATTGAGCGGACATTGCAGCTCATCGTCAGTAACCTCGATAGATCGTCGCGGTTTCAGGGATGCATTGACACTATACCTTCTTACCTTATGAAGACTCTTAGCTGGAATCCTTATCATTGCCCTAGTGTTTCCATCACTGCTTCAGAGGCAAAGAAACGTGATGGTGTCGTCGGGTGGGATCTTAACCTCTCGCTCGCTCACTGGGCGCGCAATCTCGCGCTTCTTTTGTCAAAAGTAGCGCAGAAGGATCCAGTAATTGGCCCACTAAACACCATCCTCTACGCAATTCCAGAATTGGCTGTTCAAATTTTACCATACATCTTACATGATGTTTTGTTCGCAGAACTCAACAGAGATCTGAGTGTACGCCAAACCATTTCAGAGATCTTCCAACAAGCTTTGCAAGAAGTCGATGACAGGACTATCCCCCATGCGCGGCTCGTGATAAATTGCATACTTTATCTTCGAAATCAGCCAAGGCCCAACGAAAGCACCATCGTGGAGCGAGACAGTTGGTTGGATGTCGATTTTGCGGAAGCATCTTCCGCAGCTAGCAAATGTCGACTGCCGAAGACAGCCCTTCTATTCCTCGAAGTCCATACCTCTCGTACTATCGCTGGTTCTCGTCGCTCCTCTGTTCTTAAGTATGAGGCCCCACCGGAAACGCTGCATGAAATCTTTAAGAATATTGATGACCCAGATTTCTTCTACGGCATTCAACAAAGTTCTTCGTTAGAATCTGTGATGGAGACACTCGAACATGAAAGCTCTGGCTTCAAGAACCTTCTTTTCCAAAGTGCTCAATACGATAGTCAGATACAGATGACTGGCGAAGGAAGTAGCTATGGTCTCCTTAAGGCCCTCAACTCAACAAACCTACAAGGTATTGCTAGCGCTATGTTTACTGCCCCTGGGAGCTCGAAGGACCCATCGATCTCTTTTGACAGCATTCTTCAATCCGCAGCGAACTTGCGGCAATGGGATGTACCTGTCTCCACTTTGAACTCTTCACCTTCAGCAACAGTCTTTAGGGCATTCCAGAGTCTCAATACGTCTGGAACACTGCTTGATGTCTCAGCTTCCATCAATGAATGCCTTTTAAGTTCTTTGGATACCTTAAATAGCGACCGCCGATCGGCAATGTCTCTACGCACAGCAATGAGGGTTCTTGGTATTATGACCGAGATGGATGATGTTCTGAACTCAATGTCAATGGAAGAGATCAGCAATGAATGGCAGAAAATCGCCACGCGAAATTCCTGGTTGAAGACGGCAAGGTATGCCCCATGAATATGAAAATGATTAATTGAGAGCCTGGTTCTAACACGATTAGCGTCCACGAGGTCGGAGAGATATTGAACTGGCACGAATCTTTGTTTTCCTCGATAAAACGGAAAGATTATTTGAAATCAGCAATCAATTTAAGCGACCAAGATGCCCAGCTGCTTGAGGTGAACGTTATTAGACAGTCACTGGAGATCTCTAGAAACCATGGAATTACTCAAGGCTCATTAAAATCAGCTGTTTACCTATCAAAGCTCTCTGACCAATGTGCACAACTAGGGCTGAACATTGAAGCCGTGGCCAAGTTCGACCTGGCCAATGTGCTTTGGGATCAGGGCGAGATGGCACCTTCAATTCAAATGCTCCAGCAGTTGAGGGACCAGAATGATCTGCATAGACAAGCCGTCCCCATCAGTCGGGCGGAACTTCTCGTCACCCTGGTAAGAATTCTTTGTCAATTTGAACCCTTTTTGTCTAGACAGATGCTGATTCTAATGTTTTAAAGGGCCACCATGTGGCGGAAGCGCGCCTGGAAAAACCTGAAGCTATCATACAAAATTACCTCCTTCCAGCGGTTAAAGAGTTGAAAAACCGGTCAGAAGCGGACGAAGTCGGTGGAGTATATCATGGATTTGCAAGATTTTGCGACCAGCAATTGCAAAATCCCGACAGTTTAGAAGATTTTTCACGGATAGAACAACTCCGTAATCGCAAGGAAAAAGAAGTGCTTGCACTTGACGAAATGATGAAGACAGCAGAAGGGAAGGAAAGGGAGACCCTTAGGTTCCACCGGTCCAAAACGAAACAATGGTTTGACCTCGATGATCGTGAGTACCAACGTCTGAAGAGAAGCCGGGAAGCATTCCTCCAACAGTGTCTGGAGAATTACCTCATTTGCTTGAAGGAAAGTGAGAGCTATAACAATGATGTTCTCCGTTTCTGCGCGCTCTGGCTTGATGAGTCCTCCAGTGATATTGCAAACAAGGCCGTCTTGAAATACCTCAGCGGGGTCCCAAGTCGAAAATTTGCCTCCTTAATGAATCAACTTACATCACGCCTTCTGGATGTCCCTGATGACTTCCAGAAGATTCTCTCTAACTTGATTTTTCGGATATGCGTTGAACACCCATATCATGGTATGTATCAGATATTCGCGAGCAGCAAGTCTAAGGGAGGCAAGGACGAGTCAGCTTTGTCACGAAACCGGGCAGCCAGCAAACTAGTCGATGGCCTGAAGAACGATAAACGTATTGGCCCAACTTGGGTTGCTGTTCACAATACCAATATCAATTATGTGCGATTCGCCGTTGAAAGATTGGACGAGAAAACGAAGAGTGGCGCAAAAGTCCCACTCAAAAAATTCCTAGCGGGTGGGCGTCTCGAGCAAGACGCTGCAACACAACGACTGCCGCCGCCGACGATGAAGATTGATATTCGCGTGGATGGTGATTACAGCGATGTTCCTAAACTCACCAAGTATCTTCCTGAATTCACGGTTGCCTCTGGAGTTAGCGCACCAAAGATCGTCACAGCTATTGCTACCAATGGCGCTCGGTATAAACAACTTGTAAGTCTTGCAATATTGACAGCACAGAGAGTACTCTTGAATCAATAGAACCGAGCTAACAAACCCAAAGTTCAAGGGGGGTAACGACGATTTGCGACAGGACGCTATCATGGAGCAAGTCTTTGAACAGGTCAGCAGTCTCCTTAAAGAACATCAAGCCACTCGACAACGAAACTTGGGAATTAGAACTTATAAGGTGCTTCCTTTAACCTCGAACGCGGGTATAATTGAATTTGTTCCCCACACAATTCCTCTGCATGACTACTTAATGCCGGCTCATCAAAAATACTATCCCAAGGATATGAAGCCGAACGTATGCCGGAAGCATATTGCCGACGTCCAAACACGATCGTTTGAGCAGCGCGTCAGAATGTTTCGCCAAGTAGTTGAACACTTTCATCCGGTCATGAGGTATTTCTTCATGGAGAAATTTAATAACCCTGATGACTGGTTCGCGAGGAGGCTTTCGTACACCCAAAGCACTGCTGCGATCTCGATCTTAGGCCACGTCCTTGGTCTTGGAGATCGCCATGGACACAACATCTTACTTGATGAAAGGACTGGAGAAGTGGTGCATATTGACTTGGGTGTAGCCTTCGAGCAAGGTCGAGTTCTGCCTGTCCCTGAAGTGGTCCCATTCCGCCTGACACGCGACCTGGTAGACGGGATGGGGATCACTAGGACAGAAGGTGTTTTCCGACGCTGCTGTGAATTTACTCTGGATGCCCTGCGACAAGAGTCCTACAGTATTATGACTATCCTTGACGTACTCCGATATGATCCGTTATACAGTTGGACTGTATCCCCGTTACGCATGAAGAAAATGCAAGATGCTCAGGAGGCTGGGGACGGCCCCCCTGTGCTCCCTGGCGCTGCTGACCAACGGCTAACAAACGAGCCAAGCGAGGCTGATCGCGCACTGACAGTAGTCACGAAGAAGTTGAGTAAGACGTTGAGCGTAACCGCAACTGTCAACGAGTTGATCCAGCAAGCAACGGACGAGAAGAACCTTGCTGTTCTGTACTGCGGTATGTTTGCCCGCTTAGGCCCCAAATATTAATTAATATTGGTTCATGTGACTGATCGTATCTTTTCCAGGCTGGGCCGCATATGCATGAACAATCTGGCATAGATGACAGGGCTTGGATATTAGCGCCTTCTGGAATACAGGACGATGATGCAAATAGGTTTTGGGCTGGTAGTGGATACAGCGTACATAATTGGCTTTAACATGAAGTCAAATCGAACATATCAAAATTCTTTGCAGTATTGGTTCCTGGTAATATCTATCCTGTTGGCAGAGTTTTGACTTGGTAGTGTGACTGCGCTTTCTTCTCCCACCTCCAGGCTGGCCTTTCCCCCTTCCAATTTTATCATCTCTCACTCTACCCCTCTTGCGTCTGCGTCCCATCCTCTTCATCTCCTGCACTTCCATCCCATCATCTTCGTTTATTCAATCCCTTTACTGTAGTTTATCCAACATTTTCATCAAAAATCGTCAATCGCAATCGAATACTCCGCTACATATACGCTTCGAGAGCTTGGCATCCGAGACCCAGAGAGAATGAGATAATGCGCGCGTGGCTTTTCTGCAAGGCTCCCTAAAGGCTAAAACCCATCACTTTTCGCCCCTAATTCCATGACCATCCCAGAGGATTGGTGATCTGTGGGGTACGTGCCTGCGAATGGACGGGGATCATAATATTATTTATAATCTAACTAATACATTTTCCTACCCAGAATTGATTTAGTTGATCCTCCAACATCTCTTGGCAAGCAGATCATTTTACCACGTTTTGGCTCTTGAGCGAACCACTGGTTGACTATAACCATCACGTCTATGTCGACCGACTCCTCAGCTCCGAACAGGGGCCTCGTGGTCTTCTCCGGAGGGAGTGCCGCAAATAACTTAGTGGATGTGTTTGATGCTGTTCGAGAGAGCAAGCACTGTTCTCTAAGCTACATTATCCCTATTAGCGACAATGGAGGTTCTTCTTCGGAGCTGATTCGGATTTTTGGAGGGCCTGGTATTGGAGATGTGCGAAGTGAGTCCGGCCATATATATATAACTTTATTCTAATATTTAGAAACGGCTTTTAACCAATTTTCATGCAGGTAGATTAGTTCGCCTGATCCCGGAATCACCGCTGAATTCAGAGCGAGCTGCTATCAAGGCACTGTTCAACCATCGACTATCAGGCGATGCTACAGCTCACGGAGAATGGCTCTCTATTGTGGACGGAACCTCTGGTCTCTGGAAGTTAATCACCCCTGCGAAAAAGGAGCTAATCCGGTCGTTCTTCAATTTATTAAACCTGGAGATTCTCAAACGAGCACGCCCACCATCTTCAACCTTTGATTTTTCCTCAGCAAGCGTTGGCAACCTGTTCCTAACGGGCGCCCGACTCTTCAGTGGCAGCTTCGAAAGCGCAATCTACCTCCTTGGCAGCATCTGCGGCGTCTCATCGGACGTCGTTCGCGTGATCCCAGCTATCAACACGAACTTTTCCTACCATATCTCCGCCTCCCTAGCTAACGGCACCGTAATTGTGGGCCAAAACAGCATCTCCCACCCCAGCCTTCCGCCCCGACCAACTTCTAGACGATCTAGCCTACTTCAAGCCGAAGGCAGCGACAAAATCGACTACACCGAGCCTTCAGATGTCCTTGACACAGCCCACATCGAGGATGACCAGCCTCCCGGTTTTCTCCCCACTCTGCATAACAAGAACATCCAGTTCAGCAAAACTGAAAACGAAGATCTCCCGTCCCGCATTACCCGTATCTGGTACATCAATCCCTACGGCCAAGAGATCCGACCGCGGGCCAACCCTCGCGTTCTCGAGTCCCTACGTGACTCCCAGGCCATAATATACAGCATCGGCTCCCTGTACACATCCATCATCCCCTCTCTCATTCTCCAAGGCGTCGGCCAAGCCATCGTGTCCAGCCCCGCCCGACACAAAATCCTAATCTTGAATGGCTCCCTAGACCGCGAAACAGGACCGCCATCCGAGCCGTTTTCTGCAGTCGATTTCGTCGAGGCCATCACCCGTGCAGGAGAGGAGAGTCGCGGGCGACCCCCAGTCGATATATTCGGTCTTTCGACTTCTGGCCAGGAAACCTCCTCTACGCTTCCTAATCCGAGTATTCGCCTTCCGTATACCTACTACGTGACGCATGTTCTGCATCTCGAGGGCCCTGGGACACCGCAGGTCGAGAGAGATCGTCTTACGGAAATGGGCATCGAGACGCTCCGTTTATATGGTCGTAAAATAGTTACTAGGGGTGAAGATGGGACTGAAATTCCTGTTGGGATGAAGTATGACTCTAATGCACTCATTCAGGCGTTGGAAGTCGTACTAGGTAAAAAAGGGGATGCAATGCTACGAGGGGCGGAGGGTTTGAGTCGAAGGAATACATTAGATCCTGGTAGAAAGAGAGGGTGATTGTTATTTTGCCGGACTTATATACTGTGAGGTGACTAGGAGCCACGGAAACGTTGGGTTTGAAATTCGTCATACACGCAGATTATTTGAAGTAAAGAGGACACTGTTTCAATCATCTGCCTTACGTTATTGGATGGGGGTATATATGCACGATTGTTAGAGGTGACTCTTTGAATTCTATAACTAGATTAGAAAGTAGTAAGTGGGTGTTATATAGGAAGACAGAATACCAGAACAGCCAATACTCAAAACATCCTACAAATCATCGTGGCCATACTCTCACACCATAACCCATAGGCGCCCTCCGAATGCTTCATAAGTCATATAGTACAGAGAAAAGAAAAGGAAGAGAAAAATAGATGAGATGGAAACATTATAGCCGCACCACTGTAGATAATGCAATACTCAATATGTATAGAGAAAAGAAAAAAAAGTTAAGATGAAAAGAGCAATTGAGTCCGTCGCCAAAAGTGCGAATATCAATCATGCCCTAGCCGATGGCCGTGATTTCCAGGTTTGACGACTCATTCCAACACTGTGGGGATGCCGGCTCCCCTGTGGGAATTCTCGAAAGTCACCGTAGAGACCTGATCCAATGTCCATCAAGATAGCCTTTTGAGGCTCAGATGGGTGAGCACTGGTGGCTTTTGCGCGAGACCTTGGTGAGCATGTGCTTGAGGACTCAGAGGTGGTTTTGAAATTTGTCAATTCCTTTATAATTTCACGGAGCTCTTTGTCATCTTTTGTGATTTGAGCTTTGATAAAAGCAGTGTTGTTGGAAGTTTGCAGTGTAGACATAACTGTCTCTCGGGGAGTGTAGGTGTATTTCTCAGGGGTAGGTGGAGAAATTGGGGTAATCGAAGGGTCGAGAAAGGCTTCTTGGTTCTTCTTTAGAAGCTTAGTGATATCGAGGCTTTCGCCGTGGGGAATTTTATGAGGGTTCGAGGGTGTCACACAGTCTATATCGACCTCTTTTCGCAGAACGTGGTCGATATCGATGGCAGAAAAATAGGCACATGATTGAGGGAGGTCATTGATGCCCACCTGTTGCGAGAACATGGCACGGGTCCACACATTTGAGACCTGTAGAGCTAAGGCAGCACGGTATTTGTCCTCTTCTTTCACAAGATATCTGATTTCATCATGAACAGTGATTGCCAGACGGGCTTTGATATTGAAGCGTCGGATCAAGTAATCCATGGAGACAATTAGGAGGTGAAGATAATCCACACCCGACGATTGAATGGCCCAGTTGATTCGAGAAGTCATGAAGCTGCCCCTGTTGATAAATCGTCGCATTAGGGCCTCGGTGATTCCGGCGCCTAACACGGGCGTTCGTGGACGTTCTTGATCCGCAAATTCTTCTAATCTATTGAAAACGAATGATTCCGTGCCGCCTCGCCAAAAGGGAGTATCGCTCAGGATACGACGGTTAGTGCGTGCCCCTTTGGTTTCTTTGTAGAGATTGCTTGCAACTTCTTGGGTTTGTCTTTCCGACATGGAAGGGTTGAATTGGCGCAATAGACTGGCGGCAAATTTGACTCCAGCGCCATAAATGCGGCCATAATTGAACACTTTGGCATCATTGCGCGATATTCCGAGAATCTGAGCAGTGCGCGAATGCATATCTGTCCCAGCCGCCTTGGATCCTTCCAAAGTCATGAACCCAATTGCGTTCCCTCCGTGAATCTGAAATTGAGCATCACCGATAAGACTTGCAATCCAGAGTTCCTGGGAGTCGACATCGGCACCAACAAATACATGACCTGGGGGAGCTTTGATCATAGCCTTGAGCTCAGAACCAACACGGTTCTCTTTTGCGTTACTTGCTGTAAGCCAAGTATTCTCCACTGCTCGACGAGTTATTGTGCCCATGGGAATGATCTGCGGTAGAATATATCCTAGCTTGTTTTTGTCCGTTTTGTCTGACTCGTAATGTTTCAACTCATCCTCATAGACAACAATCTGGCCCATGATTCGATCCCGGGCGCTAATCCAGTAGGAACAAGAGGCATTCATCTCCAAAGCTTCCTTGGCAAGCGCATATTGGGAGGTAAGTATGCCACGCTCAAAATACTGCATATATCCTTTGGCTAATGGATTGATGCACCGTGCTTGTGGTCCGTCTTTATGGGGGAGTTTAAAATAGATATTTTTCCTATCATTTTGTAGCTCCAGATTTTTTTCTTCGGTCATATCGCATTGGACGACGGGCTGATTCTCGTATTGCTTGACTTTCTCCCTGGGAACTCTGAAGGTCCATCCATATTTATCTGACCAGATCATGGGATGACCGTCCCACGATAATTTGAGGAGAATGGGCGCAATCCGCGTCCGGACTGTCAGGTTGATGTCGGCGGTATTCGAGGCAAAAAGGTCTTTATACCACCGAGGCATACCGGGCTTCTTCTGTCGGGCAGCAGGTCGGGGAGGGTCACCCTTTTTCTTTCCCTTGACCATTTTAACTTCCTGGCCTGACCAGTCCAGCTGGCGTAACCACGGGTCGTTTAGATAATTATCGGGATTATTTTTGACGCTCAGAGCTTCGTCACATAATTCAATTAGTTTCCGTTGGACATCATCAAGTCGTTGATGGTAAGTCGATTCTGCACTGGTAATATATTGGTTCCATGTCTCGTTGACAGGGAGGATAACTGAGGAGAGGTGTCGGAGCGCCCCGAAACTGACAGGATGAGGGCATACTTCGAGAAAGTTGGGGAAGACCTTCTTGTATACGCGGTGAGTGATCGCAACGTCGGCAGCGCAGTAGTCGAGAAGTTCCTGTAATTTCTCTAAAATCTGAGGCCGGTCAAGTTCACCGAAGTAGTCTCTTTGCCCCTTATCGATTGTCACATCACAATGAAATTTTGCCACATCGCGAAGTGAATTCACAGAGCTCCGTCCCACCCAAAGTTCTTCTTCTTCATCGCTAAGCATCTTGTTTTCGAGTAACGCCGCAAGCTCGACGGAGTTATTCTCGCTTGCAATCTTGTCCCTCAAATCCCTATTCTTTTTATGACGCATCCACGTGGGCCTCTGCTGAGAACACATGCCGTTAACAGCCACATGAAGTGACATTGTATCAAGGAAGAAATTGCGGGTTTGTTGCATATCGTACTCTTCGAAGACACGCGCGCGATCATATCCAATGTTATGTCCAACTACTATCCGCGGCTGTGATGGATCGCCGAGGGGCACAAGCTGTATTTCATTTTCCGACTCTCCGAGTAACCAAGGTGATATCCACGCGTACCAAGCGGTAGGGCTTACTGCGCAGGCCATTACGGCGAACGGGTGCTTTTTCCACATAACTTCTGTATCGAAAGTTATCATTGATTCGTTTGGCGCATCCACGGCCATCCAGGAGCCGTCACTGTTATATTTGGTCCATCCACTGCGTTGTACCCATTTACGGGGCATCTCTGGAGAGTTGAATATCGTATATTGTTTCGCGTATGACAAATATGGTTCCGAAGAGTCCATACCAAGCCTGTAGAAATGCTCATCAAGTGTCCGCCCCTGAAGGGATGGGAGGTCAAACGCGACAGGAGCCGTGTCATCCTGAGCCTTTCCGAGGAGCTCATGCCGCGCAAGATGCTCCCTTGACAGAGCGACTAAATCTGGATCGGGGGGCTTCGTTTTATCGAGAAATATTTGGGAAAATACGTGGTCGCTGAGCTGCTGAACTCCGATCTCGTTGAACCTGGCTAAAGCGGGAACTGCAAAATCAATTTTAGAAAATTTCAGGCACAGGGACAACAAACTTAAGATCTACCTGAGAGAGAGCTTCGTCGGGGCTCTCCGTCGTTGTTCTGGACGGCATAGTGCCTTGCGAGCAGTCGCAAAGCTTGTGGCTGGAGGAGGATACGGGGCAACCGCAATCTCTGCGGGCCGCAAAGCGCAACTCTCCTACAGTAGGGAGCGCAATAATGACTCAGAAGCATCTTATAAAGTAATTCGTACCAGCTCCATGATATTTCAGAGCAGAACCTCGCAGTCAATGCTGCGCAAAAGAGCAGATGGTGAGAAGGGGTTCTCCGCACTCCAGGATCATCGATCACCTTCCTATTGCGGTATCTCAGCGTCATGACGGGATGTGTCGGAGTATTGATATTCCGACAAATGCTGACCGCCTGCCAAGAAGGGGCGACAACTGTTATCATCAGGTGATAAGCCCGGCAGATTCATCCGATTTGTCCATCATCTTTCTTTTGTTGGAGGCGGCGCTTTCATCAACTTGAAGATGGAGTGTGAAACTTCCCTTTGTCAACCCACCCAAGGACATAATTCCTACTGCGACTAAAACACAAGGAATACTCCCTCTCAACCTACTCCTGAAAGGGGAAAATCTTCTGAGACTTGACAGACCAGTACAGTTTCCCGCAAGATGAGCCAAGGACCTTCGAGACGCCGTCATCCCGATTTCGAGGTAATTTGTGCCCTTCCTAGCCACGAGATGCCATCTATCGGTGGTTCAGAGTCAAGAAAACGCCGCCGGTTTAGCCGCTCAGAGCCTTCATCCGCTTCACAGATCGAAGATACAAATCCGGCCATCGAGGAGATCGATCTGACAGAGGTGGAGGGCCGCTCAAGCCTATCCAAGGCCTTGGCGAAGCAGAGGGAGGATGCTGTTGCAGCCCAGAAAACTCCAGGTGACGAGAAGGGGCAATCGATTCTGACTTCATACAAATGCCCTGTATGCATGGATACTCCTGTCGATGCCACCTCTACAGTTTGTGGTATCTAGCACTTTTCCACAATCATTCCAGTCAGAGCGCCACTAACTCTCTGAAGGCCATCTGTTCTGCCACAAGTGCATCATAGATACCTTAAAATTCAGCGAAGACCAGCGAGCTGATGCTTCCGGAAAGACACCTCGAGGTACTTGTCCCGTCTGTCGAAAGCCACTCTCACGCGTCGATTCACCCGGTCCCAAAAGAAACCTCGTTCCGTTACAAATCAAGCTTTATACCAAAAAAAAAGATGACGGATGCTAGTGATGAGCTATGAGATCTGATTTTAGTTGCCTACGTGGACTGTCCTACGGTTCGGCGAAAGACAGCATCTCCACTATCTAAATTCCCTGGGAATCGGCTGGCCATTGTGTCATAATATAGGAAAAGGGTGTTGCTACCCTCATGGCCTACGAGCCTACCTAGTTCATGTTTCCAACCTGACCAATAATTAGCCCCAGGATCCTTGCCGGAACGGCCCTCTATTAGTATTCGAAATGGCAGGTCCATGTCTCAACCGATACTGTTACTATACAACAGAAAGTTGACTAAAGGGCCGATTCTGCGGCGCTGATTCGCCTTGAGAGTGGTGAAATTTTGGCTTTGAAATATGTACAGAAAGGAGGCGATTGCAAACTTGACCGATCTGATATGAAGGTTGAAGGATTGGCTCTCTTTGTATTGGGGTGGACTCTTCGCAATACCCATCCATGTCTAGAGGGAGGGAGACCCTTATTATTTATTCTTGCCTTGAGCCTACCGGCAAAAGATATCCTGTTCTAGCCTACTGGCTAATGCACGTAAATACCCTGTACTAAAGTAACATAGCTCAGGACGAGCATATTTTGCATTTTGACTGTACACTTTCAGCGCAGAACACCTCTATTAGCCATAAATAAAATAACAGTGCCTCCACAGTAATCCCCCAAAATGATAAAGCTTGTGTATTTTTTCTTCCCTGGTTTGGATCAACATCAAATCAAGGCTAAGGGTGCCAAGCCAATATAAGTCCAAATAAGCATTTTGACATCATGTTTCGCGGAAGTTGCAACTCGCATCCCAGTTTCATCTTTGCCTTATTAATCTCCGCCAGAGACTGTCATCGCGTGGCCAAGAGGATTTTCAATGCAAAAGTACTCTTTCTTAATCTAAATTTGACGGTTTGAGATTGATTGACTGCATTTTTATCTTTACCCCTGACCGAGAAACCAAGCGCGCCCGAAGACGTCATCTCCTCGCAATGCGCTTCTCCGACCAGAGCTGAAAAGCGACGGCCGCTTTCCGTACGACCGAATTTGATACGCATACTAATGTTTAATAAGTCATAGAATTCGACGATATCTCATTCAAACTCACATCTAGCTCCTGGGAATTGCGATACTGGGTCTATCGAACCAGCGCGTGGATGGTGGTTCTCTGTGGTGGATGCTTCTGACTTGATTTTTGGGTTAGACCTCTGAATACTCAGCGAGATGAGCATTTATACAAAGGATCATGCGCCAATCGTGGCATCCTCGTCTACATCTCACGATGTGGAAGATATCGAGGCTCATCCACGCTCGCCAACCGAGGCGCTTTCCCCACTCACTCTCGAGCCAACTTCCCCAGCTACAGTTGTGCCTGTTGTTCGGATTAGCTCCCATGATACGGTCAAGCATCGTCCAAGGCGCGCAACGACAGCGCGAACATATCATCCTGACACGGCCACTCATGACTCAACATGGCAACCCGGGACAGAGCCAGGGATCGACCCGGCTCGACCTCCAGCGTATAATGCTGAATGGATGCCCTCCATTCCACCAACGCTCCACAGGAGATGTGAAATAATTGTTGTGGACTTTTCCCAGAACGATATGCGACAGTACGCGCTCGACAATGACACGCTAGAAGCCTTTCTCGCGAAAGAAAGGGAGCCTTGGGTGCAATGCAGATGGATCAATGTGAACGGCCTTAGTTGGGATGTTATTAGGATCTTGGGAAACAGGAAGAAATTGCACAGGCTTGCAATTGAGGATTTGATAAACACCACAAACCGCACAAAGGTGGACTGGTACTCCGATCATGCTTTTATTGTTCTCACGCTGCAGAAACTAATAAATCTCCAAGAGGAGGTCAGTGACTCGGAGGAGGAGGATGATAGCGACAACCAAGGGCCATGGGGTTTGAACCGAAGAGCTTCATCATTCAGTGCTAGGTCGGTTTCTCTTAAGAAGCCTACCAAGAGAGGCGTTATTCTGGAGGCATTGAAGGATCTCGTTGGGCTGAGATCCAGCAAGGATAAACCCTTGGATCTGAGAACCACGAAGGATAGCCGATCACGCCTGAGCAAGGCTCCTTCAAAGGCTACCCCAAAATTTGGCGACATTAGTGGCGTTGGGTGGACTGCTCGCAGTATCCAGCGTCATCGGGGCGGCCCTAATGAAGAGCGAATTGCTTTCATGGAGCGCCATGCTATTCTTGCGGCGAAAGGACTCTGTGTAACCCTTGAACAAGTTTCGATATTTCTCCATGCGGATAACACTGTGATATCGTTTTTTGAAAATAGCGCCGATGACATCGAGGCTCCTATTGTTCGACGTTTAAGTTCACCAGAGACAATATTAAGACAGTCATGCGATGCTAGCATGCTCGTTCAAGCGATTCTAGATGCAATCATCGATCTCGCGATACCGGTCACAACGGCCTACCACGATGCTATCGGAGATCTAGAACTGGACGTCTTGACGGATCCAGATATTGATCAATCCAAGAGCCTCTACATACTTACCTCGGAAGTTGCGATTTTGCGCAACTCAATGCAGCCAATCGTGACTGTTATTAATGCCCTCCGTGACCACCGCTCCGAGCCGGTCAGTACGCCTGGCCTAGGGGTCTTTAAGCTTTCAGGAACAGCAACTCCATCAATATCAACGCCTCCACATATCGGAATCACCCCGCCGAATCTCATGAGTCTCGGCGGGACAAGCGTTTCAATTAGTCCCATGTGTCATACGTACCTGGGTGATGTTCTCGATCATTGTATAACAATAGTCGAGGGCTATGATCAGATGAGAAGGGCTGCTGATAACATGATTGATCTGATCTTCAACACAATTGGTGAGATTATACCACATCCACTGAATGAATGTTATTTTAACCCCCAGTAGGGGCCTACCAGAACGAAAGCATGAAGCAGCTTACCCTTGTGACTTGTTTTTATCTTCCGCTCACATTCTTAACGGTTGGTTTGGTTTCTCTCTTAATTTCCCTGACGACCTAGAACTTGTTCTGACATCTTATTAGGGCTACTTTGGAATGAACTTTGAGTCGTTTTATGGGATAGAACATAGTGATTCGTAGGTGGAGTATTTTCAAGGTTTTTGCCGTGCGTATGGCTAATCTCACCAGCTACTTCTGGATGATCGCGGTGCCCTTTGTTGTCGCAACGACCGTTTTCCTCATGTACGTCTATAGAATCCTGTTTTATCTCTCGAGAATACGCTAACACCAGAACCTAGGCGCGACAAACTCCAACGTTATTTCGTCCTTCTAGCCCAAAGACGTCTGATTAGCAGCTCGAGACGCCAGAGACAGAAAACGGACTACAAGAGGGCATGAAATGCAGCATAGAGGTCTGCAACGTTATGCTATTCTTTTATTTATATATAGTTATTGTTTCCAGGCCCGGGCACGTACAGTGCAGTGTATTCATATTATATAATACAATTGTTTCTATTGTACATTTTATAATACTATTAGCTATACCACTCCCCAAACTTTCAAAGCGTCTTCCGTGTAAACGCAAAATAAGCCTTCCAAGGAAGCTTCCAATCCGACCGAAGCAGCTCCGGCTTGAAAATATCGAAATCAACCTTCTCCAACTGATCCAACCACAGCCGCGTCGCCACGGCAGGCATGAAAACCCCAAAGGCCCGATTCACTTCATCCAGAGCCGAGTCCTGAGCCAGAGCAGCATACTGGTGATCCTCCTCTCCCTGGTGTTCAAACTCATGGCCCACATCGCCACCCGCCCGGAGATTGCTCAGCATCTGCTGTACCGTAATCAGGTGGTCACTCGCGCGAGTCGCAACTGTGAACACCGCGTCCCGTAGCCCCGGAGCCTCTGCACCCTGTCGGAAAACCTCTTCCTCCTTCACCCCGACCTGGGCCATCACATCTAGCGGGAGCATAACAGCGCCCTGTTTCGTTCCCCCGGTGACCAATCCCGCCCCGGCCTGGCTGGGTGGCTGCTGGCCCGATGGACGCGGGAAGGCCACAAGCGGCAGGCCGCGTAGTACGGCTGCGATGCCGGCCGCTTTACCGATGTGCGAAGCGACATGGTCTGCCGTTACGGATGTCATCGGCAAAGCTGATAGCGTGAGGTACAGTAATGTGGAGTAGGTGTTCTCGGCGTATGACTCGAGGGCTTCGATGGTCGGATATGGATCGTTTGTGAGTGTTTGCTCGCGCGCGTTGATCATTCGGTTTAGCCAGTTCTTGCTGAGGCGGGCGGAGCCCTGGGTGCGCTTGTGAAGGTCTGAGATGGCGGAGGCGAGAAGGATGGCGATGGGCTCCTTTGGTGGGGAGCCGGCTAGGGTCTTAGTGATTGCGTCTCGCCAGAACTGGAGGCGCATTAAGCCAATGGTGTAGGAAGAAGTGGTGTCGGGAATCATGGAGAGGGAGACGTTGAGGGCGCGGAGGGCGAGATAGGTGGATTGCGCATTGCGGGGGATGAAGGTGCTGAGGGTGTAGGAGGGTCGGTCGTACTTCCTGCGGTCTGCTGTTAGCTGACACGGAGTTTTGATGGGGTTTGGGAGGTGATAGCCACGCACGAAAGAAGATTCAGGCAGTACTGTCGCGCAGCCTGGACTTCTGCTTCTGCTGCTGCTCCTGCCACTGGGCGAGATTGGCTGAAGTGTCTTCTGTGCTGCGGTTGGGGTCGGTGACAGCGGAGGTAGGCTTGACATATTTGCCTATTTTGGTGTGAGGGTCGCATCATATCCTTCAATAATGAGATGGTTCTCTTGATGAATAATTGCAATTGTATTGTCGTCGATGTGCTTGTTGGTTCCCTTGCACCGTGCGCCCAGGGATCCCCAATTTGCGGTCTGATAAATCACCAAATACAACTCAGAGGCTCGCCGTCAGTCTAAGAGAAAAAAATGGGCACATATCAATCAGAGTGGCTGTATTTGTTGGAAGAGGAGAAACAGATGCATTGGTGAGATGTTCTTTATGCGACTTTTTTTTCTCCACTAATTAATGACGTCGGTCCGAATTGCAGTTTTCGCGTCTCTCGGCGCGTCTCCCAAAAGATCGTCCAGCCAGCGTTGACCGATTACTGTTCCCTCCCTTCGCGTCTCCTTTCTTCGACCTCAGCCCTTTCATCTTGGGACACCATGGAATATGATCCATGTAACGACAGGCCGTTGAAGAAAAGGCGGTTTTTCGTCGATGATAACGACGATGCTTCGAACCCCAACGAACATGAAATCTCCGCTACAAATGCCGACGCGTCGCTTCCGTCTTCCTCAAGAACAGAGGCCGATGATACCGTAAATGGAGCTCATACGGTCTCTCAGAATGAAGTCAACTCCACAAGTCGCAAGTATGAAGATGGAGAAGAGTCGGGTCTACGGGATTTGTCATTTCAGCAGCCCACAATACCTGTGACACCTACACCAGCTGGAAATGGAACTGGACAAAAGAGAATAGATGGCTTTGATACCGCGACATTTACCAGCATTATCGGAGAGAACCTATCTTTAGAATCGTTGTTGAAGATCCGGACGGCCTCCGGTGGAAACCTAGAACGAGCGATCAATATCTATTTCGATGGATCCTGGAAGTCGACTGGTAACGCTGCTGTCAATCAGACCACGCTGATATCACGCGAGCGAGTGCCATCAACACGATCCCCCTTTCAAAATGGATTCGCTAGGCCAGACCCTTCCCCGAGGAGAGAAGAAACTGGCGTTTCGACTGAAGGGAGTCGGCTCGATGTTCCCAATTCTCAACCAGCGTTGAGGTATATCGGCGCCTTTGGCGTTGGGGCATGGGCAACAAGAAGTGGAATGGGCTTTATTCAGCATGGCGATCGTGTTAATATTGAGCGCGAAAGGTCTCAGCCGCTCTCGACTCGTGGCCGTAATGGGAAACTCAGAGTTAACCAAAAAGGCGATGTTCTGACCCGGTTCACCAATAATGCTGGCCAGGAAATTGGCAGGCTGCCTCGAGAAACAGCAGAATGGGTGTCCACACTTATTGACCAGAAAATATGTAAATTTCAGGGTGTTTGCGTATTCGCCCCAGACCGAGTACGAGTGAATGACACCATCTATCTGCAGCTCTGGTGTTATCTGCGCACGGAAGCATTCCTGCCCCGAATCCTTTCACAGTCAGCAGATGACAATAGGGCTACTACTTTGTTTGAAGAGGAAGAAAGCACGGAAGAGAAACAGCTGCGTCTCCGACAGGTTGCGCTTGTGAAACTCTTCGAGGAGATCGGTCTCCAGCCCTCATCGGTAGATGAAATGACCAAGAAGCACAAGAAAGAGGGACTGCTTCGCGCGGCAGAAATGGCCGAGCAAGAAGCTGGTACTAAGGCGAATAAACCTGATTCAGAAGAAGAGGAAACCCCCGAGCTCGAAGAAGATCAACTTGACACCCTCTATAAGAAAGCCCAGTCTTTTGACTTTAACATGCCTGAAGCACAGCCGCCGGCGAGCTTCATCCTGAATCTCCGGAAGTATCAGAAGCAGGCACTCTATTGGATGCTGGCAAAGGAAAACGATAACAAGTCTGGTCGAGCAGTGTCCATGCATCCGCTCTGGGAGGAATATGACTGGCCATTAAAGGATGTTGATGACAACGAACTACCGAAGGTCGAGGGTGTTGAACATTTCTATGTCAACCCCTACTCCGGAGAGCTTAGCTTAGACTTCCCGGCACAGGAGCAGCATTGCCTAGGTGGAATTTTGGCCGATGAGATGGGTCTAGGAAAGACCATTGAGATGCTCAGCTTGATCCACTCCCACCGGAATTTACCCTCTGACCAGGGACCGGATGGCTCAGGCACTATCAACCGCCTTACAAGGCTCCCAGCTGCTTTTGGTATCGTCCGAGCACCTTATACCACGTTGGTTGTCGCACCAACGTCATTGATTGCGCAGTGGGAGAGTGAAGCTATGAAAGCTTCCGAGCCTGGGAACATGAAAGTTCTGATGTATTATGGGACGGAGAAGTCCGTGAATTTGAAGGAGCTGTGCGCTGCAGGAAATGCAGCGGCTCCCAATGTCATCGTTACCAGCTATGGAGTTGTCTTAGCAGAGTTTAGACAGCTCGCCTCAACAATGCTTGCGCCTCTTCCTAATGGCGGGCTATTTTCTGTGGATTTCTTTCGAATTATACTAGACGAAGCTCATATGATCAAAAACCGGCGGTCAAAGACAGCGAGAGCCTGTTACGAGCTCAAAGCCACACATCGATGGGTTCTTACTGGGACTCCAATTGTCAATCGATTAGAAGATCTTTTTAGTTTGGTGAGATTCCTCAAGGTGGAGCCGTGGAACAACTTCTCTTTCTGGAAGACCTTCATCACCATGCCGTTTGAATCCAAGGACTTTGTTCGAGCACTAAGTGTTGTGCAGACAGTGCTTGAGCCGCTTGTGCTCCGGCGCACCAAGACGATGAAGACGCCTGAGGGAGAACCTTTGGTGCCGCTACCTAACCGGACGGTCGTAATTGAAGAAGTTGAGCTTTCGGAGGAAGAACGGGAGATTTATAACCATATTTATACCCGCGCGAAGCAAACATTCAACAGCAACGTCGAAGCTGGCACACTGTTAAAATCATACTCTACAATCTTCGCACAACTCCTCCGCCTTCGCCAGACATGTTGCCATCCCGTTCTCACCCGCAACAAGGCCATTGTCGCCGATGAAGAAGATGCAGCAGCAGCGGCCGAGTTGACCAACGATCTCAAGGACGACATGGACCTCCAAGAGCTGATCAATCGATTCACGAACGCAACCAACTCCGCAAACTCCGAGGAACTCCAAGATTCCATGTCCAAATTCACAACCCACGCCCTGAAACAGATCCAAACCGAATCCAGCGGAGAATGTCCCATCTGCTCTGAAGAACCGATGGTCGACCCAGCAGTCACCGCGTGCTGGCACAGCGCCTGCAAGAAATGTCTCGAGGACTATATCCGCCATCAGACCGACAAGGGCGTCCCCCCGCGCTGCTTCTCCTGCCGAGCAGGACTAAGCTCACAGGACATCTTCGAGGTCGTCCGGCACCAATCTCCCAACTCCACACCCGGCG
Organism: Aspergillus panamensis; assembly: GCA_027569225.1. Classification (NCBI taxonomy): domain Eukaryota; kingdom Fungi; phylum Ascomycota; class Eurotiomycetes; order Eurotiales; family Aspergillaceae; genus Aspergillus; species Aspergillus panamensis. Next base: position 132,256 of record JAPDER010000034.1, read on the forward strand.
ATGACGATCTATATACCAGCACCCCACCACCAAACTCCCAACCCGCCCCCCGAATCTCCCTCCGGCGCATCAACCCCCTCTCCCCATCTGCACACACCTCCGCAAAGATCCACGCCCTACTCGCCCACCTCCACCGCGTCCCCGCGGGCACCAAATCCGTCGTCTTCTCCCAGTTCACCAGCTTCCTCGACCTCATCTCCCCACAATTAACAAAAGCTGGCATCTCCTTCGTCCGTCTGGACGGAACAATGCCCCAAAAGGCCCGAGCCGAGGTCCTTGCCCAATTCACCAAGGTCGAAACCTTCGACCAGGAGGAGATCGACGAGGCAGAGGCAGCCGAAACGCCACGCAGGATACCTCCTCCTCTCCCTTCTACCAACAACGGATCCCCCTCAGACAAATCTCCCAAGGTCCTTCTGATCAGTCTACGCGCCGGCGGCGTAGGTCTCAATCTCACGGCCGCAAGCAACGTCTTCATGATGGATCCGTGGTGGAGTTTCGCCATCGAGGCTCAGGCCATCGATCGGGTTTATCGTATGGGTCAGCTGCGGGATGTCTCGGTCACGAGATTCATTACGAAGGATTCAATCGAGGGGCGGATGTTGCAGGTTCAGGAGCGCAAGATGAATATTGCGGGGTCTTTGGGGCTTATGGGTGGAGGGGAGGGTAATGAGGAGCAGAGGAGGAAGGATAGGATAGAGGAGTTGAAGTTGTTGTTCGAGTAAATATATTCTTAGAGGATTATGGTGGTATATAAACTTGGATTTCGTTGTAAGTAGGGCAGGTGGGGTGATTATATTCATGATTATATTCATGATTGTAATAAAGGAAATATACATCTGTCAATTCATTGTCGAATGAAAAATTGCGTTGGAAAAAAAGCTAAACAGACTGAATTATTATACACTTAAAACCGGAAAAAAGCCACAGTTATCATATTCCCAATTGAGAGTCATTCCTCAATCAAGTAAATATCCTCCCCCCCAGCCAGTGCCTTTGGAGACAAACAGGCATGACAATCAACTATCCCGATTCCGATTCGAGTGATGCAGATGGTTACCAACTTTGACAACCTTGCCCAGTCTCTCCTTTAACGACTTATGGTGGTGAGTATGGGTATGGCCAGACTCCTTTACAACATGGTTTCCGCTACCGTTACCTTGCCCAGCCTGCTGACTGGGATCTATGAGAAAAAAGTTACCGTTAGTCAAAGAAGCCATTAAAGACCAGAAAGAACAGCAATAAGGTAATGTGATGGAAAATTAGAGTATACAAACCTCCCATGCCCATCATCCCGCTAGGCTTCGGACCACGACCCTCCTTCTTCTTTCTCTGTCGTTCTTCCATCTCTTTTTCGAACTGGTACGGTTCCCTGGGAGGAGGACACTTGGGGCCCTTGAGGGCTTCTTCACTGGCTTTCTGCTTGCCGCTTGTCCCAGAGTCAGCAGGTGAGATGGTGGTATCGACCGAGCTAGAGGCGGGTTGAATCTCCTCCCGGCTGGGTTCAATGGGCTCGCTTCTCTGTTCTTTTTTGTCTAGTGTATCATCGATGGTGGTAGCTGGAATAGTAGGAGCAGGAGTAGCTGTAGCAGCAGGAGTAGCCGTAGGAGCAGGTGTACTAGTGGTGGTTGTAGCGGTAGCGGTAGCGGTAGTGGTAGTGGTCTGTTCTGGGCCTGAGGTCGAGCCTGGTGCTACCCCTGATCTTAGAGGGTTCTCATCAGGTTGGCGCTGCGATTGACTTTCGGGTTCAGGTGGTGTGATCGAGGCCAAGGATTCTGGAATAACAGCTGTGTTCTCTCTGCCTGCTAGGGAGCCAGGTTGATCTATACTCAATTAGACGACTTGCCAAGGGTGTAGTGTATATGATATAGGAATGACAGAAAACGGTAACTTGGGAAAGGGAATATTTACCTTCCCGGTTCCCAGCATCGTAAGGATCAGTGGCGGTTCCTTTTCCCTGAACACCAGCAATGGGCTCCTCGCCATGTGGTATATCCGTCTCCTGGTTCTGGTCGTCGTGCTTTCCGGTCAAGTGCAATGATTCAATCTCTCTCCAGAGCGCATTCGAGGCATTCTGGAAGGTTTGGTTAATGGTCTCCATCTCTTGTCTTGGCTTTGACTCCTGGGCCTTTGAGTGAGGATAAATGTGGCGAACTTGCTCAAGGCCACTGGTTAATCAGAGTACTCTGGAAGTTGCCAAGTCAAAAGCGATTTCTCGATTGATGGATTGAAGCTGCAAATTCGTGGTTCAGTTGCTTGGTAAAGATGTTCAAAAGAGCAACTAGGGGAAATTCGTTTGTGTGTCGTCACTTTGGTACAAGCCAAGGGTCTTAGTTACTCGGGAGGTCCATTTTATAGGTCCTCCTGGAGGAGTAGAGTCAGGGTCGTCCAGAGAGAGCCCCCAAACTTCAATCTGAGCTGGGGTGGGGAGCTACGTCAGTGGAGGTCGATCATATCTCGGCGGTCTGCATTGCGATCCACTGGGGCCCAGAAGCCAAGATCCGTGACGCCAGAGGAAGAGGCTTTGTTTCGACGTCATCATAGACAATGAGTTCTGCTGGTGATGGTTGCGTGTTTTTGTGATTTGCCTCACTCTCTCACTGGAGGAATCAAAGGTCCTGACGTCATAATCACGTGTGGCTGTATATGGACGCAACAGAGGATCAACGATGCCAGCAGAAAGAAATTAATACCTAGGTATTGCTCTGTAGTCTATCTGCCCTATCAGGATAGCCAGCTGCCCTGTATTTCTCTAATAATGAACTATTTTTTATCTCCTATATGCAACAGATCGAGGTATCAAGTCACGACCTAACCATCCCGATTCCCGTCAATTGGGTAGAAATCCCTGTCCTGTCAGAAGAGGGGTTTTTTATTAAAAAAAGAAGAAGAAGAAAAGAAAAAGAGGGGGGGAAAGCTGTTCTATGAGGATTTGTTTAGCTTCTTTTTGATCTCGGTGACCAGATCATCCCTGGACACCAGAGACCCTTCCTTCTCTGGGTGACCCTCGGGCAACCCAAGCTCCTTCAATTTAACATTTCCTGCTGCCAATTCGTCTTCCCCGAGGATGATAGCAAGGGGGATGCCACCTGCTTCAGCCAGCTTAAATTGTTGTGGTAGCTTGGGCTTCACTGAGGCGGAAAACTCGGCTTTGATGCCGGCCTTCCAAAGCTGATTGGCCACAGCCATGCGCTCCAAAAGAAGACCGTTGAAACCCTTTCCACCAAACGCCATAATGAAAACATCCGTCTCGCTGGATCGGACAGTAGTGTTTCCGTCCTTTGCTTCCTGTTCGAGTCGTTGCTTCATAATCGTAAAAATGCGGTCCACACCGAATGATACACCAACGCAAGGAATCTGGCGCTTCTTGGCGAACATGTTGACCAAGTCATCATATCGGCCACCGGCCGCGATACTTCCCACGCCAACGTTGGGATCATCCGACTTATCCCCGTTGGACTTAGACTTGGATTTCTTCTGGGAGTTCTTGAATCCTTCCGCCGAAGAAAGGGGCGTGATGACCTCGAAAATCAGGCCCGTGTAGTAATCAAGACCGCGTGCTAGGGAAAGATCGAAGGAGATCTTATCCGTGACCTCGAATGCATCCAGATAATTGAAGAGAATCTCCATGTTTTCAATGCCCTTCTTAATATCCTCGTTCTGGGAAAGCAGCTCGTCGGCCTTAAGCGTGTCCAGAATCTCGCGGCCCCCATTAAGCTTGACATATTCTCCAACCTTGTCAGCAACCTCGGGGGCCAATCCCTTTTCTTCCATCTCTGCCTTGACTTGGTCCCATGGAAGCTAATTCGTGTTAGCCCGATTGCTAGCCGAGATCGGAGAGGAACGAAAGAAAAAGAGCCCACCTTATCAAGCTTGTCCACCGCAGAGCTGATCGTGCGGATCTTATCATCCGGTACACCAGACGCGGAGAAAAGACCGTCCAAAATCTTTCTGTGATTAAGCTTGATTGTGATAAAGTCCCGTAGCCCCAGAGTCTCAAACACCTCCACGATAATGCGCAGAATCTCGGAGTCGGGGATCATAGGGTCGTAGGTACCGGCGATATCGAAATCACACTGGTAAAACTCGCGCATTCGTCCCTTCGCAACTGCCTGTGGTCCACCGGATCAGTTTACAAGACCACTTGTTTCCAGCTGAAGGGGCCGCCCGGGGGAAGGGAGAGAGAGACGCGTACCGGTGCATCTCGTCGGTAGACCTTGGCAATCTGATACCGCTTGATGTGCTGCACGGAGGTGTTCATAGCAAGCCATCGAGCAAGAGGCACGGTCAAGTCATATCGCAGCGCACAGTCCTCTCCACCCTGATCTGCCAGGTCGTAGATGAGACGAGAGTCCTCGCCGTACTTGCCCGCCAAAATCTCCTTCAACTCGAAAACCGGTGTGTCCAGGGGGGTGCCGCCGTGACGCTTGAAAACATCGGTGATTGCGCTGAATATCGTCTCACTGTGGCAAGGAACAAAGGAAACCCATGAGTGCGCCGTTCAAAATTGTAGCATATCCCTTTTTTTCCGCAATCCCGGGGAAGGGGGGGGGTTGAAGGGGTGTGCGTGTATTTACCGAAGAATCATATCAACTCCCATCCCTGGATTCAATTAGTGACCAAAAGCTAGCTATCATCGCCTGGGGATGTGGTGGACTTACAATCCCGAGTGCCCTTGGGGGTCTTGAGCTGGAAGCTCAACTTGCTTGGCTTCCCCTCCTTGGTCGCCATGTCTGCTATTGGCTCGCGGGGTTGTGGTGTTGGGGGGGGAGAAGGTGAAGAGAAGCAACGAGAGTGTTGGCAAGGAACGCTGGAGGTCCGGATTTCCCAAGGAGCGCGAAAAGCACTTCGAACGGTGCAAGGATGGAAATCGCGGAATGCGTTGATTGACGAGACCCGGAAAAACCGCATGAATGATAGGCGAAACCCACGAAATAATGGGGCAATGGGAAAAGCACTGGTCGGGAAAAAAGTTTTTTCTCTTTCCAGAATGAGTCAGTTGCGGTTCCGGTCACCAGCCACACCGCGGGGTTGTGCTGCGCCACATCTGCTCCCCGCTATCATATCTCGATCTATATGGAGTACCTAGGGATCTTTCAGGTCGTGGTTATTACTCCAAAATATTGGGCGTATTATCTTATATTAAGAGCTTCTAATATATCAAAGCGGAATGAGGACCGAACAGACACTGTGATTTTCAGCTAATGCATGATACCCATAGACATGGCAGAAGCCAGTAATGATACCGAAAAAAAAGAGAGAAAAAGACAACTAATCGATATATATCATCGAAACAAATGCAGAAGAAGCTCCTTGGCCTCCTTGAAAAGAAAATCGTAACTTGATCATAACCATGTTACAGATAAGAGACACACGCAATACAACAACAACAAAAGAAAGGTAACTGAGGACCAAGGGGAATCAACCGAATACAAACCTATGCAAAACGGGACACGCAGCAAACGGGCGCAATAAAATATAGGCAGAATAAAATATAGAAAAGAGCGAAACGTCATGAGTCCTTTGCCTCCGATTCCTTCTTCGCTTCCGCATTCAAGGGCTTGCTTGGGTCGTACCCGACGCTCTTGACAATCCCAAGTCCTTTAGTCTTTCCCTCGCGGAAAAGAACACGATCACCAGGGGCGAGAAATTCAGGGCGTTGCATGAAGCGGAAAGCGACCACGGCACGATCGCCTGTCCGGATGAACGGACGATCAATATCAATGACGGAGCAGGTCTGGCTCACTGCTCCGACATGAAGCATCGCTTGATACTTGGGCTTGATGGTGGTGGCGTGCGAGAGAATGAGAACTGTTCAGAGTTAGCAAATCGTATGCCTTGTTTCAGAAGTAAAGATCGTCGTACCCTCTGCAACAAACTCCCGGTAAACCTTAGGCTGTTGGTCTAATTTCTTGAGAACAACCATGCCCTTGCGAACCTCCTTGCGCCGAACCCGCTTCAGAGCAAACGAGCCAGATTGTCCAGCAAAGCAAGCATTCACCTGGATACGCTTGCGCTCGATTGATTTGATCGTAGTCGTCGTAAATTGGCCCAGAGAGTCAGGCCCAACAAGCACCGAGTCCCCGGCGTGGATCACTCCGGACTTAGCCACCCCCGAAACCACTGTGCCGACATGAGGGACAGAGAATGTATCATTGACCAAGAATTCAAAGGGGGCGTCAGGGTTATACTGCCCGCGGTAGGGAAGGATATTCAGGAATGTCCGAACAAGTTCCAAATTCTCGCCGGTCACATTGGATACTTGGAAGATGGGGCATATTCTCTGGCTGACGAACTGCGCCGCGGTGTTAATCGTTTCCTCCATATCCTTCACGAAGATCGGGATTTTGCGAGCTCCAGGCGACTTGAGAATCTTAGTCAACTGGGAAATAGTCTCCTGCAAAATCTGAGGCGGGCAGATATCGATTTTGGTGATAATGACCATGACGGGCACATTCAAAGCCAGAGCTATCCCCAAGTGTTCTTTGCTCATCCCGATCAAGCCATTATTGGCCGCAACCATCAGCAGACAGTAGTTAGGGCTGCTGCTCAGCATGCCGAAGACTGTGGTCCGTAGGTAGCGCTCATGACCGGCCAGATCAGAGAAGGAAATGACCTTGGCAGACCGCTTTCCAATCTCTTCCCACGAAAGCTTGCGGCCCTGCGAGCTGCTCACGATCTCGCCATGGCTGTCGAATCCCATAATTTCCATACCAACGGAGCTAGTTCGCCCGCTCTCGATTTCATGCTTGTGACGGAAAAGATTCACGCGGGCTTTGCCACGACCATCGTCGAGACCCCCTTTAACGAGAACCCCCAGCATGGTACTCTTGCCCGCGTCGACATTTCCCACTACAGCCACTCGGATCTCTGCCATCTCCTCCACCGTTTCCGCGGGCTGCCGGATAAGAACCTTACCCCAAACACCCTTGATTCGATCATTCTTGACGCGAGATTCCTCGGGGCCTCCTACATTGTAGGTGAGGAGGATGCGACAGTGAGCCGGAAGGGTGTCAGCGGCGTCGCGCAAGCGCTGCCAAGCCGCATTCCACTGGTCAATGTCTAAAGACATCGACTCACCCCCATCCTCAAGTCCTAGGTCGAAGATGGTCTCTCCATGACCCTCGTCAATTCGGCTCTGTAGGATGCCAGTGAGTGTCTGAAGATCCTCCTTGACCTTCTCGCCAGAGCTAAGGAGTAGATCTCTTAGTTTTGCGGTCTTAGGGTCATCGGACAGCCCAAGCTGGTCGAGGATGTCCAGCTCAGCATGGTCCTCGTGGGCGGGCGGTGCGGTTGGGTTGGGTTTGCCATTGTCAAGAGGCTCAGGGAAGGCGGAGCGGCGAGACTGTTGCTTGTCGGCGTACTCCGCAAACTCACTCAGCGCCTTCGTGGGAATAGACAATTAGTGGGATATTGGCGAGAATTGGGATAGAAAGCAGGGGTAGGCAGAGGAGAGACCCACGACTTCGCCTCTTCGCCGATCCTCGATCGAAGGTTTTGGGCCAGCCACTGGCATGATACGAGATCTAGACTTTGGATAGGAAAAAGCAGGGATGGAGGTTGGAACAACTTGATGATGTCTATAAGGAGAACAAAAGAATATACTAAGATTTGGAAATTATTCGGTCGGGAGAACGAGGAATCGCCTTGGGCGCATTTAGACACGTATTCGTATGATCATATTCCTCTAAAATAGGGGGAATTATAATTTGAAAGTGGTGAAAAGGGGTTATGAAGAAAGTGGAATGTGGAACGAAGAGTCAAGAAAGAGAGGTGGCGCCAGAGAGGGCAAGTCAAGTTAAATAGTAACTACGGGGTGGTGCCAGTTCGAGGGTTGGGGAAGCTTTATCGATAGCGGGCCATCACCGCCTCAACCCAGCATATTGAGTCATACACTACATGTAGCTTCCATCGGGTTCGACAAGGCACCCAACGGGATCCTCCCAAGTGACTCAAATAGGAGGCTGTGCCTAGCATGGATAATTTTTTTGTGTTGTTCTTCTACGGTTCAGCAAGGTCTCGTCCAGCCGTTTCAATTAATCTCGGGTCTAAATATGTCCTAGTCTGAGACTTTCCACACCTTGAGCACACATTTCATTGGCATACTCTGGCGTGATCGAGATTTTGCCCTTGGAATACCTCTCTTCCCCATGGTATTTGGGGCAAGCAAGCGACAGGACAACTGGAGCCCATCGTATGCCAGATACTATACACCCGAGATCCTGCTATCATTGCCCGATTCGTAAGTCTCATGATCATGACTCGTGGATGTCTCCAGTGATATGCAAATCCCCATGAAAGCGATTCCCGTGCTTTCGATATATGAAGTCCTGTCGCTCTGCTGTATTCTTCGAGAAAGTAAAAGCGGAAAAAAGAAGATCACGCCTGGGGGGAGATCAGGACGACCGAATCACCTGTTGTCAAATGATATTAGTCGCGAAAATCCATGTCTTGGGGTAGCTCAGACAGGAGTCATCGTACCTCGAACGAAAAGCATTTCCTCTTGCTTCTTAATTGTCTGTAGCGATCAAGAGTATGTGGGTTAGCTCGCGATTGCACATCTTCAAGTAACCAGTACAGGAAAGGGAGTGCGCACTCGGATGGTCTCTTGGTCGTTCTCATCCTCCTCCACCACGTAGATTGTCTCCTCGACGTCCCCCAAAACCAGGTTGCAATGGCTATCGTATGCCTGTCAAGAAGAGTCCGGGATTAGCGACATTGCCTCTACCCCAGCTATTGGTGACCCACATGTAAGCGCCCCTTGAGCTCACGGTCCCCCCGCAGCTTCACGAAGACAATTTCATCGAGCGACAGGCGCACCAAATCGAGGGGCTCGGAGACGGACGAGGTGCCCGCGTCTTCGGTGTCGGCCATTTTGTGCGGGAGAGAGGCGGAGATATTGATCTGGATCACGCGGAGAACAGCGAGCGGGAGGTTTGGGGGGGAGGAACTGGAATTAAATTAATAGTCATGGAGCGACAGCAGGACGAAACGCAGCGGGTGAGAAAAAGGAAGAAACTGGGATGTTCGTCCGCCAAGACCCCAAAGTTGGCCCTAAACCCCAAACAGGAATAGTGCGCTTTCTCCGCTTTTTACTCCCAGCGTGGGCTTGTGTCCCCTTGCGCACCCCCTCTTCCCCCTGGTCCCCTCTTTATTGCGTCTGAATCTCCTGAATCTGAATCGTGAAGCTGCTCATCGTGCTCTGCGAAATCTCCATGTGATGCGGGGCATTTCACAGTTGAGGGAGAGTATAACCTCTCGTGTGATGGGTCCTCGTCCACAATCCAGCCCATTCGGCCGCTACTCTAGTCCCCAACTCTGGACAGCTCCACATTCCGCGATCCGCCGCCGATTGACAAGCAATAATAGTGCTGGGCCTGCCCCAAACTCCAGCTTTTCGAGGACGAAGTATGTGAGTGGATTTAAACCCAGGCTTTCTCGCAATCACGTCACAACTCCTGGAAGTTCGTCCAGCGCCGATGAGGCATCAGGGGAATCAGAAACGCTGGGGTCGGAGAGCGACCTTGGCGAATTCGCTGCCCTCCAGGCGGAATTTAATTCTATCCTTGGAGATGGCCAGCCTGACCTGGTGATGGCGGCGATGCTGGATCCCCGCTTTGCCGAGCTGGTCAGGTCGATGCCACAGAGTACCTTTGTGGAAGCCTTCCACTTGCTCTCCCCTACCTATTTCATTGAACCCTACAAAAAGATCCACCGCCCGTTGCATCCATACGCGGTGTATGTCAAAGGATACCGCTCACTGAAGTCGGTTTTCGACGAGTTTGCCAATAATCTCGCGGCAGTAATTCAGACGAGAGGGTCGGCGGACCAGGCTCTGGGGCTCGCAGAATATACACATCTTCTAGACTGTGCACGGTCAATGGGTGACGCGGTCATGGCGGATCATATCTGGCATATGATGGAGGACGACAGCATCGCCCCTGATATTCAGTGCTACAACCATTATATGGAAGCGAAGGTCTGGGATACCGCCTTCACCGGGCTGGAGAAGTATCGCATTCGCATGACCCCCTATCTCTATCGAAAACGGAGGTTCTGCCCACCGGCTGTGGGCTGGCAAGGCTACGGGACCGCTGCACGAAGCGTTCGAAAGGAAGTGCTCCAAATCTTCGACAAAATGATCGACGAGGGTACCCATGGTGACCAGACTAGCTTTGTGAATGTCATCCTGGCGTCGGGTCGCGTGGGTCACGTTGAAGGAATCAAGAAGGTCTTGAAGGCGGTCTGGAACGTCGATGTCGATGCGCTGAAGGGACAAGTTGACGAGACATCGATCCCAGAGGTCTTTGAATACAATCGGTCTTCGCCAATGTATCCCAACAGCCGCCTCTTGTTCGCGATAGCGCATGTGTTTGGTTCAAACAACGATATCCCGGCTGCGTTGCGGGCTATTGAATTCATTTCTAACTCCTACGACATTCCTGTTCCGGATACAGTCTGGCATGAGTTGCTCGAGCGATCATACGTTTTATCACGACCAAGGTTCGGCGAAGAAGCTGAGCGAAATGCAAAAGGCAAAGTTTCCTACGAGTTTCTCCATAGTCTGTTCCAGACAATGACCTCGGAGCCATTCAATGTTCGCCCCACGCTCGAAATGCATCATATCCTGGCTAAGACGGCATGGGACCGAGCCCGCTTGACGGAATTCCAACAACACATGGATGCGGCATATGATATCATGAAAGAGACAAGACGGAAAAGAATGGCCGCTAGGTCTATTCTTGAATCCTATCTAGCACAATCCCTTAAACCAGACCTAGAGTTTGACCCAGTTATTGTGCAATCGCGTGCATTCTCAGAAGCGGTTTATACATATGATATCCTTCGATTACGCGTTGCCCAGCAGGCCATGATCTTGGAACGCCTCGCAAGACTCCTGTTGATTCACCGCCGTTGGACGGGTCGCGATAACCCAGCCTGGGAACGGACCCTCCTCCCGCGCGCACTTGAAGAATGGGGAGACTTCCTCCCTGAGGCATTGACCTATTCAACGTCTGGGGGTGTGGTTCAATTTCGAGGCGCAACCCGGTGGGGTCAGCGTAGATTTATGTCACACGACGGGGTACCAATCCGCCAGCCCACCGTCGACAATGGCCTAGAAGTGAACAAAGAGGTTATGGAGATTGATGACGATATATTCTGGAAAGAATATCATGAAGCCTACCCACAGTTGGACCTGACTTCTCCTGCCTTGAAACGGCTGTTTGGGACACATCGCAAAGACAATGAACAATATGAGTACGCCAATGCCGATGGTGAATTCGCTTCTATAGATTCTCAGCCTTCCCCCGGAACGCAGTCGAAAAGTTTGGGGTCCCAAAGACAAGAGGAAGAATACGATCCTCCTCTCAACCACGTCCCTGGAAACTACAGCATGGTCTGATGACTTTGTGCTCTTGATTCTTTCATGTTCCATGTAAACCCCCCCCCCCTTTTTTTTTTTTCCTTTTTTCTCTCTCATGTTTCTTTCAAAGCGCTACTTGCCAAGTGCAGGCCTGCTTCTGTTCATTCCATTTTCTACCATTTTTCATGTCCTCGGCCAGTACCAGATGAGCCTTTTCATGTAATGAGCTTGCTCTCCATTACGACACTCTACGCTAGCGCTTTCTTTGGCTTATTGGATACCCTACCCTGTTCATGACGAAACGTTGCAAGTGTTAGTTTCAGATACTACCATCTGCTTCTCCACCGTCAGGCCTTATGTCTTTTTCTTCCTTCTGTTTGACCTGTCAAATCTTGTTTCGGCTTTCTGTATATACACTAGCTGGCGCCTTGACTTTTCTGCATATTTGGGGTGACTTTGCATGTAACATACTCAAAAAAGCAGATTGATCATAACACGAAAGATGGACTACCCCATTCGTCATCTCTTCAGTAGGTGTTGTCATGAGATATTAATTAAACATGATTAAATTGTACATAGAATAAGCTAATATACATCTAACATACAAAAAGCTCGCCAATTGAAACAGAGAGATATAGATAATTATATTCATATTTATATCTTCTCCCGCTTCAAATCATTCACAACCATATACCGACCAAGCGTAATCCACCCCCACCGAAACCACACCATCTGACTCTTATGCGCCTTGACCATAGCCAACTGCGCCGTCACCCACTCCCCCACAGAACTCACAAACAGCAACCGACCCGGCGAATCATCTATTCCTGCACCCTTTCCACCACCGCCACCACCAGACACACTCTCGAGCAGCCCAAACACTGCCCCGCGGAGCATCGTCAACGGCGCATCCAGCACACCTATGTACTTCCGCGCGATATTCGTCGTAGAGAGCGTATACAGGGTCACAGGACACGAATAACCCGCTTTGTCTTTCATCAGGGTGCGCAGGAAGTGCACGGTGCCGTGGTACAGCGAGCGGTGGTTGGGGTGGTAGCTGATGCCGTGTTGGTCGAAGGTGAGGATCACGTCGATGGTTGCGGTGGGAGGATTATTGGTAGTATTGTTATCCGGGGCGAAGGCGGAGGTGAGCAGGGAAGAGACGTCGGTCTTGGACCATTCGGTTTTCATGCTATCGGGGAAACGGGAGGGGTCGTCAATGACGAAGACGTCGGATTCGTTGCGGAGGCCGAGGCGCATGGCGCTTTTCTGGAGTTCTTGTTTGCGGATGCGGCCGAGGCCATCGGCGTCTCCTGGAGGGGTTTATCGGGTTTAGTTTTTCTGTACTTGTATTCTGTTAAAGAGGGGGAGGAGGGGTACCGGTGCTGAGACAGAGGATCTTGACATGGTTTCCGAACTCGGGTTTGGTGAGCGCGAGCACCGTGGGCGCGAAGAACATGGCTTCATCGTCGGGGTGGGCGATCAGGAGGCATATCCGTTTGTTGTATAGCCGGGCGAACGAATGGGTAACGGGCGAGGATGTGGTCGAGGACAGGGTCCAGAAGACGAAGACCGCGGCGATGGCGAACCCCAACGAGACCAGATTGAAGGGTGTCATGACTGAAGACAGTACCGCTCAATTCAATCCCGTTCCTCTTCCGATTGCGCACAGGCGGTATCAGATCAAAAATGGCGTAATTCTTATCAATTGTGGATCAATGGTGCAAAGATCAAGCACGACGTCAGGTTTCAATGCGGGGAGCTCTCCACCTCCACCGGGTTGTCTGGGTCAATGTGGACGGGGAAGGGTGGTTCTTTGGCACAATGGAAGAATAATTGGGTTCAATACGAAGCTGTAACTTTGAGCATCATGGCCGTAAAAGTGTAAGACGCCACGACACTGCAAAACGCCACGGTGGCATGATGGAAAAGGGGAAGTTTTGAAGCTCTTCTTCATTCGACGATCCCGGAAGCTCCAGTTACCCCCCACGTGACACCCCACATGTCAGCATCCTTAGTCAGTTTGAGCTTCATTCAATTAGAAAGCGCTCCTCATTTGAGCTTAGATTGATGGAGAGTATGATATACTCCGTAGGGGTTGCACAGGTTCTGTAGATAAGCTTACATATGTGCTTGTTGTGCAACTAAAACTAGATTTGTTATCCCTGTCGAGAGCCACTCAATCAATTTTATATTCAACTGACCCGTACAGGGTCACTGAGGTTTTTGTTGTTTCACGGATTGATTATTGCTTTAAAGCTCTAAATAGAGCCAGTGTTAAGCTTGTTAAGTACAAGCAAAGAAAAGGCCAATCAAAACATTTATAGCAAAACTAATTCATCGTACATATCCCTCATGAACATACATTCCTATCTGCACTACGGAGTATGTATATATATATTAGGCATAATTATCCTCTCCCCGGACTCTGAAAAAAGTTCAGTCCTGCTTGAGTAGACTAGGGGGCAGATTAGGGTTATCTCCACCCTTCTTGGGAATCGGGAAATTTTCTAAAGTCCCCGAGTCGAGCATCTCGTAGACACTAGGGTGGATGGTAGCATGGTGGGGGATGTCCCTTTCAGCCCCAAGATTGGGAGGAAGTCGTCGAGGGACCCATTTGCCCTTTTCGAGCTCGAGTCGAGTTGTGATGGGGAGGACCTCTATAGCAATTGTAAGTGGTTATTGTATTACCGTGTGATATAAGGGGGGTTAAAAGGACGAACCTAGAATCCACCACAACATGACGGAGATAGCGCTTCCTCCGTATCCGAATCGAAGCTTGTCATGTGGTTGGTTGGTCTCGAGCTGTTTCTTCCATGCGTCGGTGCTAGGCGCATCCTCCTTGCATAAAGACTTATTTTCGGTGACGAGCGCCGTTCCGATCTTTGGGTAATTCACGAAGGAGGGTTTGCTCTCTGACCTCGGCAGATTTAGCACCTCATGAAGCATCCACTGCAGCGGGATATCGGACAGAAGCTGCGCCTGGCCCTTGTTCAGGGCCCAACCTCCTCCGACATCCCCGTGGTTACCCGCGAACCAGACCTCCTTGAAGTCGACCGGTTGGCACTTGTGGTCGAGGTGGAAAAGGGCTGGTTTGAACTTGAGACGGCGCTCGTGGATTGATACAGCGTGGCGGATGTGACGAGCGGCTGGGCTGGCGATATATCGATATGACCTCCGGAAGAAAGGGATCTCGAACTCGCCGACACTGTTGACGCAGTCAAAAAGCCCTAGAAAATGTACACCAACTTCTGGGCGGCAGAAGGTGGTCTTGAATTTTTGCATGTAGTGAGCCAGTTCGCGGTCTCGCTTCTTTTGCGGTACATTGCCACGCGAACTCTGATATTGGCTGAATGTCTGCCATGCGAGCGGGACCATCTCTTCGTTTCCGCGAGAGAGAAGTCCGATGTTGTGGATCATCTCTGCTAGGAACCGAGCCGTATAGGCGCCGCGCGAGAAGCCGAAGATGTATATGTGATCGCCCTTGGAATAGTAACGCATGATGAAGCGGTAACCTGCCAGAACATGGTCGACGAATGAAACGCCAATCGCTTCGTCGACTAAGGCTTTTACGCGAGCCTTAAATTTGGCCCAGACACTAAACCCACCAGACTTAAATGTTGAACCTTTAACATAGGTCAAGGTTCCGATGCCCGCTGTAAGATTTTAGGGGTTGGTTGTCAGCTTAGTACCTCATAATAACAAACAAAATGGGGAGGAGAGGAAGTTTTACGTTGATAGTACGCATATTGGTCTGGCGTGTCCATCTCAAGCATCTCAAAGATTTTGGCGATATTGGTATCCTCTTCGGTCCCCTGGTACTGATTACCAGTCCCATCAAAGCACAGCACCAATCGGCGCGGCTGCCCCGAGGGAGCTGGCGTAGCCGGTTCACGCTCATGGAATGCAGGATGAGACATAACGGGCTCAGTCTCAATTGCAGAGAGATCAATTCGTTAGGCTCAACTCAACCCGGAGGACTGAGGCAGCCTTTTTAGGTTGTTGCATTGTTGCACGAAAAGGAAGGGTCAGCTGCAGAAAATGTGAGGATGAGGGAGAAAGTGGGCAGCGAGCTGAGCATCACAGCCTCTTAGGGACGCTGATCGACAAGGCGCCCCGACCATGAGTTCGTTCTGGTGATGGTGAATGGAGGTGAGCAACCTTTTATGAGGCCGGACGTCCGCCATGGCCATCCGCCAAGACACCCCTAATCGTAATTTGGAATCGAATCGCAGGACTCGGTCAGTGAAGAGGCCGCTCCGCATCCATCCATTCAGCGCGACTGTCCCAGATTCTATCACTCACTTATGAAGATCCATCAATCTTGTGTTGAACAGAAGAGTAATGTTGTGGATTAGACTTTCGTGGCATTACCCACTCTCATTCAAGGTGTGTCTGAATTCATCAAGAGGGACTGCAAATCGCACCAACGGAAGAAGCAAGCATGAAAAAAAGAAAAAAAGAAATAAAATCCCCTAAATTACTCCCTATTGGGAACATGAATCATGTAGGATGATACCCCAGAAATTCCAGCTGATGATACTATTCTATCAGCCCGGCGGCCTCAGTGGCTGAGTGGTTAGAAACTAATTACAATTATCAGCATTAGTAGTGGGAAATCACCAGGTGAAACAAATATCGGAATCGAAGAATCAAATTAGAAATTGACAAGCATTTCAAGGATTCGTGAAGCGTGGCACGATTCTAGTGTCCTCAGCGAGTAAGGGTCATCACATAACCTATTTTGGCTCCCTCGCATAGCATCATCAACCTAGCAGGCTGCCTTATACATTCTTAGTATGTCTCATTTTTTAGAAAGTGGGATTCTGCTGAGGCTTGGTCACCATATGTACTGTTCTCTCTTATATATAGATCCAACTGTGAATAATCAGGCATCCCAGCCCCTCAGCCATCCCTCAGCCTTGTAAGGCCTCCAATATCTGAGGTCAGTTGAGACAATTACCTAATTAGTAAACATCTATTGAAAAAAATCCAATAAAGGATCCCGTAGGTGATTGTGACTGAAACACAGTACATAATTATTTCACTCAAGCAACTGTTAGAGGCATTCGTTTTGAAACTTTTTCATGAACATCGGGTTAACAAAGAGGACTTGAGATCGCAATAAGTAGCTATCCCACCGAGAGCTTTGAATGCGTTCGGTTCTCATTTGGCCTGTTCTTATAGAAGGAAATAGCCTGATTCATATGAGCTGTCTCGAGCCCAAGGAGCGAGTAACAGTTGTTCGTACAAGCATTCTATATCGTAACGTGTTTGTATGAGTACACTTGATCGCATAATGCCTCTCTGCCGCCAGGGTTGGAGTGAAGGATATCAAAAATTACCCATAGGTTAACTAGTGAGCAAATTGTGATCCAGATGTGCCTTTGAAGACGGAGGAGAATCCGAGTAAAGTATTGTTGCACCATGTGAGGAGACAGGGTAGATGGCGGACCGAGAACTTGGTATTACTTACCTTCCACCGCAGATATGAGGGGAGTCTTATCCAAAAGATACCCCATCAAGTGGGTAGTCTATTTGCGATCCAACTTTCGCTATACACAATTTGTTGGACACCTTGTAGGTCTTGGATCCTCTCTGCCGGAAGAGCGAAGTGTCGTTTGCATAGTTCTATGCACAATCCTACAACGGCGATGAGTTGGCTTTCAAAGCCGCAGGTACAGAGGTACAGAGTTTGTAGCCCTTCGTGCTGCTGTATGTGCAGCCTAGCAGTGGTCCAGAACGTCGAACTCCAAGTTTCCAGACTTATTATTGAGTATTCAGGACCTTGGTAGCATTTACGATGTGCCACAAGTGCTTACTCCAATCGCAAAGTCCCCTCACAACTTCACGAAAGGTTCAAATGAGAGGAGTGCTCGCCAACTGTACTTTCAGGTGTCTTCACTTATAACTCGGCTGTAAATAATAACACGAGCGGGGGCTGGTAGAGCTGCAGCTCACGGTTGCGAATCTGTGATGAGTCAAGCTACCTATCACGCCTCTCGGGGTGGCCATGCGTATCAAGGTTCCCCTGCCCGCGATGCAAATAAAATTTGCGCTTCTGGAGTTCTGGACCCATAATTATGCGTTTACCATGGATAAGGCGAGTTGCAGTGCGGAATGCGGATAGGGCCCAGGGCGGTCCGAGATGGAGTCACCTTCCGCCCACAGGCCCGAGTTGACCTCAGCCTTACTCGGTGAGGAAGGTCGAACGCCGAACGTGCTCCACTTCATCTGCTTGAGTTGCTAGGCCAGCCGAAAGAACCATGGAAGTTGCAGGAAAAGAAAGGGGTGTAAAAAAAAATTTTTGAAAAAGAAAAATAGGCATCAAGTGTTGCTTGGCATTACTATGTGTGGCGCGAACTTATTTCCTAAATGGGCACCACGAAATTAAACGGTGGAATTCATGACCAACTTCTTCAAAATGCCTCAGTTACTCTTGAGAATTCCTCCTTTTTAGGATCACACTATTATCCATAGTAAGTCCAGGCCGTTGATTGATCTAAAGAGAATACGCAACGGGCACTATTACTCGCATCAGTTGACGACATTGTTGTTCAGCCATGACGATCAGCATCTGGATTTATTCTCCCGAATTTTTCGAAGTAAAGGCTCTTTGCAGAGTCGTTATTGTAATCAAACAGCTTGTGCCCCACAAGCATAACACGTAAAGTTGATGGCATCAGTTCTTGCGTATCTGATTTCATTGTCAGGTTCAGCAGAGCAGATGGTGATATATTCTGGGGTATGGTGCATTCTGTAATAGATAACGGAGTACTCCGTATTTTCCAGCAAAAAATAGGTTGTGGATGGTGGAGAATTCTAGAAAGCTCATCAGTCCACGCGGTTCCACCCTTTAATGGCTGTTCGATGTTGGATATTATTAGTCGATATGGAATCTCATCGCGAAAGTCCCGCGGCCACCGTAGCCTTGCCGACGTAATATTTTTTGCGTCCACTCAGCATGCCACATCTGCAACACTGGAGGTATATCTAATGAGGTGTGAGACTCGGCATAGTTCGTGGCCATCTCTCGGGAAATTCTCGGCAGTTATTATTGAAATTAGAGAAGAACCCGAAATCGGGAGGGCGCGTTGCGTCAATTCTCCTAGCAATGAAGTACAATAGCCTGGAAGCTGAGCTCTTGACTTTGAGTAGTCGAGGTAGGCAAATATCATTCTTGCCGACCAAGCACGACATCTAAGCGTGTCTTCTTCATCACCCCCCATAGGCCCTCGAGCCATGATCCCACAATCACCAAGCTAAGAGTGGGTGTAGTAAACGCTAAATCAGCCAAGAAGTCGGAGTTTTTCCTGAGTCCCGAGTTGCTTCACCCACTCACAAGGTTTCCTGCGGAAATGCCCAATGAAACCCGGCCGTAGGAGCATGGGGAGAAGATTTTTTCCTTTTTCGAGCACAGGTGCAATCTGCATGCGATGATGGAGTCAATGCAAGCTTCATGCTTTTGTGTAACCGACTTACCACTCATTTGATGCCTTCCGATGACAAGCTCAAGAAAGGTCTAAACAATAATACAACAACTGGTTTGAACAGCCAGATTCAAGTCATACAATGCTTGATCAAGTTAGATCCACGAATTCTCTCGATCTGGCCCACCATCCCAATTATTTATTTTAATATTCTCGGTGATAGAAATCGAATGAAAGAGAGAGAGAGAAAAAACTAGGCCAGCCCTAAAATAGGAAGTGTAACGCCGAGCCGCAAACTGACCACGGTCGCCGTCTCCGGTTCTAAAGGGATTTCTTTGTGGAATTGCATGCCTCAGGTTCTACTTTATCACCTACCTTTACTATATTATCACGACTGTTGTATTCAGGGAAAAGGTTGCTCTTGTAGGTTATTTATTAGTAGTTTAGCGTAGACACATTAGAGGAGCGACAGCGACAAGGTTAATCCATGATCTTGGGTGGTTGAGTTATGAGGCAGGAAGGAGCGACACGACACTGGGCATCCGAGCCCATGGCCTGATCACGGACTTGATAACAGTCACACCGTGGACCTCTTGCTGCAATCCTGAAACGGATCGCAAGTGCCTGAATTGAGCTTTTGGAAGCTGATGATCATATCCATGCAAGCTCAAATAGCGCTGCCATCCTAAAATGAGCTGCTTCCAATGAGTGGTGGCGGTTGCGAAACTGTTAGGTAATAGGTACAGAGCGGATGGAAGGTTATTCGTTGAAAAGCGCCTGTCCCTGCAAAAGAGCATGGAACTGGGCCCCGTGCACAGAACTGGCCCTGATAGTGGAGTTGTCTAGACTCTAGAACAATATCAAATTTTGATTTTAGATGTATATCGCCATCAACACCTGGAATAGACGTATTGACCACTGGGTTCCAGTCGCGTGTCGCTTGTTGTTGCTTTTTCACCACCGGCCAACACAAATTCTTAACTAGCCTTGGAAGCGAGGGAGATGATGCAATGCCCCGCAAACTTGCTAATCTCCTGCAGTGCGGGGAAATAGACCAACGTGCAGATGAGCGCAAAACTCCTTCCCAAAGAGACCCTTGAGCGCGTTCTAGCGCCATATTTGAAGGGTCTTAGCCAAAGACGGCAATTGGGAGGAGCGCCGCCTAGGGATGGCACAAGGGCATTCCGTCCATCGTTTTCCTTGGACAAAGAAACGGCTAAGGGAGAAAAAACCTAAAATAATCATGCTTTAAGGTTTCAAATTTCTGTTCTTTTTTTTTGCCTTAGTCTCTCTCTCTTTTTTTTTTTTTACTTCAAGAAGTGGATTCTGGCCAATCTAGACCAGAAGTTCTAGAGTCATAGTAAAAATCAGGTAAAAGAAAGAAAATTTCAATTCTTAAAAAAGATTCTTAGTCAACAACCGAAACAGGTGATTTGGGTGAGTGGGCTCCGCCTCTTGAGTTCTCTCCTGACTGCCCCTCTTTTTGGCGAAGGGTGGCATCATGGATCCAGAGAAGATCTCCAACTAGCGCCACAACTTTTGTGTGTATGGTATCGTATACCCGTGAAACGGTGCCGGTCACCGATGATACGACCTAAATTACGCCAGACCGCTTAAATAAGACCACAATCCTGCCACGTGATGGTTCAACGATGGCAGCTGACCTTCCACTCGCAAAATCCAAAGAGGCGAGACGGAAAAGCACCCGCACTGCCCTCGGATCGACGACCCGAACATCTGTCTGATTCAAGGCCTAGGCGCTTGATATCAATTTCCTTTGTATTTGCTCCAATAGGATATCAACCGTTAGTTGCAGGATATACTAGTTGATACTGTTCTGTATACATAGTTCTCTTCTCAAGACTTGCCTATGAGTATGAAACCACATGTGGTCGTGGCATCGCTGCAGGATCAAAAAAACTATAGCAAATCGGCCAATCATGTCGGAAAAACAGGCGGATGGAATCTCACTAGAAGCCAGTAGTGGGGTGGATTCTCACTTGGCAGCCAGGCTCTTAGTCTGTTGACGGAAGGCACAAGGATATGGCAACATTTGAGCAGATTTTAGCATAATCTTGAAAAAATCCTCACGTATGAGGAGCACATTTGTCAGATTTCTCATCCTCAGATCTGGTCAACAATATGGAGCATGAATTCTTAGGTAATTTTCATGATCACGCAAGGTTGACGAGTGACTCATTGCGCACGGGCTTTTTCACTGATTAAGTCAAGGTTTCATGGAGGCTTGAGTCGCTTGACCCTCGAGAACGGACAATTTTTATCTGATACACCTGGATTTACCAGTCAGATTACTCATCTACACTAAAGCTGAGTCGTGCTAAAAGACGTTCCTAAGACAATATTAGGGCACGAATGATCTCAGCATCAAGTTAGGTGGTCGTAATGCAACGTCGGTCTTGGGCTTTTAGCCATGAGAAATAGGTCCGTTGGCAATGAGCATTGTTGTTGACGTGTCAGCTGTCTGGTGCGAAATGATCCATGGTTGTTATTATTATTCTTGAAGTACTACTAGTAGTACATCCTCAAGAACTACCACTAGTACTATTACTATATCAACGAAACTGTAATGTGGCTCTCAGGCCAGTTTGTGATGTAATGATTCGACATTCGGCAAAATGACGGGACACGCAAGCCCAAAGCCTGAGGAATTAAACAGCCATCTCAAATCTCCTTGGGAGAATTTTACACACAGGGCAGATCCATGGCCTTCAGGAAACGGTATTGTCATGTACTGAAAATGTATTGTAATCCCCACTATGACGATTTTTTCTACACGCCCCACCAAACCCCATCGATGTCACGGAGAGTTGAGAGTGGCCAGACCAAGAAAAATTGTACCTGTTACATGTGGGAACCTCCTGGAAAATCCATGGACCTGAAAAAAAAAAAAGAAAAAAAATCCTGTAATAGAACTAAGGAATAATGGAATAGGAGGTACGGAGTATACGCGAGAATCCATAGTTCTGGCCTAATTAGAAAAAAAAAATTTCCCTGGTTCATTCAAAGGCAGCTGCTCGCCCATCTTTTCTTCTATGGATATACCTATTTCTCCTTCTTCCTTCTCACTACTTCACTTTCCAAGTTAACATAATCTATACCCCATCCACACCAATACCTACCTTATAGTATGACGCATCGTGCCTGTCAGTGACCGCTATACCACCAGTTAGATTCCATCAGATCATCCAGATTATGTGCCAGACTGCCTACTTCGTACCTCACTTGGATCAGCACTGCATTGAGTCTTGAAGAAGCAAAAATCAAGCATTTCAGCCCCTCTACACGGAAATACTGTCCGTTGCCCCGAGGGCGATTCTCTATCAACGCCTCATACGCACCTCATTGTTACCTCTTGTTATTGACTCGGAATTCTCAACACTAACACAATGCCTGGCCGTCTTCTTTCTAACTTTGTCCGCCCCTCTACCTCCAACCATTCTTCCATTTCCTCCCATTCCAATGCCTCCTCTACCTCATCGGTGAATGAAGTCACCAACAACCCAGCTGTGCCCAAGAAGCCTTCGACGCATGCGGACAAGGCGGTCTCTCCTGAGCGTCGCCTCTCTTTCTCGATGGACCACATCATCCACCCGTACAGTCACCATCACAAGGAGAAACGACGCGGCCATGGCCGTTTGTCTCGTTCAAAAGAGCGCCCCGGTCACGATGGTAGTGCTGCACCATTGGCTAAGCTTGATGTCGTTGTTGAATCACCACCGCTGGTCTGCTACGGAACCCCCGCAAACTCGACTGGTGCGCTGTTTTCTGGTCGTCTGAGGGTTAACGTGCGAGAGATCCCGGGTATGGTTACTTTGAACAAATTTGATATGCGCCTGATGATCAAGAAGACGACAAAGAAGCCAGTGTCTCGGGATTGCCCCAACTGTGCTTCCCGAACAGAAGAATTGACCAACTGGAATTTCTTGACAGAGCCCATTCAGCTCAAGAGTGGTGACCATGATTTTCCTTTCAGCTACCTGTTCCCTGGTAATTTACCTGCTTCCTGCAATGGCTCACTGGGACAAGTCGAATATTTCCTCATTGCCAACGCACGCAATACCACAGGTGAAGAATACAACTTCAAGATGCCAGTGCATCTCAAGCGTGCCATTCTCCCCGGTAACGACAAGTCTTCGATCCGTATCTTTCCTCCCACCAATCTCACCGGCCGCATTGTGCTTCCCTCGGTTGTGCACCCTATCGGTACCTTTCCTGTCCAGATGACTCTGAGTGGGGTCCTAGATAAGGGCGACGAGACCCAAACACGCTGGCGCTTGCGCAAGATGATGTGGCGGATCGAAGAGCATCAAAAGATCGTATCGACGGCCTGTGCAAAACACACTCACAAAATTGGTGGCGAGGGCAAAGGCGTCTTGCATCAGGAAACACGTATCATCGGCCATAATGAGGAAAAGGATGGCTGGAAAACGGATTTCGATACTGCTGGAGGAGAGATTAGTATGCAGTTCGAAGCGAACATTAACCCTGCCTCGAATCCTGTCTGCGACCTTGAAGCCTCTGGTGGGCTGGAAGCGCGACACAACCTCGTTATCGAGCTGATAGTTGCGGAGGAGTTTTGCCCCAATAAGAATACCAGACTCATCACTCCTACCGGTGCAGCCCGTGTTCTTCGGATGCAGTTCCACCTCCACGTCACTGAGCGAAGCGGACTTGGTATTAGCTGGGATGAAGAGATGCCTCCAGTATATGAGGACGTACCTGCGAGCCCCCCTGGATACGTCATGCTTGATGGAAGCAGCATTATGGAAGATTACGCGGGATCTCCTTTGACCCTGCCAGAAAGCGAGGAATTAGACCGAATCCAGTCTCTTCGATTGGACAACGAGTCAACTCACTCTTCTCGTGGACGAACAAGATTGACGACCGACGATTTGACGACCGAACCTTCGGATCTTGGAAATAGAAATCGAGCGCCATCAGCGGGTTCACACGTATCTGCATGAGAATCTCTTGAAAAAAAAGAGAAAAAAAAACTCTACATAATAATATTCGAGTTCCTGACATGAACTGACGACACCTCACGAACGGAATGACGACGACTTAGAATCAATAAAACCCAGAGGACCCTCTTTATTCGCCAACCTCCATTCCAATACTCTTTCCATTTGTTTGAAAAGCTTTCTGTCCTTGGGAATGCGTCTAATATTCTACTAAAAGCTTCCTTCTGTTCCCCGCTTCTCACTGCACTTGCATTCTCTTTTACCACCGGTTTTTTATGTCTTGCATTACTGGATGGAAAATTGTTTCTTGCATGATACCCATCATATCAGCATTATTTTTTCTTGTTTTTACGTTTTACCCCTGTGCTTAAATGTACCCGATGTTGACAGCGTCCATCATGATCCAAGATAATCACTATACCAGATAGAGAGACTAGTATTCTATTTTAATAAGGCCACCCGCCAATTTCATACTTATTTTTTAATCTGTCGTTTCCTTCTGCCAATATCCAAGAATAGGTGCACATTGGGAACAAATATTTTTCTAGTATCTATGTTCTTGTGGCGTCTGAGAGGCTGGTTGACCTTGTATAATGCCCCTCACATACATCCCACTTCAGTGTCCCTCGTGCAAGGCCAAGCAGCCTCTGAACCTTACTTCCCCGACTGCAAACCGAAAGGATCTAAGTTAGAGGTAAGCGCTGGTGTCCGGACCATAGACGTTGATAGTTATAATCATTGGCTGCACAAGACGAGTGGATCGGTCTTTTGATACCCCTGCAGATCAGAAGACATACACGCCTGCATCCCGAAGGTTTCCACTACTACTACTTCTCAATAGTCCAGTAAGTAGGTAATGTTGGTTCTTCAGTTTGAGGCAACAGGAATGTTCGTATGTAAACTGGGTATTGGGTATTGGTATTCTTGGTCAGGTGGGGTGGATGCTCTCCATTGTTCCTTCTATATACAGGCCCCTTCTTTTTTCTTCTTCCATTTGCCATTCCCCCCTTCCTTCCTTCCTTCCTTCCTCCCCCGAATTTGGAATTCAACTTGAACTATATTTCATCCATCCCAAGAAATTCGCTAAGGCTCAACACAAACATTAAACATGCAACATCTCACATCAAAACATATCAAAATATAACCATAGCGTCATAAATCACGAGTCAAAAATGGGTCCGTATGCCCGTACCCCTGTTGATTCCAATTCATACACCACCTTCTTTGTCACGAACGGGTTACTGATCACGCAGACAGCTTCCGCATCAAATTCCTTGGCTATTTGTCGAATAATAGGAACCATGTCGATGCGACCTGACGAATTCGTGTCGAGGATCACGGGGTTTGGATCCAACTTGGACACTAAGTTGAGAACTCCCTGACCGTATGTTCTCAAGGGTGATCGTGTCTGCCACACCAATCGAAGATCCGGACGATTATCGTCCCCCAAAAAGGAAAGGCAAGGGCCAATACCAGATCCGGTCGTCACCACTACTACTCTCTTGAATACTCTCATGACGTACGCAAAGCCATACATGAGAACAGCTCGCTTCCACAGTGCGCTGGGTTGGTCTTTGATGCAGCTCGATGTCCAGTCCCCTGCCTTGGACACGAGACAGGAAAAGGTCTTGCCTTCGGGGTCTGGGAATGTGGCAAACCCGTGCCAGTCCTGGAGGGGGTGCTTGGACAGCTGGATGCCTTTTCCGAATGTGGTTGTGGTATGGTTGAAGTGAAGCCTCACAGCGTGTGGTGAGAGATATTCAGGCTGCACTTTGACTTTTCGCAATAGCACCCATGGGTGTACGATGGCTACGACAGTGACCATCAAGAACCAAAATGCAGGAAGCTCAATCAGGAAACGACCAAGAGGTTTCCCAGCGGTATTGGAGACCTCATCGACAAAAACCATCAGCAGGATCACAAAGAGTGCCACCACAAGCCAGCCGAAAAAGCGATGTGTGAGTTCGAAATAATCGTGGCGTTTGAAACGAAATGCAGGATAGGCAACGATGATCATTACAAGCAGCAGAATCATGATAATGTATGCGAGGATCACAGGCGCCACCGAGATAATAGATTCACCTCCCGGGGGATACCAGTATTCGCGGGACATCAGGCCCACGAAGCCCACGTACCAAACGAATGCGGCTACTCCACACCCACTATGAACACCACCATAGTGATGCACCTTTGCTGCGAAACGGCGTAACCATATGGGTGCTGATCTGGGTATTGAGCACACAGTGACAAAGATTGTGTTCACAACTAGGGGCTGACGTGCTAGGCCACAGGCGAGCAAATTAGCTGCCGCTGCATTTACCAAAGCTAATAGTTTTCGGTCTGCCGTCATGATGGCGATGAACACTGCGATGTTGGCCAGAAAGACTAGTGTGAACAGACGGCGATATATGCTTAGGATGGCAAAGCGTATCGAAGGAAGTTTTCGCTTCTTAATAGCTTGGGCTTCAATGTCAAAGGAGCCATCGCCTCTGGTTTGCTTCTCGGAGAAGACTTCCATGATTGGGTTTCCAGATTCTGTGAACGCCGAAACGGTAGGGCTGACTGAATCTCGTGCGCATACGGCAGTCGGTGGCCTCGTAACGACCACCTGCTCTGAGACAGACATGGTGTTACTCGGGTTGATATAGTAGAAGGCGAAGGAAAAATAAAATGCTGAGGATAATAATATTGGGTAGGTTCAAGAGGTACCCGACCAGTCCCGGTGTGATCTCAATGACCAAAGGATGAAGGTATGAGGGTATATTGAGAAGGTACAAATATATTGTTATATACCAGAAAGTACCCAGTGGAGGAATGACCGAGGCCTACTGTCTAGCTACGTCTCCAACAGAAGGATACATGCGTCTTTTGAGTGTTTTCACATGACGCCATATACCTTGGGTGAGATTTTTCCTAGAATGTTAACATGCAGCAGCCATTGGTGTCGTGTTCTGGGGCCATCACACCCACATCCCGTGTCTTTAGCACCTGATAGTACATACTAGATGGATGCTTCATCCTGGTGCCCTTGCTTATCTCGTCATTAGTCTATTTTTACCGCGAAAACTTTTTGCTTTTTCTTTTTTTTTATCTCTCAATTTTCTAACTATGAGCGAGCATGTTTTGGCAAGATGATCCGGAAACGTCTCCGCAAGGTTAGTTCCTAAATGTGTTTACCAATAAACAACCGACACAGAATTGTGCTCCCCTTGCTTTTGATCCTCATGCTCCGAATACGGAATACAGAAGGACTAATAGGTGGCGTTCGTTGAGAGGAGGATCAAATCCCGGCCCGCTCCATGGTTCGACTTTTTTTTTTCTTGTTTCGAGACACAATGCCGGCTGAATCTAATTGTTGAATGATAGAGGGGCTCTAATGGTCCCTTTGGGCCGGCTGATGCACCTCAGCCCAGCCCGGTGTCTCTGATCGACATGGGGGGCATACACGAGGGAAAGAAGGTGCTCGCCACAAGCAGTTCGCATGCCCCACTGGTCAAAAGCGAGAAAATGAGAAAACAATATCCATATTCGGGTGTGTGAGCCGTCGCCGTGGGTAGTAGCGCCTGAGAAACATGACGGGATCCGCAAAGTATACGACGAGGGCTCTTGCGGATCCTGCAGGATACTTGCTTTTTCCAAAAAGCTGATTACTGGCAGAGGGGTCCAGGCGAGACCGGGCTCCATTCAGGAAGGCTAGTGCGGTAGAAGTCCATGAATCATCGATTTCTAACGATGAATCGATGTCAGGATTACCCACTCGTTGATTAGCGAGCGGGGTATTGAGAGGCATGTGCTTCAATGGAGGAAAACCCATCAATACAGGTTTCCAAATGCACGAGTTACTAGGATTCCCAGCTCACACCACAACATCAAGCTGGGCCCTGGCGTTGGTCCAATTCGGGTGAAGACGGCGAAGTTCGTTTTAGAAGTTTAGAAAGCTCGTTGAGTGCAGGTGGTGGATGGACCAAGGCGACTGGCTGCGGGATGCATCTACGTTGGCGCCCACACTAGCTCCGTTATGGGGGATCTTGCTGGGATTCGGGGAAGAGAGGAAGAGTGGACGAGAGAAAGTTCGAGGACAGAAAGGCGATCCCAGGCGAACCAATGACTTGGAACCGAGGTCTTGGTAGCATAAATCTGTCGGGCTAAATTGGCACTGCCCAATATTGGTTTAAGTTACGGGGACAGGTGATCATAGCCCTAGTTCGTGTGCATGGCAGGGTATGTTCACTTCCAAATTGCTTTTTCCCTGGGCTATGATAGGTGACCCACCAGCCGCGATCTGACTTGGAGTTGCCATTATTATTCGACGGACGAGCCGCAAGCATCAGCAACCCAATCTTAGCGGAGACTTGAGAATGAACGATGTATCGGGTCTTGCGCCATGCCCCCGAAATCAATTCCAAATCATGACCTGGGACACTCACAACAAATTGGAATTCTATGAACAAAGGAAGGGGGGTAATTACAATTATTTTTTTTCACTCCATTCAAACCCTCTAGCATGACCTAAATGATTTCTAAAACTGCAGTATGCGAATATATTTATCACTCGGGGCGTCCCTGTCCATCTCCTCCCTCCCTGCTCACTCTACCTTTCCCTTATTTCTTTCCTCGCGATTGAGAATTTCTCCCCGGCCCCATTATTATCACTATCATTATTATTGTCTGCTCACACGGCCTCCCCTCTGACCGATACCGAATTCCGACTTAACCATGGGTCTCTGGGAGTCGTCCTTGGCCCATCCCGAATCGGGTAACGATGTATACACCGACTTATTGAGCTTTGTTTTCAACGGCCCTGTTGCGTACGACGAACAGCGACCGTTGTTTATCGACGCAGAAGACCCCTCGCGTTCTTTCAATGCTCGACAGTTCAGAATCCTTGTGCGAACACTTATTGCTGGTCTAAAGGCCCATCATGTGCAGCGGGGAGATTGTGTGTTGGTGCATCTCGGTAACAATGTAGGTCCTTACACCGCTGACCGACTCCGCCTCCACTCGCTTTTTATTTTACTTTTTATGTTTTTTTTCTTAATTTTATCTTACCTTTCCCCATCCTTGACTAAACTCTTTTCTATCGACTAATCCATCGACTGATCCATCGCGATGTAGATCATATACCCCGCGCTCTTTTTCAGTGTCATCGGTGCTGGAGGAGTCTTCATGGGATCGAATGCTCGCAGTCAACCGCAGGAATTGGAACATATTCTTCAATTGGCTGAACCAAAACTGATCATTACGACTCGTGAAGCCCTACCCACAGCACTCGATGTTTCCGCTCAACGTGGAATGCTTCCTAGCCAGGTTTGTCTTTTGGACGAATCTGCCACCGGCCATATTTCACAACTTTTCGAATCCGGGCTACTGGCATCCAGTGGAGCTAGTGAACCATGCATCCCTCAGGGTGGAGATGGCAGCTTTCTAAACTTTGCCCACCTCCTCGGCTATGGTGAGAATGACTGGATTACCTTCAACAATGAGGCGATTGCAAAATCAACTCCAGCAGCCATGTTCTCCACCAGTGGCACGGGAGGGCTACCTAAGGCTGCGGTTCTGTCCCACCATGCAATCATATCACATCACCTCACTATCAATTACGATGTACCATACGCGGTGAGCCGGTTGATGTCACTCCCATTTTTCCATCTCTTTGGAGCTCTATGGGCGCACATCTTCCCGATCCGATATGGACAACCGCTGTATGTCCTGCCGCGTTTTGAAATCACCCAGTTTGTCACGGCGGTGTATCAGTATCAGATCTCAGAAACATACATGGTACCTGCCATGATCCATACGTTCAACCGCTGCAACTTGCCAGTCACCGATTATCTGTCTTCATTGCGCTACGTGGGAGTGGCTGGAGCGCCAATCGATGGAGCTTCAATGCAACAGTTCCGGGAATTGCTCCATCACGACGCTTATGCCTCCCAACTATGGGGCATGACCGAGGTGGGGGTTGTCTTCCAGAGCCGGTATGGAGAGCAGGGCAATGCCGGGAGTATCGGAAGCTTGCTACCTGGGTACGAAGTGCGATTAATTGGGCGCGATGGCAACCTGGTCGCTGGCGATAACAAACCTGGGGAGCTATACGTACGGGGCGCGGGGGTGTTGACTGGCTACAAGGGCCGGAATGATGCCAAGGACGCACATGGGTGGTTCCGCACAGGCGATGTGGCTTATGTCAATAATGGCCTGTACTTTATTGTTGGAAGAACCAAAGAGCTTATCAAAGTTCGAGGGTATGTTTTGGATCCCTTTCTTTTCTCTTTCTCTTTGATCCCTCTGTTTTCGTTCTTTCCTTTTCTTTTGCTTTACCCTTTTCATACTTTTGGCGGGTCAATAGTGTTGTTCTTACGCACAGTCATAATGGGTCTGACCGCATATGTTTCTCTAGATGGCAAGTCGCACCGGCAGAACTGGAAGCAGTGCTCCTAAAACACCCGGGAATCGAAGATGCAGCGGTGACTGGGGTTACGTCGAAGGATGGAAGCACGGAGGTGCCCCGAGCTTTCGTGGTGCGAGCCAAGGGAGTGTCGGGGAGTCGATTAACCGCGGAGGAAGTGTATTTGTTTACGCGACGACAATTGGCCAGCTACAAGGCTCTGGATGGGGGAATCATCTTTGTGGAGGAAATCCCGCGAACGGCAAGCGGCAAAATCCAACGATTTAAGCTCACGCAAATGAACTCCTACCGAGAAATTGTGAGTTCACTGCTAGCGCGGTTCAAGGGAGCTAGTCTTCAGACAGTTGGGATCATGCATCGAGGGCGAGTTACGGTCTAGTTCGGAAGGGGAGGAAGTGGTTGGGAAGGAACCGGTGGAAACTGGAATACATTGGCGTATGGATTTTCCCCCCCTCTGCTGATATTCTTGATTCTTTTCTTTTCTTTTCTTTTTTTCATTTGCTGTTTATGTTCATGATGGCGTTATGGTGATTGGGCGATAAGTATTTTTTTTCCCTTTCAAAGACATGATGGTGATTTATTGCATTGTTGATTTATGGATAATACATTATTATTATTTCCCCATGACGCCGAAATGATTGTTACTCGGTCTCTTGACGCAGGGCAAATGCGAAGGATAAAAGGTGTGGCGTAGGTGGAGGACTAGTTTGGCTCAACAACAAGGAAGATCCCCGACGAGCCAGGCCAAGAAGCGAAGATCCCGAGTGCACCACGAGCCATGATCTTCGTTTTGTGATGGATATCTTCCCAAGATCTGTGTTCTTGTTGGGGAATGATGAATCCTCGAGTAATCGTGACCAGATCATGGCCTGTGCAGGTTACTCAACCAACTGGGGTAATTTTCCTTGCATTAGGTATGTACTGCTATTTTTGCTGAGGAGATGTATGGCCAGCGTTGAGAACTATTCTAACAAGATCGAGATAAGCCTGTCCCTGTCACCTGTCCAATCTAGATTCTCGAGGGAAAAGGCCAGTCACACAACATTTAACCATTCACTATGATGAGATGATCTTCTATCATATGGATCTAATCTGGCGAGGTAAAAAAAGGGAAAGGGATATCTTATCACTCATCTCCAGTCACACCGATTCTTGCAGAGTACCAGATGGAGTATCGCCCATAGGTCTAGGATAAATTTAATTTTATTTAATTTTATTTTCTTTTATTTTCTTTTCTTTTCTTTTCTTTTATTTCTTGCCTCGAGTCAGAAGAGAGAGGAGAGATGTAAATCATCCTCAAAGCGGTAAAAGAGAAGGTACCTAAGAGGGTAAAGCAGTACTCCAACAGGATGCAATGTTGATAATGATTATTATCTCCAGTAGTGATGCTATCAAGTGTCAGGTGTATGTAGGGACTTGGGTTAAGTAGTCTTGGAGTAAGTACAGAGGTGTGAGTGGGGGATGAATATCAGTGGTGATGGTGGTGGTGCTACCCTAGACGACTCTTTTTTTTCTTATTTTTCTTTTTTTTTTTTAAAAAAAAATAAAAAATAAAAATAAAAATAAGAAAATAAACTTCCAACTCAAAAAACAAACAATGCCTTTTTGATGATTATTTTTTATTCTCTTTATTACTTATTGTTGAGAAGAATACTCCATCAAGGAACCTCGGAAGAATTGATCACCATCAACCAACATCCATACTCTCATAACTCCTAGTATTAGTTACTATTGACCGATGGAAGAATCCAGAAGTGCTCTCTCTCTCTCTGTCTTTTTTTTTTTTTTTTTTTATTTATTTATTTATGATTTAATTTAATTTATTTTAATTCTTATTCTCGGAGTAACATTAATTTATTATCATGATTATTATCAGGTCAGTGGGAAGAAGGAAAAGATTTTCATTTACTCGATCAGGGAAAGAAACCAGAAACTAAATCCTAAGCTACATATTTAGTACGTACTCTCTAGAGTGAGACCGGTTCATGCAAAAGTACAGAGTACGTACCAAGTAAAGGATAAAAAAAAAAAGATACCTTCCTCGCTGGTGATGGTGGTGGTGAACCTATTGATTATTTTTTCTTCTTCCCCACCCGTGAAGATCAGCCAAGCCAAGCCCTGTCAATGAGAATTTAACTCGCGAATCATTCTGCTGAATCTGGATCAACTGGTCGACTATCTAGACTAGGTATCAGCTCAGCTTTGCTTGTCCGGATCTTCCCCCTCTTTCCCGAATCTTGGAAGCGCCGGACGAGTTCGTAGGTCGTAGCTAGCTATCTACCCTAGGTACTTACTCCGGGTGAGGCGAAGTGGTTGAGGGGAGTCATCGGTTGTGGATGCCTAAGAGTCTAGTCGGCGGGCTAGAATGATAATCCGTTCTTCTGATTCGATTCCTACTCTGGAGTCCGCTGCGAAGTGCTCCGTTCGGATTGGTTGTGGCGTTTCGTGTGGGATTCCTCGATCTAAAATCTCCACTTACTAACTCCAGACTACGAGGCTAGAGTGGACTTCGGAGCTGAGCTGAGCCGAGTAACGCTGAGCTGGTGGTGACTGGTGAGAAGGATATTCAAGAGGGATTTCTTTTTGTCGATTGTGCTTATGGAAAAGGGAACTGGAAGATATCTCCAAAATACTTTATGCAGATCCATCCGAGGCTCACCCACGCCCCCTCACCTCGCTGCCACGCTGTCCATCAGGGAATCAGATCCTCATTCTTGCCCGTTCGGGAAGGTTACACGCCACCAGCTGTCATCTACCAGTTTACTTCATCGGATCGTGGTCCCGACCCTGGTTGATTCACCAGCGAAGTGGGTTGCCCTGGTCAAGAGCGGGTGGAGTGGGAAAAAAAAAGCCATTGTTCCCCAGCCACCCCTCTCTCTTGGAATTGCCCCGCTCTAGCTCGCTTTTTAAGCGCCTCCAAACGATCGAAATCATGCCACGGTCGGCCTTGGCCTGTGTCCTGTCCATCGATTGCAAACCTATGCGATTCGGATTCAGAAATTGGTCCCGGCCCGGTGGAGATGACCAATGCGAGGGGATGGCCCAAATGTAGAGACCTCATACGAGCCTTCCCGAGTCAAAGTAAACGCCACAGAAACTTGCATGTGTAACAAACAATAGTATCGCTGCGGCAGGGCGCACTCTGGCCCGTCCCTCCATCAAACGGTGGACAGGGGGCGGCCCATACCGTGCAGGTACACGCATACCTCATATGGTGATACCACAGGATGAATCCTGTCGGGATCTGTGGGCCTTGGTTATCCCTCCCTTGTCGGGCTTCCGTGAGGTAGGAGTTACCGAGTTGTGGCCTTGAAGCAAGGGAGGGGTAGAAGCCAGTCACAAAGCGGAAACTCAGGGCGAAAGGATGAAGCACCCACAGGTTGATTACATCCAATCGATCGTACTCTTCAACTAGTATGCCCGGTGAACCAGGTAACCACGAAGTTCATCCCGCTCCGATCACGGAAAGGGAACAAGGTGTAGTAGAACCAGATAACAGAAATCCTCAACCGGGAACCAAGAACGAGGCTGACCTTCGGAGGTGTGCGTCAATTGGCAGTAGCCAAAAGCCTAGATGCGCTTTGCACGTTTCCTGGAACCCGGTTTGTCTTCTTTGTCATTCCTTTTTCCCCCATCTGTGACGAAGCAAGCCCGCCGCTGCAGTCGAGGTAGAACCTTATGCGTAGCATTCCAAATACAAACAATTTAAGTTCAACCGCAGGTCTTCATGGTTCATGTGCAACTCCATATCCCACCACTCGATTCTGCGAGATACCAGCCTAATTGAAGGGTTCATGTTGTGTCACATAAGATCCGGCGAGCGACCAATTCCATACCGAGTAGATGTGATTGTGTCCCCTGGGTGCAGTACATTTCGGGAACATGGGGTTTATCGATGACGGAGTAGCGTCAGATGAGGTTTGATAACTGGTGCATCACCGCCTATTGATATCATTTGATTCGTGCTTGTGACGGTGGAATTGCAAATACCGAGAGGAGGACGTCTTGGTTAACAGGATCGACCCGAAAGAACACAGCAGTCCCATTCGAGGTGATACTCGGCACACCCATACGGGTTCAGATAATGCCATAGCCCTCCCACCAGACACCCCACGCCAGTGGACCCAATGCTCCCAAAGCGGCCGCTCCTACTGGGATCTCCAGGATACACCACACCCATAGGGTGCCGATGGCAGGTGCGCGCTTCATGACGGCGTAATAAGGTTCGTCATTTGTCATTACCATCAGCTTAGTTCCGAGAAAAATTGCCAGTGGTAGAAAAGTCATAGTGCGCAAAGACGGAGGGAAAAGCAGCTTTCGTAGGAATGACAACGTAAACTTCTCCCGATGCAGAGGGAAGAGCGATATGACTTCGGGATTTTTCAGCTGGCCACGGCCACGAGTGAAAGAAAAGATATGTCCATGGGCAAGGTGAATTATGAGAGTTAGCATAGGTAGGGCAATAAAGCCCGACTCGCGAAGAAGTTTATCCATTTCAATTTCCTGTGCATACTGATGAGCTGCCAAGTATGCCAGCGTAAGATGCAGGGTGGTCAGAGGGATAGATAGCAGAACTGTGTCAATAAACGGTGGGATAGGAGGGTCGGTTTCTTGTCCTGAGGATTTCTCGCTTCCTTCACGCGTTTCTGGGGTCCCTGACGCGTCAAAAGGGGAGATTTCCCCTGATGTCGGATCGATGGTCACGAATTTCGTCTCTAACCCCCGATTCGAACTGGAGCCAGCGGTGCCTAGAATCTCGTTCTGCCTATCTGAGATTATTTCCATCAAAGTCTTTCCCTTTGCATTTCTCTTCGAAGAATCTTGGGGTGGGCGAGCCAGGGGGATTAAGGAGGGATCGAAGCTGTCTTGGTTGGAGGCAGCCGCAGCTCGTCGTTGCTTTCGGTTTCGGGGAGGATCCATTATTTGGGCCAATAAGCTAGATTTATTTTGCTGAATAGGATTAGGTTGGGTTGTTGGGGGAGTTTGGACTCTTGGAGTCGATGATAGAAGGTGACTTGGAGATGTGAACGTGGTGTTATTTTTTTTTATTTGGAGGAAAGCTCCACCGGAGATAGGCGGGGTTAAGTGTGGTCAGGACTAAGTGAAGGTAAGTCCTCATTCATACAAACAGAGGAATTTCTTATTCTGACCTTTTCTGGTTCGTTTATTCCTCATTACCTCTTCATTAAGAACTTGATTAACTGGCCCAGAAAATCAACGTCCAGGCGCTTATGGGCAGAAGAGACTACATCACCATCTTAACCCAGATGCTGCTATATCACAGCCTCTATAATTGACGGCACGCTCTATGTCAGGAATCGTCAAAATTGTACCCAACACGGTCTGAATGCGAATTACGAAATTTAGCCAGACGTTAGTCAATACTCAATTAAATGTATGACTACGGGTCTTGCCATTATATCGGGTGGTAACAAAGAAAGAGACTGACGTGACACATCACCGGAGATGCAGCCATTCAGCATTTCAGGACAATCAACGGCCAATGCCATTGCTCAACTTACAATGCATTACCCCGCTAAGCTCCGTGGATATAAAGAGCGTAAATGTTCTCGAAAGTCCATGATCCTCGTCAAAATCTTTCCTTGTCTCTGACATCCTCCTTTGTTTACACCTATATACCCCTCCCCCGCATCTCCCAACAGCGACGACAATGTCGAATTTCCAAGCATCAAGCTTATTCAATGTTAATGGGCTAGTAGCCGTCATCACTGGGGGCGGAAGTGGTAAGGAGCTCCCCAAACCACTCCCATTCTCGAATCTCATCTACTCACCCATAATCCCCCTCCTTCTTCAGGCCTCGGCCGCACCATGACCCTCGCCCTCGCCGCAAACGGAGCCTCCAAAGTCTTCATAATCGGCCGTCGCGAAGACGCCCTAAATGAGACCGCTTCACAAGCCCCCAATGGCTCCATCATAGCCGTCCCCGGCGACGTCACCTCCCAAGGCTCCCTCCAAGCCGCCTACACCACCATCGCGAGCCAAACCGACCACATCGACCTCCTCATCGTGAACAGCGGCATTCTCGGCCCTCGCGCCCGAATGCCCCCAGACAACCCAGACGGGTCAAAGCCTAGTATCGCAGAGATCCGGGACCACCTGTGGTCAATCCCGATGGCGGACTTCACGGCCGTCTTCGATGTCAACACGACCGGCGCGTATTACACGGCCGTTGCATTCCTCCCGCTGCTCGATGCAGCAAATAAGCGGCGACCTGCACCGGAGAAGAATAAGCTGAGTGCGCCGCTGCCACAGGTGATTTTCATTACCTCGATAGCTGCGTATGCGCGGATGGCGCCGTATGATATCGCGTATAATCTGTCTAAGGCGGCGACGAATCACCTCGTGAAGCTTCTGGCGACGAGTTTCAAGGATTACGGGCTAAGGTTTAATGGGATTGCGCCGGGGTTGTTTCAGTCTGAGATGGCGCAGGATATGCATGAGGGGGATAAAGGCGTGTCGGATGGGTCGTTTTCGCCCTCTAGGATTCCGATTACACGGGCGGGAGGTGAGGAGGATATTGCCGGGCTGGTGGTTTGGATGGCCAGTTCTTCGGGGGGGTATCTTCATGGGAATGTTACTGTGATTGATGGGGGTCGGCTGAGTACTTTGCAGTCTTCGTATTAAAGGTTTCTTACTCATGGTTTTTGCCGGCGGTTAGGGTATTCGATCTTGGATAGATTTAGGTATAGATGAGGTATAGTGATATACAGTTGTGGATAGTTTCGTGACTATGAGTAAGAATAACCACTAGATATTATGGACAAACAAATCAGACACTCGACGCTAAAGATACTAAAGCTCAACAAGACAAGGATATTAAAGTCGTATGCAAATGTCAAGGAGATCAATCAAAAAGTTCCCACTCCAACGGTGAGAGGCACGTTGTATGGGCTAGTACTTCGGTCTCTAGATCGTTGCCGTAAGCCGTTGTACTAAGTAGTCCCCAGCTGTTATTCCTGGATACTTTGCTTGGCTGATATCTTCCCCGTAAGTGCCAGGAATGGCTTGAATAAACTTATCCATGTTAGGGTTACAAAAGTAAGCAATACTATACCGGTCCGGGTAAGTATCCGACTCGTCTGGCTGCCCATACAGCTCCGGGGGCTCAATGACCCGATGCCGAGTGCTCTTGATAATATCGTTGGACCAGCGCGCCAGTAAATCACCGGCGTTGACCACTACCGTGTCCGGGAAGGGCGTAACATCCACGAACGTCCCCTTAGGGCTGCGGGCCTGGAGACCACCCCGACGATCCTGGAACAGCAGCGTGATAGAACCGTAGTCGCTGTGCTCCCCCGCGCGGACCTGTCCCGGATAATTCTTGAAGACCTCTTTCAGAACAGCAGGGTAATGCAACAGGCGCAGAGTGTTATCACCTTGATCGACGTACTCATCGAAGAAGTGAACCGGTAGATTCATCCCCAGCGCGATAGCCTGCATCACTTGAATGTGCACCAATTTGCACTTCTCGAAAAATGAGAGCATGACGTCCTTGAAATCCTTCCCCTCATCATCGAGATGATCCGGCCAGCGGTTGGGAAGGCTCTCGACCCCTTCGCGACCGATCTCCATGGTCTCTTTGAGGTCGGCGCGACGCTCTTCCTTGGTGGAAACGTCGTCAGGCGTGTTAAGCTTCTCCTTTCCCGTCTTCACGTAACCACGGTTCGCCTGCGGGGTAGTCCAGCAGAGGCCATCCTTCTCCTCCTGGGATCGGGCGAAGAAGCGCGAGGAGGATCTGAATACGCCGGAGACCACGGAGGGTGGGATGCCGTGGTCTTTGAGGTAGAAGAACCCTGAGGTTTTGAATGCATCCATGATGGACATGGCGACCGCATGTTTATCGGCGGGGGTCCCGTTTAGAAAGGGTTCGAAGTTGATAATCTAGGTAGTCGCGAACGTTTAGACTTGATCGCATTTGATAATTAATAGGATTATTGAACCAGGGGAGTAGTTCGGAGGGTATTTGATGGCCGAATGGTGGTAATTATCGCAATCTATATGCTAGGAATACTAACGGGAATAATGAGGCCATCTTTTGACACGGCTTCGGTGGATGGGTGGCACTGATGGGCGGGGAGATTCCCTTCCATTGTGCAGGCTCTGGATCGATACTAGGAGTGTCTGCCAGCGAAAAGAATTATGAGGAGTCAGAGTAGAAGATAGAAATGAAGATAAAAAGCGACGAACTCGGCGATGAGATGAAAGATGTTTGAACAGAGAGATTAGAGGAGATATAGAGAAGATAAGGAAAGAGGACGGATGATGATGTCGTGGTGGGGGGAAAAGTAGGTACACCTCACCTGGGGTCATGGATCACTCCTTAAGGAACCAAGACCAGAGAGTCGCGGTCGATGAATGGACAATTGCTGGTGGCATTCATTTCCGCCTGGGCAGACAAGACTATGATAGGGAATGGCAGGGGAAGAAGCATACAAACCGAGGGTTGAAGTGATAAGAGATACGTTATCAGTAAGGTGGAGATAAAGATGTAGGGGTAGCAATGGATGATAAACGCGATAGGATATGAGAGATACGAGAGCCAGTCTATGTCTCCAGATTCATGGATATCCACAGTTTACATAGGACGATTACTCCATAGAAAATAAAAAGGCCAAAAATAATAATAGACAGCAACCCCGCATTGTGATGTAAAGAAGGGGTTTGCATTTGCATTCCAAGTTGTTTTCTCTACTACTTCTTCTACCCCTCACTTGTAATACTTCACTGTGACCTCCAGGATCGATATACCTGACAAAATACCATTAAAATAAACCTCATCATGCCGCCTCTTATTGTTGACGTTCATACTCATGTCTATCCTCCTGCATACATGGAAATGCTCCGGGGGCGCAAAACCGTCCCATACGTCCACGATCCCGCGGCGAGCAACGAAGACCCCCGCCTGATCATTCTATCGTCAGACGATGACCCCTCAATTCCTCTCGACGAGCGCGGACGCCCCGTGGATTCCGCATACTGGGACATCAACGTGAAGCTAAACTTCATGCGCCAGCATGGAATCAACTGCAGCGTCATTTCTCTCGCAAACCCCTGGCTGGACTTCGTAGAGCCCCAGGAGGCACAGGCCTGTGCGGAGAAGATCAACAACGATCTAGAAACAACCTGCGCACAGGTAAACAAGGCTGCAGACCCAGAAGGCAAGCTCGCACTCCACCAGAAAGAGACCTTGTTTGCGATGGGTGCGCTGCCGCTCAGCGCCCTTACACCGGATATCGTGGTGCAAGAGATCAAGCGACTGAAGACCCTACCACATCTGCGAGGAGTGATCATGGGCACCTCAGGGCTGGGCAAGGGGTTAGACGACGCGCAGCTGAACCCCGTCTGGGAGGCACTACAAGAGACTGAAACGTTGATGTTCCTTCATCCTCACTATGGTCTGCCGGATGAGGCATTCGGTGGCCCCGAGGTGACGAGTCGTTACGGCCATGTGCTGCCGCTGGCATTGGGGTTCCCCCTCGAGACCACAATTGCGGTGACGAGGATGCTCCTGTCCGGTGTGTTTGATCGCTTTCCTCGGTTGCAGATCCTTCTGGCCCATTCCGGTGGCACTCTCCCCTTCCTTGCGGGCCGTATCGAGAGCTGTGTTCACCACGAGCGCAAGTTCATCTCGGGCGGTGGCGATATCCCTGGCCCACAGCGGAGTGTCTGGGATGTGTTAAAGACGAATATTTACTTGGATGCGGTGGTATACGGGACGGCTGGATTGAAAGCAGCGGTTGCAGCATCCGGAGCAGACCGTCTTATGTTTGGTAAGTCCCATCTTTATTTATTTTTTTTTTAGATTGAGCCATGCTGACTGAATTCTAGGCACTGATCATCCGTTCTTTCCTCCACTGGAGACGCAAGGAAATGGGGATTGGCCTAGTGTTACCACAAACTACAAAGCGCTTCGTGCAGCGTTCGAGACAGAAGCAGAGGCTGATGTCTTAGGCGGAAACGCAGCTCGCATCCTAGGCTTGAAATAAGAACCCAATACCTCTTTCATAAATTTTTAGTACTGATGATACATGAACTTCCACAGCAATTGACATGATTCGCAATACAGGCTTCGCATGTAAATAGATATAGGGCCATAGCATTATAAAGATAAGAATTTCGGCTTAGCTTTCTCTCTTCACATGTAGCGGTTAAATGTAAAGAGAATGCAAGCATCATTCACTTCTTAAAAATATTTTCCTTCATCAGCATTTCCCAGCCTAGTAACCGCCAAACCTCCTGGATGAACCACTCAGGATCTGACAGCTCTGGAAGTTGATGCTTGTGGAATTGGTCAGCGTCTCGGTCATCGGGCGGGGCAGAGCATTGCAAAGAACCCCCCCAAGGAGGGTTGCCGCCAAAAACGGCCTCGAGAAGGGTAGGTTGGAGCCGTGATTTGATGTTAGATATAAAGTGCATGCTTTTCAGA
Source organism: Aspergillus panamensis (assembly GCA_027569225.1). Taxonomy (NCBI): domain Eukaryota; kingdom Fungi; phylum Ascomycota; class Eurotiomycetes; order Eurotiales; family Aspergillaceae; genus Aspergillus; species Aspergillus panamensis. The sequence continues at coordinate 172,886 of JAPDER010000034.1, forward strand.
TCATTGTCCGTACTGGTCGATAATCCTAAGTGTGAGTCGGCCTCGAGAATTGCCATTGCCTTCTCTAGGGTCCATATCAGGTACCTTCCCTCTGTCTGCGCTGCAAACAGTGAATTAGCATCTAGATGAGCACCTATCAAGCCAGCTGGAAGTGAAAGCTTAATCGGGTCAATCTTGAGATCGGGCCGCAGCTGTAGGTCTTGGAAGACGAAAAGGCAGAGCAGCTTCCCGATACGACGGAGCAAAAGAAAAAGGAAGCCTTCTAGGAGGCTCTGGTGCCCTGCGCATGACAGTTCGAGTAATGCCATCATCTGGTTTAGTAGACCGGCCATTTGCTTGGCCCCTTCATCCGCCATCTTCGCTTGATTGTCTTGGGGGTTGATAGGTGTCGGTCGTTTTGACTTCGTCGTCTGTTTCTGCCTGGAAAGCCTTGCTTTTGACTTCGTGTTGGGTCGGTTTTTTTCCGACTTGGCCCTACAGTACTGTTCCAGGACATCCATGACTGTCTCATACAAAGACACAATATGATAGGTGACCAAACTGGTACCATGGACTTCGTTACTGGCCACGGAAAGTCTTTTCAACGCCTGGAGCAGGAGCTTGACGACACATTCCACACCGTGCAAAACTCGCCAAAGATGCGATTGTTTGGGAGATGTGAAAGCCCCCTTTTTGGTCCTTCCTGAGGTTGGTTTCTTCTCGTGGAATATACTTAGCAGTTCGTCTGCCGATATCTTGCATAAATTTACTGTCGCTTGGATGATATCTTGATTATTTGGCCGTTTCTGAAGTATCTTCTGAAGCACATAGAAGTGTCTCATAAATGAAGCCGTCGCTGTACAAAGATGAGCAGCGTTTCAGCCCTGTCGATAGATAACTTTAGATCGACTTACCCTCCTCCATATATACTAAACTATTCGGCGATTTCCCAGATCCAGTGCATAAATCTGCAGCGGTAGAATTTGCCGCAGAGAGGAATTGTGTCTTGGATCTCTTTCGCAGAGTGGGATTCCTAGTCAAATTTTTAGTGGCCTTGCGCTTGGATAATCCCTGGTCTGGCTCTTCAAGGGCAGTATCGCGAGCCTGTACTTTGCTCAAAAGGGCTTCATTGCGTTGTTCTAGCTCGTAAATACGATCCTGCAATCTGCTCTGCTCCGCTTCTGATTTCTCATATGCTTGCTTCCAGAAAGAAACACTGTCGAAAATTTTATCCTGGGTGTAAGACCTATCTGCTTCTTTGGTGGTTTTGATGAATTGTCTGGTTTGGAGGATGTAGTCTGGCACCCAACTAGTTAAAATATATACCTTGCCGCTCAGGTGGGAGAAGAGTTTCACCTTTTATATCCAGTTCCACTGGCTTATGCTTGACAATCGCGAGTGCGAGGGCTAGCTGCTCTGGAGAGGGAACAGGAATGTAATCCATTGAGAATTATATTGACATATATACCGGGGGAGCTCTACCCCGTAGCTTGCTTGGTGAGAGGCATGGGAGTTGAGAACTGGAACTTGCTCTGAGGTTCCTCCATATTGGGCAATGGCTCATGTGAGGACCACGTGCCACCAAATATCAATCTATCTTGAATAAGTAGGTGACTGAGAGTCGTTTCGACCCCATTGCAGTCGTAATAACCAACCGGCGACCGAGCTTCGACATGACGAAGCTTGCAGCATTGGGTGGTTGCCATGAAGATCAGGCCCGCATCTAAACACAGATTCCGCCACCGCCAATAACTTTTCCCCCAAGCTTCGAAGCGCAGACTTGTCAACAGCTGTCCAACCTTCGACTTCAAGACATAGCTGGCTTGACCCAAGGCTTGAAACTCCCACAGGCCACGGCTTTCGTCTAATTAAACCCTCAGCTATCTAGTCTCTTAATATACTACACTTTCCCCGCCGATCAAAAACGGTAAAATCACGGCTGCCCGCGAGTCCTCTTCATCATGTCCACCGACGACCTCAAGACACACGCAGCCTCCAACCATGACTTCTACGCACTCCTCGATATCTCCCCCGCCGCATCTGAAGCAGAGATCCGACGCGCTTACCGAAGGACGGCTCTGAAGTATCACCCTGATAAGATCGCGAACCCAACGCCAGCCGACATCGACAAGTTCCACCTTCTACAAATCGCCAACGATGTCCTCTCCGATCCGGCTATACGACAGCTCTACGATAATGCGCGGGAGGCGCGGGAGCGGAAGAAGCGCGAGCATGAGATGATGGATGCGGCGAAGAGGAAAATGAAGGAGGATCTCGAAGCCAGAGAGCGCGCGGGAGCAGCGGCCATGGGCGGTGCGCAAAGGGGTATGAAGCGATCGTGGGCAGCTGCTGGTGGGGATGATGATGCGGAGGAAAAGCTACAGCGGGAAATTGAGAGGATTGTAGAGGATGGCCGACGCCGACGACGCGAGGCCGCAGACCGACTACAACAGCAGGTGGCAGAAGACGAGAGGCGCATGCGCGAGGAGGAGGAAGAGGCTCAACGAGCTGCAGATAAAAGCAGTCAGCGGGTTGATCGATCGCAGGAAGGTGGTACCAATGTTCCGGAGCAAGAGCGAGCTGTGAAGGTTCGCTGGGTTCGTGAAGGGCGCGGGGTGGACATCGACAAAGACCGCCTAATATCCTTATTCACACCATTCGGAAAGATCGAAAGCGTGCTCATTCTCAAGGATAGACGGCAGCGCCTTGGGGATAAGCGGGAGAAGAAGACCGTTGCCACGGGAGTGGTGGTATTCGCCTCTATCGTTGGTGCCCACTCCGCCGTCGTGGACAGCGAGAAAATAAAACGGCAGAATGTTGGGAAAGTGAATAATGACTGGAGCTTGATTGACTCTGTCTTTTGGGCAACAGGCAGCCATCCCGACTTAGGGACAGGTACGCCGGGCCGTTCTACTCCTCCACTTTCAAATTCAGGGGCAACCTCCTCGACACAGGAGCAAACCGCTCCTACTGCGTCGCCCAAGCCGACTTTCAGCTTTGCAGGGCTCAAGACCGCTTCAGGGGCTGGTGGAAAATCTGGAAAAGCCCCTCCTTCTTTCGGCTCCTTCTCTTCTGCTGCGGCTACAGGCGACTCGAAACTAAGGTCTACGGACTCGCCTAATGGGACGAAAACCCCAAGTCTGGAGGAAGTAACACTGATGCGGCTGAAAAATGCGCAACGGGAGAAGGAACGTAAGGCACTTGAGGAGAAGCTGAGACAGGAAGACGAAGCAGCGGATGCCGCCGAGGCTGGCGTGGCTTAAAAGCTAGGTTTTTAGGAGTTGTTGTGACCAGTTGGAGGATGGATACATTTCAAGACGATTTCACATTTACTGTGTGCAATGCTTTCGATTAGAGATACCCATGCATATTGCTATTTTGGCTGGAACTATTCTTCGTTTTACGTTTACATTATTTATATATGTTCGTCTGTCTAAAAGTACAATACATGATATGATACAGGAGGCATTTTTAATCATTCCGTCGTTGGGCATCTTCTTCCTCCTCCAGCTGCTCAAGAAACTCCTTGGCCCGCTGGCCCATATCACGGTCACTACTGTTATTTTTCACGCCACCAGCGAATATAAATTCCCTCGTCCAAGGCGGTACAATTGCCTTGATTTTCGCCTCCCCAGCTTCCTGAGCACTGGATGCCCTGGCCTCTGCCCCAGTCCAGGAGACTTTAAATTCCTGCTCGGGGCTATACTGGCTGCCCTCACCGGTAAGAGCAATATCAGTCATCATCTCGAGCCGACACAGCGCAAGACCGATATTTCCAATACCACCAAGGAATTTGCCCGCACTCCGGCCCTTGCGAGTGCTAATTTTGGAGATATTCGACCCAGCGGGAGGTAATGGGAGGCCCACGGAGGGGTCATAGACAGGGGTATCCAGCGCAGTCGAGCTGCCAAGGTCACTACTATCCCGATACAATTGAACAGGTAGGATTCGCTTCCGTACGACACCGGTGTGATGAGTCCGGATTGTGAGTTCCTGGCCCACGTAGCAGCCTTTCCGGAAATCCACACCCCGCATCATGTCCATATTGCACTCTAGCGGGAGAGATGCCTCGCGGATAATTTCGGACTGTCCCTCCGCGACGCCATGCAGCATCCGACGCACGGTATAGCTGTCCAAGCCCACCTCCGAGCCCGCGATCTCCGTCTCATCGGGGAAATGTGTGCGCAGATCCTCCGCGCCGGGTGTGATCAAGCGAGACCCGAATCCTGGGGCACGGGTATCGATGCAGCCGGAGATCGACGACGAAGGAAGCGGCGAAGAGGACTGCGACTCTAGGTTGTATGCCGCCCAGCGCGGCTCAGAATGGTCCCTCCACGATGCCCACACTGACCGTTCGCCGTCATCGAGCGCTCGGAGCTTGAGCTTGGCGCGAAGTTTGTGTTTCTTCAAGTGTTTCATCAGACCGGCCACCGCATCCTTATCCACTTCGACTAGCCATGCCGGGTCTTCAGGGGAGGCGCTCTCTGATGATCGAGGCAGCGGGTAGATAAACGCATCGTTCAGCACTCGGCCGCGGGAGTCTAGGAAAGCGGCGTAGGACCCGGTATGACGGGCCGCGCGATTCGGGTCATTGGCGACGAACATGTTCTGAGTTATGAGGCCCTGAAGGAACGTTGTGCTATCTTGCCCCGTAATGGCAATCAGTCCGCGGTTTATGAGTCGAGCGTAACCTGCTTCGGGCGGGGACGGGGGGAGGTCTTGGCCGCGCTGTTGAAGTCGATGTTGTGCGGTCGAGGATAAATATCTGCCTCGGATTAGGCAGCGGGTACATACTGCCCCTGTTGACATCTTCGCGCGCATCATGTTTACCGATCACTGGTTCGCCAGTGTGGGTGATGCTTAAACTGAACGGCTTATAAATTATGAGTGAAGCCGAGGTTCAAAGGCGGTGTAAATAGGCAGTATATCATTTATGACATAATTGGATCTATTTGATTGATGAACTACATAAAGCGATAGATAGACAGGTAGCTTTTAAGCCACTTAGATATAATAACGAGGGTAATGAGTAAAATTGTTATGAAAAGAGGCCGCAAGTGGGGGAGACGGCGACCTGTGTAGTGTGAGGATTTTCCGCAAAATAACCCAAGGTACACCTTATCCTATATCTTCTTCGGCATCTAGAGTGTAAACTGGGATTTCACGGTGAAATTAATCCTGGATACGCTCTCATCGGTTACCTTTGGCAACTCCTTCCAAAAACCCAAGCAAAAACGCCTTGTTCACGGGTGATGAAACCTTATTCGCTCGGCTGTCATCGTCACCAGCCGGGGGGTTCACCGGTGAGAGTGGGCTAATAACGGATGGCGTTGCTGACAGCTTTGGAACTGAAGTTTGAAGATTAAGTTGGTCTGTTGGTGAGATCTTGGGGGAAGCAGCTGGCTTGCTGAAGAGAGAGAGAAGCGCTTCTCTTTGTGCTGGCGTTTGGCTAGGCCGACGGGGGAAATCAGGTTGAGTGTTGGGCTCCGGTTTGAGGTTTTGAGGTGAAGGCACATCGCTTGCTTGATCAGCGCTCTCAATATCTTTGGTTCTGAGGGGCAGCATGCTGCTGATGTTCGGGTGGTCTGAGCGACGTAGTATTTGCGGTTGAAATGGTTTTGGAGGCTGGGGAGACTTGTTCGTGACAGCGCGAGGCTTTGGAGAAGCCCGAGGGGACTGCGTAGAAGCAGGTGCAGGGGATTGCTCGTTCTTAGCACTCTGTGGCCGAGGCAAAATAGTAATTGGCGATGCAAGAGATTGCGCCTGCCTGCCTCGGCTAGCCTGGCGATTTGTCGCGTTCGCTGCCTTTCGACCAGATGACTTTGGAATAGCCTCAAACTGCGGTAGATTGAGCGGGCCGGAAACCGTAGCGGATGTCCACGCAGGCCTGTTTGCCTGCTGGGTAGGGCTCTTCTCTTTGCTGGGTCGGTGGAGAATCTGCCTCCTAGCAGGAGAAACGGGTTGGGCTGATAGCTCCGCTGGGCGTGGGCTGGATGGAGCGGGAGACCCCTTAAGCAAGTTTAGGAGCTGATCTTGGTGCTGAGAGGGTTTAGGTCTATCTGTTCGGGGTTGTCCAGGTTGAGGTACAAGGGTTGCAGTGGTAGGTTGAGGTGTTTTCTTCTTGTCATCCTTGAAGACACTTAAGAGTGCCAGTGAATGACTGGTAAGCTTTGGTGGCGGAAGCTTACTTGCAGGTGGTATACTTGCTCCTTGGATTTGGGCTGGTTGAGCTGACTGAGCAAATTGAGGATCTCCGGTTTTCTGGTACGGGGCAGGTGCATGCACTTGTGGTGGCAGCGACTGTAGACTTGAAACCTGCTGAAGTACAGTGGATGCCCCATGGTAGCCAGCTGAGGGGTTTGGCTGATTGACGGACGGGAATTCCTGAGGGAAGGGGTGCTGATGCATGTGTTGATTCGTTCCAGGCAATGAAACATGGGAGATAGGCCCACCATGTGGTGGTATCTGCGGCATGTGTCCGGTAGGCGGGCCAAATTGCTGCGGAAAGCCGGGGAAAAATCCGGGTGTTGAATAAGGTTGCTGTTGCGGGGGAGGGTTTCCCAGCATAGGATGCGGAGATGGAGATGCCTGGTCATATCTCAGGGTATGTGATGTTAAATTACGAGAAGAACCGCTCCTCAGAAGCTCAAGGAGAGCGTTAGACTTGGAGGCGTTGGGATCGGAGTCGTACGGGCCTTGTGCGACTTGAGCCGGAATTGCATTGCTAATATTGAGGAGTCGCTTGAGATGAAGGGAAGCATCCTGGGGGGTTGCGACTTCTGGCAAGTCACTGGGAACAGCCACCTCCAACGGTACCTGGTTCGGTGTATGACTATTCCTGGCAGCTTGGAACCTCTCGTCCATTGATATCTCCCCATCGGTAGGGAGATATGGCTTGGCATCGAGGTGAAGCTTAGGATCTAGCCTTTTCTGTTGAGCAATCCATTTTTTCAGTGGATGCATGAAAGGGGCAACCATATAGAACTTGTTCGCATTGGTGATTGAGAGGCCCTGGTCGTATTGCTTATTACTCTTTTGCAATGTTGGTAGTTCTGAGAGCTTGTACCACTCAATCTTACTGATCTCCTTCCTGGTGCGAGGCTCAAAGTACGCATCCTTCGGCACACCGCGAAAGACATAGAGCCTCATGTGTTGTTCGCGCATGGTGATTTCGATAAACTTAACATCATTTTCGTCTTTAACCAGCCCGGCTTCCCGGATATCGTAGCCAGTCTCCTCGTATACTTCCCTGATGGCGCAATCGAGATCCTTTTCGTCCTTATTGATTTTTCCACGAGGGAAACTCCAATTCGCTCCCTTCTTCCAGCCCTTAACTAAGACGACCTCATCCATGTCTTGGTTAAGCATTATAGCTCCACGAACAGGAACGCGGGTCTTGTATGCGAGAAATTCGGAAAATGCCGTCATATGATGATAGCGCGACCAGTTGGCCATGAGCGGACAGTGCTGGAAAATGCGCAACGCGAAAGCTTTCAGGGAAAGGGAGGGGAGAGCTGGATCCAAGGGCCGGATGAAGTCCTCGTAGAACCATTGTGCTTCCTCCACTTGAAAACATATCCGCTCAACAGATTCCAGCTCTTCTCGGGGCAAATTTATAATGAAACGGACACACAGGTCATCTAGCCCTGTTCGCAAATATCATTAGCATCACCTTCCCCCTCTCCGCCTGCAGGCTCCTTGCCAAACAAACAGTACGGCAAACTTACAATCTTCTAATTGCATCTTTGCTTCCGTCATATTGTATGATGTACTCTAGCATTTCAGCACGGCCGACTTTGGCCGAGTCGCGGGAGCAGAAAACTGCTGATGGAGGGGAACAGCAACAGCAAATGTAGCTTCAAGGAGAGGAGCTTGGCGAAGCGCCAACCCTGAAGCGAAGCTAGGAGAGGATAAAAGGCAAGACAGTGATAGGGGTCAACTGACGGTCAGTCTATGAAAAGATGTCTGAAAATGCGGTTACTGGCTGGCGCAGGAAAGAGGTTGGCCGTCAACACCCGAATGCTGCAGATCGTCATGGAAGAAGAAGAGCTCCTGAGCTGGACTGGCGCCAGGCTAAGCCACAGAACCATCCGCAGCCCAATGTGGCGCAGCAACCAATATTTGCGCCACACATGTCAACGCCACTAACTGTGGCTGTGTGGCAAGTGATTGTGTCTGGTCTTGTTCAGGCAAAGGCTTGATTATTCCTTTAACTTCCAGGTTGCAGAGCCGATCATGGACAGCTGGACACGCGGTATGACGTCCTTCTCGGAGATTTTGATTGGCGGAAGGAAAATTAATTAGACATCATTGGATCCATCCATGATGCTTAAAACCTGCTGAGATCGCATTTTTGGGGGCATTCTTTTACTTGTGCCAGCAAAACACGCCTCCCTTTCTGGGTCTATTTCAAGAGCTCGGGTGCCCCATTCATGTCGGAGGCGTTGTTCAAAGCATCATTTCCCTCTAACCTCTCCCACTGCTCTGCTACTTTTACTCTTATTATATCTGCTGTCTGAGCAGGATAAAAGTAGAGGGGAAGCCATGTCGGGATTGGTGTCCCTCGTTGGGAAAAAGGTACTCGCAGAGTCAGCTAGGAATCACTTTGGACAAGAGGTAAGGCGCAGCTCCACGTTGTTCGAATTATCACTCTTCTCTATATTTTGATAAACTTATTAATTATTTATAACAGGACCCATATTTCGAAGAGGTTCCCGCCTCGCGCTTGTATCGCGCCTTTGGCAAAAAGACGCAAAGAAGACGCAAGGCCATCCCGCCAGGGCTCTCCGAGAATGACAGCAAGGTTCTAACCAAGGTGAAACGGCGAGCGTATCAACTCGACTATTCCCTATTCAATCTATGCGGGATACAATTTGGCTGGGGAAGTGTAATTGGCATTTTCCCTTTGTAAGTATATATTCCAACCGACCTATGATTAGACCATTTTTCTGACAGGTCATTTTATCTAGCATCGGCGATGCTGCGGATGCCGCTTTGGCTTTGATGGTTGTAAACTCTTGTGAAACCATTGATGGGGGACTGCCCAGTCGCCTTCGGATGATGATGCTTTTCAATGTTATGATTGACTTCGTTATTGGCCTTGTGCCGTTTGTGGGCGATATCGCGGACGCCATATACAAATGCAACACTCGCAATGCTGTTATTCTTGAGCGATACCTGCGAGAGAAAGGGGCGCGTGCGCTCGAGCGTCAAGGGGGACGACACAATCAGGACGTGGATCCGAGCTTGCCAGATGAATTTGATCGCTATGACGAAGAATTAACGACTAGGTCATCTAGACAGTCTGGTCGTACGCGCAGCAAGAGGGCTAGGGGTTTATCAAATTCTGAGGCAGCGAAGCACCCTCACAGAAGTGAGTCCCGGAAAACAGGTAGATCGCACCGAGAACCGGACTTAGAGACAGGTATTATCGAGAATACACGCGGCTCGAGGCGATGACGAAAGCGGACATAATTGAGTTCATCTGATTTTCGGGATGTATGGCGCATTTTGTAAATGTTTTTATACATAATGATTCATTTCTTTCATATCATTCAAGGTTTTCCGCTTAAAGGGGAGCTTTTATATTCTCCAATCAGTAGTTATCCTCAGGGCGGGATCGAGCACAAGCATAGCAAAAAAGCTGCGATGAAGATTCTCTCCCATCGGTTGTCTGAGCGTTGCCTGACGTTACTTCTAGAGCGGAAATATAAGTTCCGCACAAGGCACATTGCGACCCATCGGTTGTAATCTGGGACGATTGAAGCTTATTTGCAGTCCTTGTGACGTTCGACATGACACCCGGATACTTCTCGCCTTGCGTCAGAACGTAGCGCTTCATCAGCTCATCAATAGATAGATTCTTTGTAAGTGTAGTCTCCGAAGGTGGTGTATCTGGTATGACAATACCCACAAGCTCAGGGAATAGCGTAGAGTAGTTTTGCAGCTCAGTGGCATACATGTCCCTGAGTGGGAAGGTGAACTCCAGGCCAAATGGAGACATCCCATCCGATACCTGCCAAGTTAACGAAGAGCCACGCCCTTTGGCCACGTTAGCGAGGGCCTTGGCAGCGAGCCTGCTATCGGAGTCACCCCATATGATTCCTAAGCAGTCCATCTTCTTAGCGAAGGCAACTATGAGCCTGTTCATCAAAATAGAATCAACGTCGGCATTGGAAGTAGCCGAAGTGATGGATGATCGGAAGGCATCTAGCCGCTCCTTATTCGAAAGTGACGCATCATCGATGAAATTATTTCCGGAAAAATTGGACACAACCTTTGGCAGATCATGGTCTAGCTCGAAAACATCCTGTAAAGGGAGTCGGGTAAACGAGGCTGATGGGAAGTGTTTTTGGGCTAAATCAAAGCCTTCATCATGCAACGGACTCGAGGAGGATATGCTCGACGGCTCTATAATAACGACATGGAGGTCGAATCCCGGGAGAGAGTGTGATTTTGCGAGCTCTTCTTCTACTTGTTTATGTACAAGATGAAGCAGAACCGATGAGGACAGGCCGTAGGAGAGAGGAAGGAGCACTCGACACGGTCCGGTCTTGGGTAGACCTCTCCGGAGACGATACTTCTCCATGCGCCTAAACACCTTGTATCCCACGAAGCGAGCGTAGCAATCCCTATCGGAGCACATAAATTAGTCACTCAAATCTTTCCACCATGGGAGTCATAGGATTGAATGTACCTGCAGAGGTGGCGGGAACGGATGGTCAAGACGGCTTCAGCATCGCGACAATCCTGGCAAGGATCTACCACTTGCTTTCCCGGCATCTTTGGAATAGTCTATTCAAAGTCGCCTTGAACTTTGCCGTTGATTAGATTGTTGGAACTGATTGAGGGGTGGAGGGGAAATTTATTTTTGTTTTAGATTAATTGAGGGCAGAATTCCCAAGATCGCAGGCGGTGGAAATATTACTGCCCATACTTCAATCACGTGTTAATAGGCGGTCAGTTCATGCGCCACTCCCCCAGGGGCTTAGATAATACGTTGCTGGAGGGCTGTCAAGTGTCAACACGCGGCTGCCCCGATTTCTAGCCACGATTTCTCCTTGAGTGCAGGCTCACGCATATTGGACACGCCATCAACCAAGACGCGGAGGTCCCTTGGAGCTATTTAGCTTCTATGATTGAGCTCTTTTGTTTCTTATGATACCGAGCCACTCATCGACCTCTTATCTTTTAGCGAGGGAGTTCCGTCGCGAGCTCCTATTGTCCTTGTACCAAGATGAAGGGCTGGGCGCAGACCCTATGCTTCACTGCCTTGCTGGTAGGACAAACTTTTGCGAACGAGGTTCAATTGGTACGCTCGCTCCAGCGCCCTCTTACCCAGCGCCCTAGTCACGATATCTAATCCGCAAACCCCTAGACACAAGATGCTGTTCACCGCATGCAATGTGCGGGCATGTATAGTCAGAAGGCTTGGGGCGGAATTGTTGAACCATTCATATTGACCAAGTTTGCCGAAGCCACTGATGCTGGTGATGCCGATCCCCTTGCCAGCTTAATCATTTTCGAGTGGTCTGATGAAAGCCTTATCGGACGACCTATACCCGGCGATTCCGAAGTATGTTCTTTCGGGTTGTGATAGCTGTGCGGAGACAACGGTTATGCTCATTATTATATCGCAGGAAATCGAGACTATTTGTGATGAAGGCAGCGTGAAAGCGAAATTATGTAAACAAGACGAACTGGGAGCTTTCATCCTGGCTGCCAACGCCAGCGATGCCTCCAAATTTCCGATCATAACAAAGGCGATACATCTCAAAGACCCTGCCGCCGTGAATTACCCCGTGAAGAAGACAGGATACTACTGTGTGAGCACGTATGGATATTCAGGACACGACTATAAGGCTGTGGTGGAGTTTCGAAATGCGTATGGCGAGCTGCCAGCGGCGCAGATTGCGAAGCTACCGTTTTATGGGGGCCTGACAATCGTCTATGCCGTGATCGGGCTGTATGCTTTGCCTAAAGAATTGCTTGGGCATGCGTTGGAATATGCTGACTCTGTCTAGGTACTGGGCCTTCCTCTACGTTCAAAACCGGCATGATATCTGTAGGTACACGCGCGCTTCTTATCTCTCACCCTTGCTGACACTTCCCAGTGCCGGTACAAAATTATATTACCGCAATCATAGTCTTCTTGATACTAGAACAGTTGATGACCTGGGGATTTTATGGTATGTAATTCCTTATTATGCAGCACCCTTGCCCCCCTGCCTAACGAGATTTAGACTACCAAAACCGGCACGGTCTAAACGCTGGTGCGAAGGCGCTGATGATTATCGTTGCTATTTTGAATGCGGCCCGTAACTCTTTCTCGTTCTTCCTCCTACTCATCGTTTGCATGGGGTACGGTGTCGTCAAGCCGTCCCTTGGACGAACCATGGTTTACGTTCGCATTCTCGCCATCACCCATTTTGTTTTCGCCGTGATATATTCCATTGCAAGCTTGTCCATAACACCGGAAGCTGCAGGCGTGCTGATACTTCTTGTCGAACTTCCTCTTGCCGGTACTCTGACTGCTTTCTATGTATGGACATTGAGCTCATTGAATGCCACTATGAAAGACTTGATCGACAGGAAGCAGAAGACCAAAGCCATGATGTATAAAAAACTGTGGTGGGGTCTCCTTGGCAGTATTATTGTGCTGTTTGGCTTTATTTTCATCAATGCCGTTGCCTTCGCTAGTCGTAGCGAGGCTAATTACTTGCCGGAGCACTGGAAGAGTCGGTGGTTCGTACTTGATGGTTGGCTAAACGTTGTGTATCTGTTCGATATCGCCTTCATCGCCTACCTGTGGCGACCTACAGCCAACAACCGGAGATTCGCAATGAGTGATGAGGTAAGTTCTGGTCTTGAGCGAGCAAGAACTAAGACATGTAGCACTGGTGCTAACTCATCCACCAGCTCGCACAAGACGATGACGGTTTCGAGATTCGATCCTTTGGCGATCCATTGGACGAGGAGGATGCCCTGGGTGGCCCCGATGACAACTCCATCATCGAAACAAGGCGTGATCTGTCACCTGTTCCCCCGAAACCGGTTCCCTCCGCAGCACGTCCACGCGAGTCCCTCGATGGAGAGACTATCTTTGCTGTGGGCGAGGACGGCGACAGGTGGACGGATGACGAGGACGAGTCTCCTCGTAATTCAAGCGAAAGGAAGCGACTTACGGGCAAGGATTAGGAATACATTGTGCCTGTCTCGTCCATCACTGAAAATTTACTCTCCAGACACTACGGAGCTTGGTGAGAGCCATGTCTGCTCTGCCCTGTGCCGATACGGAAGGTGTCTTCTATGACAACTATTTTCAGAAAAAAACTAAGGATGGGGCTTTCTTTGGATCTTTCTTGTACCGGACTTTTTGAGGCATATTATGGCGTTCGGCCTAGGGGTGTATCTTTCACTTCACTTTTGTTTTGCCCTTAACTCTTAATTTCTCATATTTTGTCTTGTTTGATGAGGGATGAAGCACTTGATCATTATTTCTTAATACTGTATAAATTTCCTATTGCCTTGAATTTTAACAGCGAACTGATTGAATTCCCCAGAGTCTGGCACCTTGTAGACTGGAACATAATAAGATTCTACACAACTTTTGTATAATCCCTGCTTACCCAGGTCAACATTATTACCGTATTTTGTCATCTTTGGCCCTCAAATAGTTATACTCCACACCTACAGCCATGTGAAAAGCGGTGCGTCGTGACTCATGCGAGCTCCGAACTATTTTTTTTGCTACTTTAAATCTCCTACCTGCCTGCCCTAGCTAACCACCTCTTTTCGACTTCCCCGCAACAACAAACAAATAACCACCACCACCACCAACCAAGTCCAACTATGGGGGTCGTTACACAAGACAACCCTGGCCCTGACACGACAAAACCCAACTCCAAAACGGCAGAAATATCCACGCCCGAAAGCAGCCAATCCCTCGCCTCCTCCCTCGTGCACCGATGCCGATCCCTCCTCTCGGAGCTTGACGCCTTCAAGACCCTCCTCGCGCAGACCCAACGTAACCCCCAGATCGTCGAGGTTCGAACTCTTCGATCGAACGTCAATTCAGAGCTGAAAACGCTCGAAAAACTCTCAGAGCAGCTCCGCGTTGCGCTTTCCATGGCTGCAGATGAAGAGAGCGAGGGGTTCCCGGCGGAGAACGAGGCGGAGCTGAGAGTTTTGCATGCGTTACGGTCGTCCAATCTCCCGTTCTATGAGGCTGTGTGGAACATTGCGAAACGGACGTGTGTGGGGTTGGTTGCGTTTGGGAAGCGGTTTTATTGGGATACGGGGGCTGCGGCTGCGGCTGCTGCTGCTAGTGGGGAGGAGGGGAGGGGAGGCGCGGATTTGAAGCAGCAGGGTAAAAAGTTGCGGAAGAGTGTATTTGTAGATATTGTTGCGGATGATGGGGAGGAGTGGGTGAAGGTTTCTACGATTTCGGAGACCAGGCTTCTGTTTGAGATGGCGAAGAAAGGGTGGGAGGCGGATTCGGAGTCTGATGGAGAGGAAGGGGGGAGGACAATTCTACAGAATCATAGCTACGAGGGAGATGGGGAGTACAGTGATGAGGACGATGATGATGAGATCGAGTTGATCAAGCTTGCAGGGGATATGAAGAAGGCGGCGAGCTTGGTCAGGGTCAATTACAAGCATCCCCGTTTGCGTTTCGTGATTCCCAAGATTAAGGAAGGTTGCAGTCCTGAGGTTGATGATCTATTGAAGGTAATACGGAGCTATGGAGTGGTAGTCACATGTGGGGAGGATGTATTTACTTCGCAAGTAAATGTCCATGAGGGTACCGTTCGTGGTCAAGACGATGTTTGTCACCTTCTTCCGAACCGGTTCAAGAGGTTCACTCCCAAAGTCAACGTCGACTGTACCCTATTGCTCGCCATTGTGTCCGATCTATCGCACTACAAAAGCATTGCCCCTTCTTCAGCGCATCACAAAGCGATAAATCGTCAAATTGAGGTCGAACGTGAACGACCCTTGCTACCACGAGAGCTTTGGCCGGCGATGGTTTCCCATGAGCTGGTGTGCACGAATGAAGCCGCTAGACGGATGCGGGACATTGTGGATACTATAGGTACCGATACTGAGAAGGGGCGGATGAAGGTCTTGATGGGCGATCCTCCGTATGATAATACGGACACTGTTTCCTTAGTCCAGAAGTTTCAAGACTTGTCCGACTATCCAGTCCCTGAACGATTGATATTTCCCATCAAAACAATCGAAGTAAAATCTATCATTGAGGCTGGGAAACAGAACGGGAATCTGCCTCTGGTGTCACGGTCGGTGGAAGGGATATTATCTGATATCAATCACAGTGTCTTCATGTATGGATGGGTATCAAGGACGATGACCATCACCAGCAATCGGACAGTGGTCAAGCAAATAGAAACCACCATTGAGACTAACAGAGATAGCGAGGATTTGGAGGGGCCATTGGTATGGGTTTGCGATACCGCCAGGAGTTTAGTCGGGAAAGAAAAAGATCGGAGGCCATGACTCTTTCTCCCAAATAGATCGAAAAGAAATGAATGGCCCAGAAGAAGGTATCTTTGAGAACCTAGCACCAACCCAGTATATCAACATTTCGAATGCTGCATATAAGAGTCGAAACGTAGCGTACAACATGAATGACTTCCACTTGTTTTCTCTGGATAAGGCGGTAGGCTCTTCCTACTTCTCGGGAGCCTTAGAAGTGTCTTCCGGGAGCCAGAAAGTAATATCCTTATCAGCAGAGGCAATCATATTGTACCTCGGATTATATTCGATTATTGCCGTTCGGCTACGATTTGTCAACCTGGTCGTCGGCTGTAGGATGTTGTTACCATCCGGGGTTTGTTGCAAGTCCCATACAAGAACATCCTGGTGATCACCTGATCCGCCCACAACATAACGTCCATCTGGTGTGAAACAAGCATCTCCTTGACCAAGTGGCTTCCCTGTTGTCGAAACCGGTGCAGCTCGGCCAGGTGAGCCATTCTTGCCAACTAGGAAAGCCTTTAACTTGCCCTCAAAGGCGTCAAGAACGAAATGGCCATGATAGTCTGTTCCCACAAGCAGATACTTTCCATCGTTAGAAAACTCAAGGCGGGTCCATGCCCTTCCCCGAGTGGACGGGGTGTATCTTTCTTCATAAGGAGCTAGATCGAATGTGGAAAAGGGAGACTTGTCGTAGTTGCGGAAGTCATAAAGGAGGACTGACGAGGTTGATTGGGATGCGATTGCAATGACAGAACCGGAGGGGTCGAACGCAACCAGA
This sequence comes from Aspergillus panamensis, assembly GCA_027569225.1. Classification (NCBI taxonomy): domain Eukaryota; kingdom Fungi; phylum Ascomycota; class Eurotiomycetes; order Eurotiales; family Aspergillaceae; genus Aspergillus; species Aspergillus panamensis. The sequence goes on from JAPDER010000034.1 coordinate 189,141, forward strand.
TACGGGGTTGCTAGTTTCAGCTTTCCCTGCGCGTGCCTCGAGCTAAGATCCCAGAGCGCAACGGTATCATCCTTAGAACATGAGATGAAGGAGTCGCTTCCTGGAGAAAGCGCTAAGCAGGTCACTTTGTCCGTATGGCCGGAGAAATAGCGCACGTAGCCTTCGTTATGGAGGTCGAGAAGTCGCAATGAGTCTAGCGATTGCCACAATTAGCAATGCGCTGTAGATGCCAAGCCACATTGGTGAACCTACCATCAACTTTGGTACTTGCGTGGAGAACCTGTCGGGAGTGGTGGGTGAATCTAGCCAAGTGGGCACCATACTTCTTGCTAGGAACCGACTTCGTAGATTTACCCTCCTTAATGTCAAAAATCTGTATAATCTCATCATCACCGGAGGCCACTAGATGCTCTCCCTGGTCATCGAAATCCAACGAAGTGATAAAAGTAGTCGAATCCTGCTTAGGAGGTCGGAATGCCTAGAATCGAAAATAGAAAGCTCAATTAGACCTACGGCTCCCCTAAGATAAATAGCGATACACCAACCTTCGTGGGACGATAACTGCGAATGACATCCGAGATTTTTTGAGACAACAGGGGCGCCTGCTGTGATTGTTGCGGCGTCGACGACTGTTCGCCCTCGGCCATATTCATTATTCAGATCGGCTTGAACCACAAAAAACAGCTTCAATGGATGGAGTGCTACGTGACACAATCATACACCAGCCGATGAGAATGCTTTCAAATCCACTGGATGCGTGAGCTTCGTGTGGTCTCTGGACTCTGGAGCTAGGAGCTTTGGTTCACTTTTCGCGCGTATCGGGGAATTTTGGCGCGTATCAGTACAATGTTTCCCGCGCGAAACAATATTATTCCGTTCCCGCGGCGGCTACTGTCGGCGAACCCTGAGTCTGGAGGCCGATGGTCGGAGGCGCCACCAATCAGAAATGCCTTTACTCACCTAGAGAAGTAACACCGCGCCCGCACTGCAATATCCTCTCAGGTCTGACATTTCCACCGGGCAATTCTCACTTCATCCCACATTCTGTTCTTGTCATTCATTTCGGCTACTTGTGAACTCCTGTGGCTTTTCTCTATAGTGAAATCTGTCTTTTGGTCCTTCTTTTTTCCTTTTGAAAGCGTTTCCTCCTGGGATTTCCGGCGTTGAAAAGAGTCGGTCAGTCCCCGTCCGCAAGCGGACCATATAATCCCCGGGAAAGATGGCGACGACAACGGGGTACGTGAGACATATTCATATTCTATCAGTGGAAGTATGGTATGGCGATGATTCTGACGCATTCTGATGCATTCCAGAGCATTCATTGCCGGCGGTATTGCTGCATGTGGCGCGGTGACAGTTACACACAGCTTCGAGACTGTGAAGATTCGGTATGCTTCGACTCCCCTCTGATTGGCGCGCGAACAACATCCGGCTCTGAAGAAGATTTTAAGGACAGAAGACTCACGCCCTTGTTATCTACTTAGTTTGCAGTTGCAAGGAGAGCTACAGGCGAAAACAGAAGCGGTTAAGAAGTATAAGGGCGTACTGCATGGTGTCAAGGTCATCTTGCAGAATGAGGGGCCACGCGGGCTGTTTCGGGGAATTGGTTCTGCAGTACGTCCACATGGCACATTTCGAGTGGGTATTCTAGGGACTAATATGAGGGAACCAGTACGTTTACCAAATTTTGCTGAATGGTTGCCGTCTGGGATTCTACGAACCTATCCGTAACGGCCTCACGACTGCACTGTACCAAGATTCCCAGATTCAGTCCATCGGCGTTAATGTCTTTTCAGGCGCCACGTCCGGTATCATCGGTGCCGCCGCTGGATCTCCCTTTTTCCTTGTGAAAACCCGTCTTCAATCATTCTCCCCATTTCTCCCTGTTGGTACGCAACACCAGTACCGGAACTCGTTAGATGGCCTTCGACAGATCTACAAAGGTGAGGGGGTTCGTGGGTTATATCGCGGTGTGGGAGCAGCCATGGTGCGAACTGGTTTCGGAAGCTCCGTCCAGCTACCCACCTACTTTTTCGCGAAGCGTCGTTTGATGAAACATCTTGGAATGGAAGACGGACCAGCCCTCCACTTGGCCAGCAGCACAGCCTCTGGCTTCGTTGTCTGCTGTGTCATGCATCCTCCTGGTATGTAGTAACTTCGGAGCACAGTGTGATGGTGCTAACCTCTTGTTCAGATACAATCATGTCGCGGATGTACAACCAGACCGGTAATCTTTATAAGGGCGTGTTTGACTGTCTGTCGAAAACGATCAGGACGGAAGGCCTCCTTGCCATCTACAAGGGCTACTTTGCTCATCTGGCTCGCATCTTACCCCACACTGTGAGTAGAGCACCATCTAGAAATGGGCCCAGCAAGATCAATAACTAATTTGCCCATAGATCTTGACCCTCAGCTTGGCTGAGCAGACTAATAAATTGATGCGAAAGGTTGAGGATCGGTTCCTTTCGGACGCACTCAAGGAGAGCCTATAAAAATTCGAATATACCGGGAAATGGCACGCCCTGAGGATATCTTGCAAATATTACAGGCAGAGATATCTGGAAGTTCCGCAAATTCATTTTGCAAGCCCGGCGCCTTTGGAATGTATATAAAAGGCGTTCAAACTTGGGTTGTTATCTGATAGAGTTTTGTATATATGAATTGATTAATGCACTTGGAGACACTCAACATGGGGTCCTGCATAAAAATTCCCTTATTGTGCGCAACATCAATAGTCATATCGCTTGGAGACTCCGCATCTTTCAATGGTAGTAGACCAGCAGGAAGAGAAAGTAAGCATAGGGGAGAATAGCTCGGTTTTAAGCACCGATACACGTCACTCTCCGAAGTCTGATCTCGTAACGCGTCTTGACTCTTGAGCTAACCTTGGCCAGCTCCACCACAAGGCCAGCTGAATAGAACCTTGGATCCACAAATTAATGCGCCTTTTAAGTTTTAAGCGGAGCTAATGTTGAATTAAGAATCTCATAGCTAATGGCTCCTTTTCCCGAATCCCAGCGATATATCCGTAAATCCGCAAGACATGTCTTGATGGGTTGTAAGGTTAACAGCCGACAGCTGGTGGATCTAGATTCTAAACATCATTGAAGTCGTGTCCGATACGAACCTTGAAAAGCAAGTTTCTTTCCGCCGAAAGCTCAAAGAATCAGCTTATTCGATGATTGGCAAGGTTTGTGTCAGAGATGTTGGTGTGGGGGTTGGGTGGGTAATTCTTTGTCAGTAAGGAGGGAGAAAGAGGTTGGACAGGGGACTCCTCGCGCCGTAATCAAGGAGATGTTCTGTGGCACTCGAGGAAGTTTATGGAGGAGAATGTGGACAAAGAGGGGGAATTAAAAGTGCGTCTTAAAAAAATGGTATTATCTACACTGTTTTTTAGAAACAATTAAAAAGACATCTTTTAGGAGGATGAACCCCTTAGAGGGCCTGTATTTAGATCAAATTTTGATCTGATAAGATTAGGACGCGTCGCAGTTAGCTCGTGACAACGCTAAGCGTATCTGAGAATTGAGATAGTCCGGATGTGGGGTTACCAGAAAGGGATTCTGAGGAATTGGATAAGTGGATAACTCGAGGACCGGATGAGAAGAAAACAAAGTGGTCTGAGAATGACCATCGCTCGCGGTAGAAGGAGGGCGTGAAGGGTTGACGCGAAGCCCATCATGGCCGTCACCCAAGAACCATCGACATGGCGCTAGGCAGCTCCCGGTAAGTGCGGGCCTGTTGCCTAAGGCTAAGCGCAATCATATGCAGGGGTTTCCTTTTCAGCGCCAGCCACCAGAGTCGCGCCAAGTCACGTGCGACGTGACTTAGTCCGTCGCGCTAGCGATCACGTCTCGTCCAAAGCAACTATTTCTTGTCGCCCACTTCTCCCCCAGCACTTGTCTTCTCCTCATCTCAATTCCTCAAGAACTGGTGCTTTCCTGTGTCTGTGCCCAATTCCTCGTCCAGCACTATCATAATCTCCTCCTATACATCCTTCACAATGTCTGCGCAACTCACTCCCTCTAAGCAGGTACATCCCCCGTCACGACTCGCCTCCTCGTCTGGACGCGTCGCGAAGGTAAAAGAAGCTGACAACTCTCTCTCTTATAGGCTGCATCCTCATTAGAGAACCTCAAGATGAGTGATTCTCCTGTCAAGAAGCTCAACTTCGGAGCCGCAGACAAGGAGAATGCCCCATTGTCGTCCGCCGCCCTCGACACGACCACCACCAAGCCAGTAGCAGAGAAGCCCACGGAGGCTACTAAAACTGCTCTCAGCATCAAGGAGCTCGAGGCCAATGAGCCTCTGCTCCAGGAGAACCCTCATCGTTTCGTTCTGTTCCCCATTAAGTATCATGAGGTGAGTGCGGCACGTCCATCACGCGTCACGCGTAAAGTGGATTTTTTCCCGACCGCCCTGCACCAACGCGATGCACTGACATTTTGATCTCGCATTCTACAGATCTGGCAAATGTACAAGAAGGCCGAAGCTTCTTTCTGGACCGCCGAAGAAATTGATCTCTCCAAGGATCTCCACGACTGGAACAACCGCCTCAACGATGACGAGCGATTCTTCATCTCCCGCGTTCTTGCCTTCTTCGCCGCTTCGGACGGCATAGTCAACGAGAACCTGTTGGAGCGTTTCAGCGGAGAGGTCCAGATCCCCGAAGCTCGTTGCTTCTACGGATTCCAGATCATGATTGAGAACATCCACGCGGAAACCTACTCTCTTCTGATTGATACTTATATCAAGGAGCCCAAGCAGCGCACCTACCTTTTTGATGCCATTGATACCAGTATGCTTTTGGCTCTATTGACAGGAATCCCAGATGAGATTGACTGACGTGTTTCTAGTTCCCTGTATTAATAAGAAGGCTCAATGGGCCATCAAGTGGATCCAAGATCAGGAATCCACCTTTGGCCAGCGCCTCGTGGCTTTCGCCGCTGTCGAGGGTATCTTCTTCTCTGGCTCTTTTGCCTCTATCTTCTGGCTGAAGAAGCGAGGCCTGATGCCCGGCCTCACCTTCTCCAACGAGCTCATCTCTCGTGACGAGGGTCTCCACACCGACTTTGCCTGCCTGCTGTTCTCTCACCTCAACCACCGCCCCAGCAAGAAGGTTGTTGAGGATATCATTGTGGAGGCTGTTGCCATTGAGAAAGAGTTCCTAACAGAGGCTCTTCCCGTCGGTCTTCTTGGCATGAACGCCAATTTGATGTGCCAGTACATTGAGTTCGTTGCTGACCGACTGCTGGTTGCTCTCGGCAATAAGAAGTACTTCAACGCTTCCAACCCCTTCGACTTCATGGAGTCCATCTCGCTTGCTGGCAAGACCAACTTCTTTGAGAAGCGTGTCGGTGATTACCAGAAGGCTGGTGTGATGGCCAGCACCAAGAAGGACACCGCTCAGGAAGAGAGCAAGTCGGGCAACGGCGGCGGCCTCAGTTTCGATGAGGACTTCTAAACTCTATGCATCACAAAACTCCCCTTATACCCCCGGCTTGTGTCCCCACATGAGCCACTAGTTACAGTTAATTTCTTCCCCCCTTCTATTTGTTTTTTTATTGTCTCTTTATTGATTGATGATGTTATTTGAGGCTACGCATGGGTCTGGCGTTGGAATCGGCGGGAATCTCTTTTGTTTTAAATGTTGTCCTTATTCTGTCCAGCACCTGATAAAGATGGATGGGCGGATGGACTGTATTTAAGTGAATAGGATATCAATGTGTACATCTTTGGATATGTTTTTGGCTGTATAGATAATAGTACGGAGGCACCGCAAGGCCTACTGCACTCCCAGAAATCAGAGAGATGAAATATAGAAGAATATTCACTGCCTCGAGAATCCATCCAGCCAACTGCATAAAGTGAAGTAGAAAGATAATAAAAAGCTTTGGTATCTGAATCATCTAAAGTATCCATTGAACCATCCCCTCCTCCCTTTTAACATATTATCCATCTATCCTCAGAAACCCAACCCCCACAGGAAAAAAAGTGCCAAATATCCGAAGAAATCACCTCTTCCCCTTCCCTCCCTTCTTCTTCGCCTTCCCACCTTTACTCCCCCCCGCCGCACCCCCGGCAACATTCCCGCCATCGACGTCCGCCCCCTTCCCCGATACATCCACCATCTCTACATCTCCTCCCGTCGTCGTAGCCGCAGCCGTAGTCGTCGCACCCAACCCTAACCCCTCCACATCCGTCCCCGCCGCCAACTTCCCCAACGAGAGCATCAACCTTCCTACCTCGGCGGCCTTATTCGTTCGGTACTTGAGACATATCCCGGCGGTAGGGTTGAATGTTTTTAGCGTGAGGGTTGCGATTGGTGTGGTTGTGGTGGTGGTAGTGGTGTCTGTGGATGTGGGCTTCGAGATGCGGTTTTTGGGTTGCGTGGGAGGGAAGGTGTATTTCGTTGTTATTCTCTGGTTTAATCGAGAGGGATTTGGTTAGTTATGGATGGGTAGGTAGGGGATTTGAGGTGGGTTGAGTTGGGAGTCACGTACGGTGTCGTCTGGATATGCTTGGAGGAGGAGGGAGGATTGTTCAAGGTAGGATTGGGGGGTGGGGAGGTAGGGCATTTTGGCGGGATTTGGTTTTTGCCCTGGTTTTCGATTGGCTTGGCTGGTGGGTAGGTGATTGAGACTGAGGTTTGTTTGGAGAGAGAGGAGGAGTTGGTAGGTAAAATGTGGTGGTGATGTTGGATGTTCTGGTGTGGAGGAGTTTTGGTGGCGGTGTTCTTCAGGTCTAGAAACTTGCCTTAGTCGGCCAGGGCTTGGCATTTGGCGACTTCCAACTACTACACAACATCCAAGTCAGAGATATTGAGATGTGAAGATGATTCTTTCAATTCATAATTCATCGCTTGTTCCCACCTAATCATTCCTCGTATATATCCATCCATACTATACAAACAGCTAATTACAAGTCATCATCATGCAAAATTATCCGAGCCACGCATATATCTAACGATGCCACATATCCAATGCAAATACAAGAAGAAAAAATGCTGAATGATATGCAAAGACAGCGCTGCTTTTGCATCGCTAGTTAATCGGGCGGAAACAGCGCACGCAGACTAATCGCTGCTTGCCGTTTCGCCCCTTGGTCGCACGGAAATTCGTCCCCCAGCAGTCCTCGCACTTGAGAACTTCGCTGTCGTCTCCGGACACATTTGACGAGGCGTAGTCACTGCTGATGGCGCTCGGTGCGGTGTGTTTCCGTTCCAGAGTGCCCGGTCGCGGGCTCAGGTACCCGGACGAGCTGCGCTGTTGGGCGGCCAGCGCATCTTGGGTGATTTTGTTGTAGAACGCGTAACTCTGCTCGCCTTGCAGCCAGAGGGGATTGTCTTTCTCGTCTCCTCTGTTGATCAACGTGGCTGCGGATGGTGCTGCGCGAGACTCCGCCATCATAGCCCCATTGCGTCTGGAGGTATCGATCCCGCTCGATCGATAGCTGTCAAACGAGGATTTATACGCTGAGGGGGCTGGAGACATTGTGAGTCCCGAGCGCGACTCTCCCTTTCCAGGGCTAGAGTAGCGAGACAGCCCCCGCATAAATTTGTGCGGGGATGGGCTTCGGGTCCGAGTGCCCTGGCGATTCTGGCCGTTCATACTGTCGTGTCCAGCGACAGAGTTTCGCCACGAGAGGATCCGCTCGGACGGCGTCTTATGCGATTCCTTTCCTGTGGAGGAGGCTATGCTGTGACGCGCCGAGTTGGTGCGACGCAGAAGTCGGCGTGATATCGGAGAGTGCGTATCCCAGCTCTCAAAGCGGCGTTTCTGGTGGGCGCAGTCCTGTCGGAACACCTTGATCTTCCCCGAGTAGTCGGCGACAATGACAATGTTCCCGTCGGGGTGGGTTGAGCGTGATAGATAGCTGGGTGATTCCTGAGCTAGCTTACTAGCTGCCGAGGCGCGGTTCTGGCGTACGTTTTCCTTCTTCGTTTGATCCCCAAGAGTCACTGGAGGCGGATTGCATAGGTCGTAGATTGGATCTTCTGAGTATCCCAGAATTTGCTTTGATCTATCAGGAGCCATGACGGCCGCGGTGACCATGGCCGAGTGAGTCTCAAAGATTTCAACAGCGCGTTTGTCGCCGTCCTTTTCGACCGAATTGATAGGCCAGAGATATGCCCTACGATCCTCGCTACCGCAGATTATATGCTTCCCATCATCACTAAAGGATGCGCGGATCTGACTGCAGGTATTTTCATTACCACGGAACTTGGCTTCCAGGGTCCGATCTCGAAAATTGTAGAGGCGAATTCGAGAATCGTTGCTAGTGATTAAGAGCTTCACATCTCCGTTCGGGTCGTCGCGAGGTACAGTCATCGTATCGATCCCAGTGATCTTACTGCCCTTTGCGTTGCGTCCGCGTGCCGAGCGAACATGGATGTTCCCAACTGCCTTCAGTCCGTCGGTTTCATAGATGTTGCACATACCATTGAGACATCCTGCTATCGAGTATCGGCCATCGGGGGTAAAAGCGACGGATGTGATCATGTCGGGGACTGCTACAGTAAACGCCACACTTTTGTCGGGGATGCTCCAGAGCCGAAGCTTCATGTCAAGAGACCCCGCGAGGAAAAAGCGATCATCTCGGGGGTGAAACTGGATCGACGTCACAAAATCGCTGTGTTTAAAGCAACAGAGGCACTCTGGCCGGGTGACATGCCACAGCCTAACCGTCTTATCCATGGAAGAGGAGAGAAGGAAGTCATTCTGTAATATATAATTAGCCTAGAGTCATTTCACACTAAGATCAGATTGAATCTCTTACCTTGCTCCAACTCAAATCAAGTATACTCCCGGTATGGCCTTCATACACTTGAATTGGCTTCTGCTTGAAAACCTGGGCATTCAATCGGGGCATTTCATCCTCATCACCTTCAGATCCAGACGTGTCCCGATCGGATGCAGAGGAGATCACCGACCAAACGCGAACTTTCCGATCTTGGCCTGCAGCTGCTAGGTACTTTCCGTCCTTCGAGAAAACCAGTGCCCAGACAGCTTTTCCAGTTCCTTTACTATCTTGCGACTCGGCTGCGACGGTAGATTTATCCTCATCCGACTGTTTTAAAGCGTTATCGGCACCCTCTAGCTCCTGTGCCAAGAAAACATGGGCGAAAGTCTTCTCTTTTTTATACTGAGCCTTGACCCTGATGTATTTAGGCGGCGGTGGGAACCGGGGGAAGAACCCTATCGGCTGCGCAGAGGCGTGGGCGTCCATCCGACCATTCCCCATTTCCGATGCATTGTCCTCTTCATCAGAAAATATGTCCTTCTTCTTACCGGGAATGATCCGACTCAAAAAGGAAACGCCTTTTCTATATAGTTGGTCAGCGGATTATTCACAAGAACTCCATTGGACCAAGACGGGAAAAGGGTTTGAGTGAAAGCGAAGACGACAGGGGTCGTGGCACCATGCGAGGCCCCTCATAAGATATATTTACGAGGCTGAGTGAGTGAGGAACGAAGGAGGAGAAGGAGGCTTGGGCCTACACTCCTCAGACGGAAACATGTGGCACACTTACTTCTTATCCTTGAAAGCCTTCTGCTGTTGGAGCGCGGTATCTCCTCGGATTGAGCCCTGTTCCACAAAACTAGTCCTGTCAGATCCACCAGCTTCCGCCTCGTAAGATGCCCTTCCGAGAAGCTTGAGGGGAATAGATTTTTGGGTGTTGGTGCGTTTGATGATGTGCTGTACGAAAATTGAAGAACACGATGCAAATCAGCCACTAGTGCTCAGGATCCTCAACCAGAAAACAGGGATGCTAGGCGGGCCATCCTTACTTGCGATAATGGATCTATTGCGCTGTGATCAGCGCTCTCGAAGACGCTCGTCGAGGAGATCGAATTCCTGTTGACATTGACTGAGCCAGGTCCGTGGACCGGCGCCGTTCGGGAATACTTTTTCACATCTGGGGAGTGGCCACTGGAGCCAGAAGCAACATCGGAAGTGACAGACCCTGTGAACAAGCGCAGAGGGGCAAAAGCAAGCAATAGTTAGCGAATGGTAGGCTTCGCGCAAAATCACCGGGGGTTCCGGGATGGACGGATGCGATTGAAACGAATCGCAAAAAGTCAGTGAGGACAGTCTTGTGATAGGGACATACCGATTGGAAATGTTTGGGAGGTTCGGAGGAGGCCGGTCCTCGCAGGACTGAGATCGCATTTACTCCCATTACTCTGGTCATCGTTGATGCTCGTGAAAATCTTATTATTACTGGAAGAACCCAACGGGTCGCGGGTGAGGATCGCGGGGACGGTGGCAGCCCGCGATACCGAAGGCCCGTCTGGCGTCTTCGTCGCGCTCAGAGCCTCCGCCATCGTGTCCAGTTGATCCTCCGGGGCGTCGCATAAGGGGTGGGAACCACGACACGCTGGAGAGAAAAAGAAACCCGAATGCAGCGGCGGCAATGCGCGGCGCGCAGAACCAAGAGGAACAGAGACGGACAGAAGTCAAAAAGGAAGAAGTGAAATTAAGAGGCGAGAAAAGGAAGCGGATTGACACAACAATAATGATGAGGAAGAGGGATTAATCTTTAATTCCTACTAGTTTGAGGTTTAGCAGTCACTAACAGTAAGTCACTGCTAATTAGCGAGTACTCCTCTGTCACGGCACTCCACGGCTGAAGCTCAGTGAAGAAATACAAAATTAAAGGAGGGGGAAAGAGTTAAATTTTCTCTGAATCTTATTAACAGCCTCTCTGCTTCCATTTGCCATCCTATCCCATCCATTTTTGCCTCTTCTCCTGGTTGTCTCATTTTAGTGAGTAGTCGGGAAGGCCTGGAACCAGCGGAACCAGAAAGACATGAGAGGGATTATCGATGATGTAGTCGATTTGACACGGTGCTCCACAAGGGGGACATCAGGGTCAGAAATTATGAACTCAACTCAAGAATAAGACGGAGGAATCAAGGGAGATATTTTTCAAAATGAGCTTAGCTCAAGGACCCTGACAAGTTACAAAACTGGCATCGGGGAAATTTGACCAATCCACAAAGGGTCCATCTCTGTCCGACAGAACTCCGACAGCAAGGTTCCAGTCTTGACTTTGAAACTCCCATCTTGTATCAGGTTTCCCTACCATCATCATAATTGCTCTTCTTGTCATAAACCATCATATTTCGCATAATTTTCATCTCAGAATACAGACATACTCCCATCTATTCATTTTAATATGCAAAAAATGGTTTAGTCTAATGGAACAGGCATGAATCGACTCGGTTCAGGGATTCACTACCTAGACACCCACCCTTCCTTGCTAATATCTATATGACAACTACTTCTCCGTACTACCTTGCAAATTATCAACTCACCGTTATTATCCCGTACAACCGAGAAAAAACCGTCGGCCAAGTCAGGAATCTCCGATTACCATTCTTAGCCTACCTTATCTCAGCTGGATGGGGACCATCATGAACCCCTCACTGGGTACCAAGCTTCTCCCACTTGCCCAACTCACTCATCCCCCCCTCCTCTAGCAATCCAATGAAATGTACTCCAGAGTAGTACATCTACGGATTCCGAGCAGACCCTGGCACGGCCGAGATGTAGGAACGTAAAAAGATACTAATATTCCCACACCATTCAATTACATGTTCGCGGTTGTTTCTGTGCTTACCCAACTTCAGAGGTATTCTATAAATATCCGTCATACCTAGGTACTGATGTTAATCTAATGTGGAGACTGCGAGGACATCGAGGATTTTTATGATTGGCTAATATTCGTCATTCTATAAGGCTTATCAATGGTGTAACATTCAATTTTTTGGTTGGTGTTGTGTTTGATCCTTTCCATTGGATAGGTACGACTATTCTATATCCTCGACGAAAGTTCCAGTTCTAATTTCCTCGCCCGATCTTTCGCAATATCGCACATAGCCTATATAGAAGATAAAAAAGATTAGCATCCCCACGTACAGAGAAAACCAAACACCATTCCACGAACTCACCTGAATCGTCTCTTTCACTTCACGGTCCGCATCCCCGCGGTCAATCCGCTCCCGCATCTCCATCATGATAACATCCCTGCTTCGACCGTTGACAAACGTCCTACAGACACCACAACCAGATTAGTTCACTCAGTATTCCCAAAATAATAACATCATATCCAATGCCTCCCCCCCTCCCAAAAAAAATACGGTACATACACAAACCGCAACCCCGGAAACCTCTCCTCATACTCCACATTCAACAGCCGAAGTTTCTCAGCCAACTCCTCCGCCCCGGTATTAAGCTGTGCCTGCTCATTCCTGCTCAACTCGCTCAGATGCTCGCCCGGCTGGACCGTCTTGGGCCGCCCCAGGCGCGGATGCGACCCTAGAATTCCGACGAGGATGGCTTGGTCGGTCGGTGAATTTTCGGCGGAGAGTGCGGACATTCGGCCCCCGACGGCGTCGATTAGGGATGTGTATGTGGAGAATTCCTGATTGGCTAGGACGGGGGCCATTAGAGTGTGGAGTTCTGGAGAGGATTCGAAGAGGGTGTCGAGGATTTGGAGTTGTTGGTCTGGTGGGAGGGTCTTGATTGTGGATGGTGAGGGGAGGGGGGAAGACATTGTGGTGGTATGATAATTTGGAGAATTGAGTTAAGTTAGGGTTTCAGGTAGGTAGGTATTTATGAAGTGATATACTGTTCAATTTTAAGAAGAAGGGAGAAGAAAAAAAATAAAGGTATTCGAATGGGCCGGATATATGTTCTGTTATAATTTGGTCCCCGCATCGGCAGTCTCCGAGCATTTCTTGGTAGCGGGGCGGAGACCTCCAGGACGGTATGAACTATGAACGCATTATGATGACTGAGCGTCCGTTGATATAGATACAGGAGCACAGTCTCACCAGGAAATTAGAAGTTTTGAAAATATTAAATATAGTAGATAACTTGGAATCTTGGCACTGGGTTGAGATTGGTCTAGGCGAAAGCTTACAAGACGCTTTCTAGCCAGTCAGATTGTGAGCAAAGTAATAGTTCGACCCAAGGTTCTAGAACCAGTATTGGCTGGGATGCCTTCAACTTTGAATGGCCTTAATATTGACTTTTCCACCTACCATGTTAGATATCAAATGCTTTTATTCCTGCTGGGGGGCGACTTCATTGTTCAAGCAGTATAAGCTCTTACTAACGGAGTACAAAATGGAGCAGAATTAGGCGGTCCAGATACTTGGTAGAAACCAATCAAACAGGCTCATACGCTTATACTCATCACAAAATAGTCATTCCCAAAAATGAGGCGCAATCGCAATGCGTCTTTCCTATTCTCCTGCTCGACGCCTTTTTAAGAAAACCAGATTCCGCTAGAAAGCCATTTTATTGGTGCTCAGATGGGCTCAGATCTGATCTAGGAATCTTACTTATCTTGCTGATCTTGCTGATCCGGTAGAATTGGAGGCAATATCACAGGACCTGTAAATCGGGATTCCTACCCAAGCAACAAGGGAGACTCATGGATTCTTTGCAGCTTGTGAAGATTTTCAGATTGTCAAAAATGAGGGGTAGCCACTAGTCACTAGTGTTAGCCTTGAGCCTTCTTTGGTAGCCCACTGCATGAATAGTATATTATAGTTCATTTCATGAAGGGGCTAGTTAGCAATCTATCAGAGCAGGATACGGAGTACTATAGTCCATAAATAATCACGGGTACCCCATATTAATGGAGCAATAATGGCCAGGAAATAAGCAGGATAAGTATTTGCAGCAGTTCCAGGACGGTCCCTTTGTTTTTCAATATTAGAATGTTGTTTGCATATCCAGTTTGCCCAAAAGCATGATTTGACAAAAGCAATCACGCATGTTTGTGGGGGTTGAAAACCTGGGCTTGGAGGATCGGCCTGGGATTTTGTGGCCTAGGATGTATCATCTGATCAGCTCTAAGGCTCTACCAGCAGGAACTTCGCATTATGCATGGGTTCGTATTACCAAACCACAGTGCTGGGACAGAAGACTTGTTGGGAGTGGTTCCTTGAGATTATTCATTAAGATATTGAATCTCTATTGAATCTGCTTTGGAAAAAGGTGAGCATACCAGAGGGAGATATGAAAAGAATAAGCAAATATGAATGAAGAACAAGGCAGAGGCTTCCTTGATGGGTGCTCTTCAATCGAAGCCCAACAGAAGGGCCTAATGCTGTATGGAGGAGACGGACTTGGCGGCAGGGAACAGACGGGTCAAAACGCTAAACGGAAATTTGGGCAATGATGAAACTCTAGTGCGGTGCGGATTATCGAGGTTTCTCCTAAGCATGTAAAAACCGGAGCCTGAGAGAAGAACAGAAATCGAAAACAAGTTTTGACGCGAGAGGAGTCAGGAAACAGTAGACTTTAGTGGTGGAGTGTAGACAGTGTTCTGTAGGTGCCGCACTGCCGCTCTTCATCTTGCATATCTAGATCTCGGTTCGTCAGGGAGTTCGAGAAGGGGTGGATGGACTTCTAGGTAACTTTGGACACTGAGAACTGAAATAAAAAGAAATTCTGTTCAATCATCATCGGCCTAGGAGTATTCATAGACACTCACAGAGGATCCCTGGCTGGAAACAAACAGCTTCAAGAATCCGCTTCAGTCAAAGAAGTATGTCAATAGACTACCCTCACCAAGGAGCGGTCTGTTCAGTAACAGTTCCTAATCCCAAACCCCAGCTTGGTAGATAGTTCATCTAAATCTCTCCAATCCATGGAAACCAGACAGGTCTCGGAGATTCATTAATGAGATTAATTCTGTTTGGGGGGCAGAGCCAAGGAACGTGGAGTCCGACCAAAGTTCGCTTTCTCGTCAGAGTGGAGGCACCGAACCCTCCACTAAACAAAGCCCCTGAACTCCTGAGCAGACGGTTCGTGGGAGGCAATATCAAACGATCATCGCAATCGTTAATGCATTGCCGCGTCCCTCCTCCCTCTGCCATTAGGATATTATTCCTTGCTCGAATTAGTGTCCGACCTGGGGGGAATATCTCGGTCCGCACGAAGCAAAACCCGCCCGTCTGCCACTTGTGCTCAACCCGTACCTGGCCAGATCGCTCGCTTCATCTTGTGCCTGACATCTCATCTCGTCCTGAAACCGAGCTTCCCCTCCCCCTCTTTCTTTGTATCACCCAACTGGTCCTCGAGCAGCTTTGCGGGCTTGATTCTTCCATCCTGACGCACCCGGGGCTCCCATTCTTCCACCGCCCATTGGCCTCGATGCGGTTCCCGCCATGTCTCTTAATGGGTTAGATAATCCCACCGTTATCGAAGCCTACCAAACTGCTCTCAACGAAGCTGGAGGATGGTATGACAATGTTTTTTTTACACCCCCCCCCCCCCCCCCTTTGGTCTACGCGCCATTATCGGTCGCAAGCTTGCAGTTGCCCTGTCGCAGTTGACTTTTCGGGAAAGCTAACGAATGTCATTGCTCGCTCTATAGGTTTCTGCTTCGGTATGTGTCAAGGGATGAAGTCGCTCTCCTCGATCGTGGGACAGGGGGGGTCCCCGACGTCCGAAATGCCATCGAAAGTTACGAAGAATGCTCCCCGCTCTACGGCTTTCTCCAGTATCGTCGGAGAAAAGTGGTGCTCAGCTATTTGCCCGCGGACCTGTCCCGGCTTGTTCGAGGTCTGTTTATCATTGCCCTACCTGCTGTTTTCCCTCACTGACACAACCCGGATTTCATTCCAGCTCGAACCACTGTGCAATTTCAATCGGTCTTGGACAAATTTTCGCCCCATGATACAGTCTTTTCGGTATCACAGCCTTCCGAACTCACCGAGAGCGCCCTGTCTTCTGCGTGTCTGCTACATACTGCCTCCGGCTCAATTACATCCTCATCTAGCTCCCTTCGCCGTCGGAGACTGATGGAGATCGCAGAAGATGCTGAGGAAAACCCACCTGGAAACGACGGCAGCGGTCAGATAGAACCTCCAGTCAAAGACATACGTCAGAGGTCATTCAGTCAGCTATCAGAAGCCACCGTCGTACCACCGCCGTCCATGATCTCGAACGCGCAGCAGACGACCAATGATGACGAACCAACCCCCACGAGCCCTGAAAGTGTCTACCCTACTAACCACACACCCTCAATCGCTGGAGATACTATTTCTGAACGCCCCACCTCCTCGAGGAACTTTCGTGACGAGCTGGTATATGCGCCGTCTGAGCCTCGTAAATCGACACAATCAGCCAGACCTTCATTAAGGGACTTGGAGCGAGCCGCGGGTATTAAGCCTAAGGTGAAGTTGGGCCCTCGACCATCTGTGGATGGCAGCGGACGCCCTCGTACGGCCGGTAACACCTCTCGAACTACTGAACAACGGCCTGTTGCTTCTCTGCCGGCTGGGGTTCGATCATCTTCCTTGCGAAAATCCAACCCGAGCCCTACCCGCCCTCGTTCTCAAGGAAACCCTGTAGCATCTCCGTCCAGCAAGAAAGTCCCTCCAGTACCCCCGTTGTTAGTGCCCCCTTCCTCAATGCCAATTTCAAGACCCCAGCTTTCACCGGGTGCCAAGTCGTTGAGTGCGCTCTCATCTGTCGGCACATCCCATGAAAAGGAACGACTGATGAAAGCGCTCCAAATGCGGAAAACGCAGATGGAAAAGAGAGCACAGGAGCTCAAACGAGAGAGGGAGAGAAAGCAATCTGAAGAGGAATCGGTGGAGAACAAGGATTCATTGGAGAACAAGGAGAACATCGGCGAGATTCACAAGAAAGCAAGGCATGATCGAGGAGTGGATAGATTGTCTAAAATCTCAGAACAGGGGAAGGAACCACTGTCGGAAACTCAACCATCGGCCACTCAGGAACCCGTGGAAGTACTGGAGCACGTGGGGGGGACTACTAACTCTCTTGGCCCATCAAATACGGAAGCTGTCACTGAGCTGGTGATTCCCGAGCCAGACGGTGACAAACTCCTGGAACCTGCAAGCTCTGATTCGGTTCCTGAGCCCATTGGCATTAACCAAGCCCCGGAGGAAGCTCAGACCACACAAATTATTCCAGAGCCTAAAAAACCTGAAACAGACCCTGACCAAGAAAAGGACTTGGCCGTATCCGCAGAAAGCAAAACTAAGAGTGGCACCAGTTCGCCTAGCGCGATTGTTGACGTCCCACCCGAAGACAAGCCCGAAACAGCTCCTCAGGGAGAAATTATCGTAACCCCTCACCCCCAAATTATTGAGGAGCCCTGTGCCCTCGATGAAAAGGAGACAACCGAATCAGCCGAACCCATCGATCCCCAGTCGACTCCGTTACCCGAGTCCCCGTCGCCCGATTTACAGATAGATTCCGTGACCGACTCTTCGACTACCCCCGCCGCCGAGCTGCAGCATGAATCCACCCCTGAAATCTTGACTGCGGAGCAACAGACTGCCACATCTCGAAAGGAGAAACGCAAGCCCTTTCTCGAACCCATTCAAGTTCCTACCCCTGAGTACTCGGATGACGATAACCTTCTCTCAGACGACTCCTTCATGGAAGAATTGACAAGTGCGACGGTTCAAGAAGCCAAACCCATTTCCGTGGGCAAATCTCCGCTGTCGCCAGGCTACTCGAACGGCGGAAATGGCAAGACCACCCCTGAGGCTTGGAGGAATTCGCGGGCTGTTTCAAACCCAAGTGCTGTGTCACGCCAGTTCTCAAATAATCATGCCTTGGCGGTCGGCAGGTCGATTTCGAGCCCATTCACGGACACCGAAACCCCTACCGCCCCCGTTCTGGTGGCCAAGAAGATTAACGTATCGTCCGGTATCTCAAAGCGCATCAAGGCCTTGGAGAAATTTTCGAACAGCCGCGATACAGGAAGTCAGACTCCTCCTGTCGCCACACCTTCCGCATCCTCCTTCGAGACCCTCCGAAAGCGAGCCTCTATTTCACTTGCGCCTAGCAATGACTTGCCACCTATTTCTAGAAATTCATCATACATTCCCGAGACGTTCTCACGATCCTCGAGCATCAGGAGGCGCGATTCGCAATCCAGTACTGCCCCACACGCAACAAATAATGTTTCTGTGACTGCCCGCATAGTTCGTGGCCAACTTCCCGCCGCAGTGGACGCCAGCACTGAGTCCTCAGAGGCTCGCGGGCTCAACCTCCAAGCCAGCCCGCTGACTGTCGAGCATGGCACGCCTGATAATAACCCATCACAGAGCACGCCGGCAGAGTCTCCCACCGCCATCAAATCTGAGAAACGCAGTATGTCTATCTCGTCCGCCGGGTCGGGACAGCAATCAGCAAACACTCCGCTACCGCGTTCGGAAAGCAGGCTCTCTATATCCTCCATCTCGAGAAACGATGGGTATTTCATGCCGAGATCCCCAAGCGAGATGTCCGCCTCTCCTGAGGAAAAGAAGGAGTCTCGCACCTCTCGACTACTACGTCGCATGTCCTCGATTACTTCCAGCTCACGGAGAGGCACCGTTAGTTCCAGAAGTCCTGCTGTTAAGGAGGAAGAGGGCATGTCACCTGTGGATGAGGGCTCGAAACAAGGGATTGAACTTCCTGAGGCTGTTGATATCGGCGAGGTCAATGTCCAATTCCCGGACACTCTTCTTTGGAAGCGACGTTTTATCCGAGTTGATAGCAAAGGCTATCTTATTTTAACTCCAGGAAACGTCGATTCAAGTAACCGCAACATAATCAAACGGTATCATCTTAGCGAATTCAGAACCCCTTGCCTCCCCGACGAGGATCGACAGGAGCTTCCCAATAGCATTTTGCTCGACTTCCTTGACGGACGCACTCTTCAATGCTCCTGCGAATCTAGACAAGGGCAGGCGTTTGTCCTCCAAAGTGAGTTCTGTCGCCTCTGTAATGTTGCCTTGGAATCAAGATACTGATTATATCTAGCTCTTGTCAATGCCCACAGCACCCACATAAATATTTTGTCTCAATAGTCCTCTTCACATACTCTTCACTCCTTTTTTACCTATTTTCCTCCTTCTTCATTCTCACTGTGTTCATTAAAGCTTACATATACTTTTTACACCCCCTCTCCATATCTTCATTTTCTGAATACCGACTCATCTTCGTGACTCCGCCTTTCTTTTCTTTTTCATGTTTGTTTCCAGCGGTATACCCCCTTCAAAAAACGATTTCCCTTTGTTTCCCAGCTGTTTTCTTTTCCTCAAAGCATTACTACTGTAGCGTCTTTCTTCTCCCTCAATGTTCAGCAACCTTTTTCGCACCTTATTTAACCTCTATTGATGAGATGCATGATCTAACGAGTCTAGCCCGCTCAACAGTAGGCTCTCGCGCCTACTGTTGCGGGCTTTTCTGGACCAGTAACATCTTCCAATACTTTCCCTAGTGGTTTATCCTGGGTTTAGGGTGACAATGAGACATCTGCCTCATGGGTGTTTTAGAATAGATTTCTGTCATGTGTTAGCAAGCAAGCGGGGGCTGGTTTCCGCGTCTTCAGTGTTTAGGATAGTACATCAAAAGATCGGTTATTGTGGCATATACTTGGTTCCTACTTCTCTATATCAAATACTCAGTTGATTTGCTAGTTCATGATGCCAATGGCATTCAAAGTGGTAAGCTGTCCTTTTCTTTGGAGATCGGCTTTATTAGTAGATTGTACAAAACGCAATCACGATCCTCTCTATGAAGTGATAGAGAAAGTCGATTTTTATTAGATATTATATATACAACACTTTTATTCATGGCGCTCTTCGACAGCCCTCTTCTTTTCCCATTCATCGAGAAATCGCTGAACTTTGGGGCCCCAAACCTCCTCCCCAGCCTCAAGGTCCTTATACTCAAGGATCCTATCCGGGTCCAGCTCGAAGTGTGCCTGTCGTGATCGGATCAACGAGCTCATCAAGCCACAGCTACCGACCGCCTTGCCTAGGTCGTGTGCCAAGGAGCGAACATAAAAGCCGGACGAAACAGTCATGGCAATCTTCACTGCAGCTGGCTGGGGTCGAGACTGCTCAGTGGTAGTATTATCCGGTTGTGCGGTTTTTTCTGCTGGTTCAGTGGCATCAAAGGACTCTGCTGGAGCAGGTACTCCGTCACCTTCTTCGGTTAACTTTTGTTTCTTTGCCATGGGCTCCGACTCTGGCTCAGGAGCCTCGTTCTCGTTCTTGGGGCTCTCTATGGGCGGGGGCGATTTGCGCTTTGCAGACGAGGCATCCGCAGCGTCAATCTTTTTACTGTCTTCTGCAGTCGGGACAATAGGAAGACTATCATCACTTGCTAGCAGTTTCTCTGCCACGGCTTTCTCCTCCCCTGCGGCTTCCTCCTCGGGCCATTTATACTCATGCGTACCCGGTTCATACCACTCGACGATGCGCAGATCCGTTACTTCCACCGGTCGCGCCTGAATCTCGATCGGGATCTCCTTGCCCTCCCGTGCATACTGGTAGAGTCTCTTACCCTGGACCCTTAGCGCGGAGAAGATGGGCGGACGCTGCATGATTTTCCCGCGAAACTGCTCCAAAGCTTTCTCAACCGCTTCCCGGGTGACATGCTCATACGGCGCACGGCGCACAACCTTCCCGAGGCAATCGTAGGTGTCTGTCTCGGCCCCAAAGAGGACTACCGTCTGGTACTCTTTCGTGCAGCCCAGGAAGTCGTTTAGATGCTTGGTGCCCTTCCCGACGCCGGTAACCAGCACTCCCGTCGCGAGCGGATCGAGGGTGCCTCCGTGTCCGATCTTGACGTCGAGTCGCTGGGTGCGGCGTCGCCGGCGCTGGTTGTTGCTCTCTCGGTTACGGCGGGCGCGCTCGGTCTCCAGCCAGGGCTTGAAGAGCTTCGAGGGATTGAAGTGTTGCTGGAGGGTGCGGATTACGTCGGCGGAGGTGACGCCCTGGGGCTTGTGGACGGCTGGAGGTGGGTCAGTTTTGGGGGAGATCACTTGAACAATTGAATTGATGTCATTATTACCAAAAACGCCCTCGTAAATCTTTTCTCCGGACATGGCTGTGCGGAATAGTTTCAACCCACGGGGAGAAACCATCAGGTGGCTGCGGGGAAAGAAATTATGGAAGAAAAGGAAGCTTCGGGGGGAAGAAATGCAGTTTGTTCGGGTTCAGGCAGGTGAATGGATCGATTCAACGCAATCCCCAGTTTTCAGTGGTCAATCTAGAGCTCGAGGATCGATGTTGAGCTTGTGAAGTTTGACCTGAGGTTCTTCAAGCAGAAATTAATGTGAGAAAGAAAAGCTGAAATACCGCGCTGAGGAAGAGAGAAAGAGCAGATGGATGTACGGTAATACATCTGTATGTGACGACCTATAAATTAGTCCAAGTGTCTTGAAATGCTGAAAGTAACGGGTAATCTAGACGTATTTACCACAGTCATACCGGCATCCCCAACAGCCATCGTCATCATAATTACACACCCTCAGTCCATTCTTTCGCTTCCTCATCCTCCCCTCCCCTCTCCCTCCCTCTATCTTTCTATCTTGTGTTGGAATTGTCATTGCTCTGTCTCCAGGAGTATTATCTCCCCCTGGAAACCCCCTTCATTGCCCGTCAAGCCACCATGCTACCTCCAAAGACATGACATCGCGAGAAGATAGTGTCTTGGCTGCCAGAGACCCGTCTCTTGTAGACGAGAACGACTGGGAGGAGTTCAGCTTGTCCGAGGTCAGAATCCTGGTCCCTGGCAAGTCTCGGTATGCCAATCTTCTCACGGCCACCCCAGACACCCCGGTTCAGGTAACTGGCTGTCTGGAAGAAGTGGAAGAGGAGCAAGAATCCCTAGGTGCGTCACTCTCAGTTTTCCTTACAACGGAGCTCTCTGCATCTTCTCTACTTCTTCGATCCGTATTGACTGTATCGGATCTTGGAATTTTCTAGTTCTCGAAGAAGACTACCTTACCAAACGGATTGTGATCGATAATGTGAGCCACTTTGCCTACGGTCAACACAATGATGGGGAAGTTGGGGTTTGGATCGCGGGCCGAGCTGGCTGGTACTCCATCTCCCCAGCGAGGGGCTATCGGCAGATGTTCAATGAGGTCGTGGAGGCTATCGATCTGCTCTATTTTTTCACAGATAGGCACAAACCAAAGCGAAGGAAAAGGAGGAATTGGAACCCAACTGTTGAATACCTGTGTGATGAGGTGAGTTGTGGCTCCATGTACTACTTTTGGGGTAGGAGTGATGGCCAGATGAGCTTTGTATTAACTTTACGGTCCTCGGGTTTAGTATGTCAACCACACGCACGGAATCTGCGAAGATGGCGATGATTCCGCTGAAGTATTTTACAAACATCATAATTTTCTCCTCTCACGAATGATCAAGGGGGAGGAGGATGTGGAGTGGACTGAAACGAATATCTTCGCTCACCTTTGTGAGAAGTTTCCGGTAATTTGCTCCGCCTCTCAGGTTCGAAACGAGATCGCTAACTGGAATTCCTTTAGGAGGACTACAAGCAGATCAAGTCAGAACACGAATCGAAAGATAAGGAATCATTAGAGTCCGATCGTGAGGATAAGGATGAAGTTGAGGATGACGATGAGGCAGACGAAGAGCCAGAAGCCGAAGCTTCTCCACTAGACCCGACTTCTGTTCCAAAGACCCAGGCGCAAGCCATTTACCAAGTGATTCTCGACCTCAAAGAGGCGGGCCACTTAGCGAAACGCCAATTAAACCTTGACCTCGTCGCTTCTACTCTTGTAGATCGCTTCGAGGTCGATAGCGCAGAATATGCGCAAGATCTTATAGCCTCGAGAGCCAGTGCCGTCATTGAGAGTCTGGATGAGGCGAGAACCAACACTTTCGATTGGTCCCGGAAAGTTATATACCGAGAGCTGAAAGCTGTATTGAAGAAGAGGAAACCTGAAAATTTGGCCCTCACTCCGCTACGGCCTCGATTCTCCGAGAACGACGAGTCCTCTGCGGAAGAGAGTGAGCACGAGGAACAGCCCAGAGCGAAACGACGTCGTGGCCGCAAGTCTGTTCTACGTCCCAAAAGCTCGGTTGCGACTAAACGAACTGGCAAGCGCACAAGGAGTATGGCAGCCGACTTTGACGACTTATCTGACGACAATCAAGACGAGATGGACGAGTTCGAGACTCCTAGTAAGGTCCGTGGCCATGACCTTGTTCGTGATCCGCTATCGACCCGAGCGAAACGACGAACTCGCTCCATTCTCTCCGACTCAGATTCCACACCCTTCCAGAAGACACCACTACAGGAGACTCTCCAAAGTCGAAATACTTCCGTCTCTGCTGCAGAGCCCGACACGCATGACAATTCAACTGCCTTGGATAACTCGCACGGCTATGATCTCTCATCGGATATTTGGGTATGCCAGGTACCAGGTTGCGGAAAGACCATTGCCAAATGCAGCTCGAAACGAGGCAAGGAGACGATCCAGGATCATTCTCTGGCTCACGCCGATGACACCAAGGCTAAATTAGAACTGGTGGTAGCGGAACAGCGACTCAACGTCAATCTTCGGGTTGATAATCTTCTAAGTCGCATCCGAGACTTGGGATCCTTGGATGCAGGATTTCCCGGCATGAACGGTATAACAAATGGGACATCCAGTTGATAGATATTCCAGGGCTACGAAGCATAACAGTATGCTTTATTTTCATTTTTATTTTTTCCAATACCCCCCTCTACACGAAGAGATGAGAGATGTATTAATAATTTTGTCACGGCATATTGAAAAGAGTTGCAGAAATCCGATGTTTTCATGAGAAACTTCTCTCATAGTAGACAGACAGGCTGTGTTCTTCAAAGCAATGTGGCGAGGCTCAAATCGGAAATGGTTTGATTGTATCAGCATGGAGTTGATTACGGTTACTTATTTTCAACGGTTCGTCAGTGTTTATTCTCTGCCGGTTTTCATACCTTTATTTCTCATGATACCTGGATAGAGCAGGCTGGTGTTACATGGACTCAGGATTCGATCCTACTGATGAAGGGCAAAAAGAAAGCAAAATTAAACCTCCTTATTGTTAATTGGGCCATTCCGGTAATATTAATTCAATATACACATGAAGACACCAAAAGGTCAAGATCACTGATCTTGAGCCTCGAGTCGGTCTAAAATAAGTCGTACACAATTGCTTTTCTTTTATAAACCCAAACAACAACCGGTATCCGATCAAGCTAAAATAAGTGAGAGCAATGAATGAGAGGCATGATAGAGGTATGAAAGGGAAAGGATTAGAATCACGCCCGGCCTCTAGCTGCGGCCCTCTTGCTCTTTCCAGGTCTCTTCGCACCGCCCTTAGCTCCACCCTTGGGTCCACCTTTCATCTTCCTTACGGAGAAATCACGCATATCTCCGCTGGAGACGGCATCACCACTCTTGGAAAACCTCTTCCTGCCACCGAAACCGAACTTCTCGTTCTTCTTTTGGCGTTTCAGCGAGGGGCCGCCGTTCTCGCCTCCGCGAGTACGCTTACGGGGGTTAGAATCAATGGCTTCTTCGACGGCGACGTCAAAGAGGTCATTATCGTCATTTGTGCCAGAGGTATCAGTCTTGCGCTCTATACAACCTAGTTAGTCATCTTAAAAAAGAATAGGCAAAGGTAAAATAAAAAAAAAAAAAACATACTCTTCTTCAGGGCGTTGATCTTCTCCAAAGTCTCCTTCTTCTCCTTCTGTCTCTGTTGCAACTTTGCAACCTGCACCTGTTTGCCAAACTTCTTCAGATCTCGCTGTTTGCGCGCATCAGCAGCTGCCTTCTTCGCAGCAGCCTCATCAAAAAGCTTCTTCTTGATCTTGCCCATGTGCTCGTCCGTCTTGACCATCTCCGCGAAATAGTCACCGGGGCGGGTGAATGGCACTCCTTCCTTTTTCAACAAGCCCCGCGCCGATACAGCGGCCGCGGCGCAGACTTTGTAGAAGGCAAGCTCTCGGTTTAGGTCATCGTTGGGGTCTGTGACCTCGATGGGCTCTTTTGAAACCAGCGAGTTGTGCTCGGAGAAGGTTGTCCGGGAGGTAATGAAGGAGATGCGCTTGATGGAGGTGTTGATGGCTGCGGAGTTGTTGATTGTGAGGCGTTGGTGGGGGACCACGTCTTCTCTTTCGTCTTCGGAGAGGTCGGAGAGAGGGATGTCTTCTTCCTCTTCCTCCTCCTCTTCTTCTTCTTCCTCCTCTTCTTCGTCATCGTTCTCTACCCCCTCGACGTCCTCATCGTCTTCCTCCTCCTCATCACTCGTGCCATCTTCCTCGATATCCTCTTCGGGCTCATTCTTCTTGGATTTCCGAGAGACCTGTGGCTATACCAGAAAAAAAAAATCAGCAATTGACTTCCCATATGACCGAAATAGAACCGTGGAGGCCTCAATAAATGAAATTGGTAGAATAATTTACCTCCTCAGCCTCTCCGTTCGTCGCCTTCAGAGCTTTACTCTTCTTCGCGGCCTTCACCAGCTTTTTCTGCTTCTCAGCATTGTAATCGCGGCCCTTGTGCTCGTCGAGAGCTTGAAGAAGTTTACTCCGCTTCGGCATTTTGCTTGATGATTTTCCTCCTTCTTAGTCCTATAAGAAAGAAACAAAGAGAAAAGAGAGAAAAAGGGCAATGCGGGTATCTTGCGACTCTTTCTCTTCTATCGAGAAAGCACTTGAGGCACGGGAATTTTTTTGGACCTTCCACTAGTATTAATTAGGTTAGCCTTTCTGATAAGCAGAGACTAGTTTGTTTCTGGTTAGCGGAGCTTTGATACTGGGAGAATAATTGATCCGAGGCTCTTATCGGCGAATGCACTATTAGTAAGCTACCATTTAGTGCACCGGCATCATTGTGTAGCGTCATTTCATCCAACAAGACTCCCCTCCGCCCATTCTGAACGAATTACGGTGCCAAACCAGTCTATACCTCCCGATTCAAACGTATTGATCAAGCGGCCTATACCTTCATCCTCTCAAACACCGAGCATCATGTCCGAAACCGCCGCATCCGACTCTGTGTCCACTCCTACATCTCAACAGGTTCGTTCATCCCCCCCCCCCTTCCGACCACTTCCCGGATAAAGTCCGCTAACACAAGAGTTCTGTAGGCCCCAGATGCCCAAGGCCAATTCACAGCAGCTGTCGATGAGCTCCTCGATCAATTGCAGCATAAGTTTGATACGGTGTCTCGGGAGATGTTTGGGAAATGTTCGTACACGACCTACTTACCTACTATTTCCCTTTCTTTGCCCCCTTGTTGGCGGTCCGGGGTTAAATGATACATGTACTGATTGGTATAATTTATAGTTGATGACATGGCACGACGACTCGATGAGTTAGAAGCTTCGTTGGCGATTGTGGAGGATGCGGGAACGAATTCGAGTCCGTCGAAGTGAAGAGTGCTGATTCGAGATCTGAAGCTTGAGTCTGTTTAGTTGCATATTGCATTGCATTGTTCTTGTTATTTTACGTTCATCGCTGGTTGCTGTTCGCCCGGCAGTCATTCTCTATAGATACCCCTATATAAAGCTCGATTTTGAATGCATACTGAAAGCAATTTCATTATTTCTTTCTTTCTTTCTTTCATTCCTATACAGAGACCCAAAAATAGGTCATGCAAAAAAAGTGCCCAGATCATACCTTACCGGCCAAGTGCAGCGTACTTATCTCCACCATTTTGGATATAATTCATCAAAGTCCCTTCCGGCCAAAAAGCGACCCTCATATCGTACCCAGGTAGCTCTAAACCAAAGCTTCACCAAATCTACAACTCGTCCTTCCTGTTCTCCTCCTCTTCCTTCTCCTCCTGACCCAAAAACCTCCGCAGAATGTTGCTCCGCGAGATCAAATCATCCATCTTCTCCGGTGCCGAACCACCCTTGGCCACAATCTTCTTCAACCGCGCAAACTCCTTAGCCGCATACTCCTGGTTCTGGCTCAGCTTCTCCGCAACCCGAACGTAGTACTGCTCGTATTTGTTGCCGGCGTTTGTAGCGACCTTCTTCACCTCCTTCACCAGCACCTGCAGGTTCTGCGGCGAGGTGTACTTGGCGACCAAAGTGTCCAGGCCAGGGATCGTGCCGGCCTCGTCGTCCAGGCCGCCGCCGACGGTACGGTGCGTACCCGCTTTGGTGTTCAGGAACTCGACGAAGGCCGCCTCCGAGCGGTCTCCCTGGTAGATCTCGCCTTCCTTAGAGCCCTTGGCGAAGAACTTGATGGTAGGGTATCCAGTGACGCCTTGCTCCTTGGCTAGGGCCTTTGCGTTCTCGGCCTCCGCGTCGACCTTGGCGACGATGACGTTGGGTTCGAGTGCAAAGTCGTTGGCGAGCGATTCCCAGGTTGGGGCGAGGCTCTTGCAGTCTATTTGATCCCGGTTCGAAGGTCAGAATCTTCAAATCACGGGAGTGGGGGAAAGAGAGAGAGAGAGAGAGAGAAACTTACGTCCACACCAAGGCGCAGTAAAAGCAACAAGCACGTCCTTGTCCCCACCAACAGTAGTCTTGAACGACGAATCGGTAAGCATCTCAACCTTGCTCGGCTCCTTCTTGGGACCACGGGGCTTAATGCCAGTCTTCTCGGTGATGAAATTCGACAAGCTCTCCAGGTCACGTCCACCCTTGTAATCCTCGGGCCTGTCGCTCTTGCCATCGAACCACTTCAGCGTAGGGAAGCCCTGGACGCCGAATCTCTTGCCCAGGTCGCGGTTGGCGTCCGCATCGACCTTGGCCACGACCACTTTGTCCTCGGCGTGGGCGAAGGCCAGGCCCAGCTCCTCGTAGACGGGGGCGAGGGTCTTGCAGTGGCCGCACCAGGGGGCGAAGAACTCGACCAGAGCTGGCTTGCCGGATTTCAGGACTACATTGTCGAAGTTCTTGGGGATCAGGTCGATGACGGCGGAAGCGGCGCTGACGATGCTAACTAGGAAGGCGAGGTAGCTTATGGCTACCAAGCTCAGACGAGCCATGGTGTTTGGTGGTGGTAGGAGTTCGGAGGTGGGTTTTGGGGTGGTGTATTTGAGGTGAGTGAAGAGAAAGAAATGAGTTTTCTGAGAATTGATATCGTGTTGTGGACGTGGGTTTCAGTCCGGTGCAGTTTGTTGGTGGTGAATTAATAATCTTGACAGCTTAAAATAAGTCTCCAAGCTCCAATGCGGATATACGGATCGAAAGAGGACACTTGGTCTAACTAGTACCTACATCATCCCAGAAGATCCAACTCCCAACCAATCGCCATAATCACGACGAGCTACAGGACCCAGGAGTAATCTACTCCTTTACAGCCAGTCTAAAATTCCGAATTGAATCGTCGCCACTTTCATTTCGCCCCCTCTTTAATCGCTATTATTAATACAGCATGGAGAACCAGCGGAACTATAGTGGGATATAGGGGAGCAAGTGCGGAACCGGGTGAAGGCCACTCGTGGCCTCCTATGATGTGATGACATGCCAGGGTAGATCATGAATATTTAGGTCACATTATTGCATAGGTGTCGCACTCCGTCGCGTTTCCTTGGGAGAGGGATGCTCTTTGGCTACCTTCCCTACATCATCTCCTCTCAGATAACCAGCTATTCGCATCCGCCCAGAATTTCCCGTTCTTGAATTCTTTGTCGGAATTCTGGGTACCTTTGTAAACCTGTTGTTGGAACCAACATTAATGGGAATTGCTCACAATAAGACATAAAAGTCCTGAACTTACCGCATCCCAGAGTTTGAACGCCATATCCAGATTGCCTATAAAACTATCGCTATGCTGGAACCAGTCTCTGCCCTTCGACTTAACCTCCTCCCGAGCATCCGCTGAGGTTGGGTCGGACTGGAGAGGCAAGTCATCAAGATATGTCCTAACAGCGATTCCCAACCCGCAGTCGTTATCGTCGATGAATGGAAGTCTAAACCACACCAGTTAGTATAGAACTTGGAATTTACTTGTGCCCATATCCGGCTTACCGAACAGTCAACTCGTTCCAATCATTTCGGTCCCGATCAGCGTCACCGTCAAGAAGCAAACCAGCTAAGACAACCTCAATGAGATTTCGTAAAGCACCACGGACTTCAGAGATCAGGGAACGGTAACAAAGTAATTGTCTGCTGAGAGGGCCAGAGTAGCCGATATTCTTGTGTTGCAGCTTGCCAATACAAGCAACACGTGAAACAAGCATATTAAAGCTCTTATCTTCGTCTACAGATATTTTTAATCAGTTTGTTGAAGTGGACGTCTCCAAACACTGCTGGGGGGGCTTACCAGATCCCCTCATTGGGCCGCCAGAGACGTGAGAAAACCACTGCTGCGAATTCAGGACGCCGAAGCGGAGAAGTTCGATGGCAATAAATGTAGCCTCTTCAAGTGAATCTCCGGGATCAAGGACCGAAAGGGCTTGCTCTAGGCATACACCCCACTGCGTGAGCTGGTGTTTCTCATTAATATAACCACGAAGTTGTAGGAATCGCCAAAAAACATTGGAAAGAATCTCATCTATCGATGATAGAACCTGGGGGTTCTAGTAGCAGTTAGTCTTGGCCTATCAATGCACTGGGGATATTTCGAGGATGCCTTACCGTGGGATCCCTGGATGTGAATGTCTTGGGTACAAACTCGGAATCTTTCAAGCTCTGAACAGCAAATTTAAAAAGCCCGGAGGATCCCTAGTCGCCCGTTAGGAGATGAATCAACATTGATGGATACTTCTTTAGCTTACTTGTACTTTTTTAACCCCCTCCGTGAACTGATCACTGCGGACTTTCCAGGCGGTAATGGTTTCTTTAATTGAAGGGAGTCCCTTGAGATTGATGGAGGTATCGGATTTCTCATCGTACCATGTGCGCACATTGATAGTCTTTGTTTGGTAGAATCGGTGTAGGGAGTTGGCCAGAAGACGGATCGCTTGGGTTCTTACGGGGGTGAGGGTTTCGCCCGCCACCTGCCGATAGATTTCCGTATCTTCGACTCCCAGAGGCAAGGAAATCAATACATCCCCGGAAGTCACATGGTTAGGTACTTCGGGGCCCAGAATCCCCTTGGAGATGTAGAAATAGAGCTCTTCCGGCAGGCGCTGACCGATCAGATCATGAATGTCGTGGGGGCTGGTTTCCGCGTCCATGACCTCGACATTTCCATCAACATCGATCAGTACGTGGTGTTTAACTGCCACAAATGCACGTTTGTAACGGTCCGTGTACTGGAGGTCCTGCATACGACGATCCTCCTCGAACTGAGCACATAAGGCCAGAGCACTGCGTCCAGCAGCATTGAACATGGGCAGAGCATCGCGGACGTTGACGCCCTTTCCGGGGAAACCAGGATTTTCAAATACCGGGAACGCCTGGAGGAAGGGAGACCCAAGCAGAAGGCAGAAATCCAGAAACTGCTCATTGGTTAGCCTGCCTAGCTCCTCCTGACATGTCTGTTTCGTAATCCAGAAAAACTGGGCTGGATCGGTATCGACTCGGGTGATCAGTTTGTCGGCATCAAATAGCAGAATTTCCGATGGTCCCCAGATGGCATCAACCAGCGGATTCGGGCCTTTCGTAAGGTACGCGAGCTACATGAGAATGAAACACCCAGTGTCAGAAGAAAAAAAACATGTTAGCAAGGCAGGGCAAGCTGTGTGTCATTACCTGGGCGGCAGCACTATACGGTGCCACAATATAGTCTATACCGTGCTGGAAGAGAATGCGCTGCAGGAACCGGTAGAGGGATTCCGGTCGAGGAGTGCCTAAAAAGCGACGAACATGTTAACTCGGCTCGGGGTCGGGGGCGGTGATACAATCAAAACAAATCATACCAGCACTGCTAAATGCGTCCACAACTTGGTCAGCCTGTTGCTGATCATAGAGCTCCCAGGCCTGCTCAAACGCCCGGACGGACTCTTGGTGTACGTGGGGTCGTTGGTTCTTCTTTCCAAAGTCAAGGCCATTGAACACGAAGACACAGGCCACACCCAGGTCCTTGAAGACCTGGAGCTCCTTTTCGATGTTGCTTTTCAGTGCGAACGGGAAGCCACCGAGGGCGATCAGAAGAGGTTCGCGGGTGGAGGGGTGGAGTAGGTGTTGAGAGATGTAGTGCGACGCATCGATACCGACGACTGCCCCTTTGAGGGCAGAGAGGGGGAGGGACTGGGTGCGGGCAGAGGCCCATTCATCCAAAGGACGGACTGTTGAATATCGAGACCGTCAGCTTAGCTGTTCTTGAGTAGGGAGCGGAGCTTCGGAAGGACTTACTCGGCATGATTTAAGTTAGCTAGAGCTGTGTGACGGAATAGGAAGCGGACGCCAATACCAGGCATGGAGAGCCCGGGAGGCTGGAATGGGGTAAGACCCGGGGGGTATACAGAGGAAAGAAAGGAATTCAATATAGCGAGGGAAAGATATGGAAAAGTAAACGGAAACAATATAGAGGAAGAGAGGCGGGGGCTGTCAAAGAGAGAGCAACACCGGGAGCAAATTATTATTGCAAGCTCAGATGCGACAAGTGAAAGTCGGCGTTCAGTGGAGGGATCCAATCACGGGCGGCGGCCGTCATCAATCGCCAACTGGCCAGGCAGCGTTTCTTTTTCTTTTTTTTTGCCCTCCACCTTGTATTTGCCAATTTTTTTAAGCATTCTCGAGTCTGGAGCTCTGATTTTACTATGATAAATTAATGATGTTACCTTTAACCTCTGACTCACCCGATCGTCTTCCAATTGTTGACTGTGATACTGTTCAAACTACAAGATGGCATAGTGGATAATTGGCCTGGTGGGTGCGGTCTATATATATATCTCTCTAAGCACTTTGAACTCCGCAACGTATCCTGATTCAAATTCTTGCTCAAGTCCGCGCTTTTATCTGAACCTAAAGGTATTTGCTACTGATCGCTGCTCCGTATAGGAAACCGCCGACATGAAAAGAGAGCTAAAATAACCCCAGCGGTTACCTAGAACTTTATTACTTTAGCCTGCCCTTCCAACTAGACCTTCCGGGTTGGGTTTTCCTCCTGTTGACGATTTCTACAATGAGAAAAGCTTTATGAATAAATAACACCTTCAGATGGCATACACCCATGAGTCGAAATTCATCAATATCCCGGCTTAGCCTTGTGATCAGACAGGTTTCTAAGAGGTCATACCTCAACAGGCCCGGTTTTTCTGCTCGCGGAGGGGGCTATGAAACTGCGTAGACCAATGTAGTACAGGGGTCTTGACTTCTTGCGTGATAGATATTCTTTTCGTCTATATTGTTTGGAGTTGGACAGTTCAAAGGAATCGAACAGGTACTCTATCCTGCAATCTTAGCAAGCCAGACTACAAGTGACTTTTGTTGAAAAGTTACGGTCCACATTGATCACATAGCTTTAAGACTAGCATGATGACATCTGTCAATAAAATCTTCGCTATCTAAGTGTCTTTGGTAAGTCGAGTAGTGGTGGGCAGATGATCTCTACCTTGATAGTGTGATTTAAGATAAGATAACAGATATCTACAGTTCAGGTGTATGGGGAAGTGTGACCACCGACCATAATGGCGGGACCAATCGCGGCAGACATAAAGCAGAGAGCACCAAAATAATGATACTTAGGTACCCAGGTAGTACCCTAATAATAGTTATTAAAAAGTAATCACCAATAAAAAGAGGAACTTGCGTCTCGGCTATGGGCCATCAGCCCAATGTGGCCTGGATAAGGACATGCTTTTACATAACTCGCTGATAAGACCGACGGTTTCCTTCTTCACCCCACCTCGGCCGAACCATATAAATTATTCGGATGACTCCGAAGTTCAAGAGGAATCTCAAAAAAAAATCCCAGATCTCGACCCCACTGGTACTGTTACCTCCTGTGCTTCTCAAAATGGCCGAATCTACTGCTGTCGGAGCGCCAATTCAGCTGCCGGTGATCGACATCTCCAATCCATCTGTGGGGAAGGCGATGCTTGATGCAGCCACTAAGTATGGTTTTCTGTATGTGGACAGCAAGGGGACAGATTTTACGGCGGAGGATGTCAACCAGGCGTTCGAACGTGTATGATTCCATTCCAACCCGGGGAGAATTGGCTTGGTATATATATTCTTACTGGCTACAGTCTAAGAACTTCTTCATGTCCCCCGTAGCGGATAAGAGTTCTTGTCCTATTCAGTCAAACGTGAGATTTCCCTCTTCTAATTCTCATAAGATTAGACTCACACTGACTCTTACCACAGAACCGCGGCTGGTCTGGTCTGCATTCGGAGACCTTGGATCCTGAACACCAACGGGTAATTATCGTCTCATCCTCCACCTAGGACATCCGGAGCTGACTTGAAATATACTCCCATATAGACTGGCGATTTCAAGGAGTAAGTCTACCCTACACCTGCACAATATACGCACACATAGCTAACCATACCCAGAGCGTTCAACTTCGGAGAATTCAAAGATGGCAAACCCCAACAACCCCTCCCTCCATCTCTGACCCCGCACGAGGCCGAAATCAACCGTTTCGCGGAACTCTGCAATAAGACCTGCACCCGTATCCTGAAACTCCTCGCCCAGGGGCTTGAGGTAAGATCTTAGCCCTCCATCTCTCCAAGAAAGATCTAATAAAAGACATACCAGATCTCCGATGACTTCTTCACCTCCCGACATGATGCCTCACAAGGCTCCACAGGCTGCATTCTCCGATATCTCTACTACCCCTCCATCTTCTCCCCCTCGACAGAATCCTATAGTCACGAGATCGACGTCCGAGCAGGCGCCCACTCCGACTATGGCAGTATCACGCTCCTCTTCCAACGGCCCGGCCAGCCAGGCCTGGAGATCCTCACCCCGGAAGGAACCTGGGCGCCTGTCCCCGTTCAACCGGCGAATGGAGACGAGTACCCCTTCCCGCCTATCCTCGTGAACATCGGCGATCTGCTCAGCTACTGGACGGACGGCTTACTCAAGTCGACGGTGCACCGCGTGGTGTTCCCGCTGTCGGAGCAGCGGAGCCCCAACCCGCAGGACCGGTATAGTATTGCGTTCTTCTGCCACCCGCGGGATCAGACGGAGCTGGTCCCCGTGCCGAGCGAGACTGTTGCTGCGTACCGGAAGAAGCGCCTCGAGAGTGGAACGCAGGATGATAGGGTGGGCTTTGGAGGAGGCGCTGGCGGGTTGAAACCGGGGCAGAGGGCTTTATCGGCTGCGGAGCATCTGGCGTCGAGGTTGAATGCTACGTATAATTTCAGGCAGGAGGGGGAGGCTACTGCCTGATTATATGAGGTCGCATTCTAGTTCCTTTTCTTTTGGGGTAGATGGACCGGTGTTTTGTTTGTTGGATGAGAGGTACCACAAAATATGAGGATGGAGAGGATAGTATTATTATTTCAAAAACAAGTCACCAGACTGTTTAATTTGTATGAAACTGAGTCCGTTATGTATGCACATGGATCCATTCGATGCAATAGACAGGGTATGCCACTGATACATTCATGGTAAAGTAAGGGGGGAAACAACCAACAGAAATTGCCAATAGGGAAATATCAAAAGTTTGCATATGAGATGACCAAAAAAAGAAGACGCTCCAGGAGAGTATGCCTGATAGCTACAAAGGAAAATCGTTCGGCATCAAGACTAAGTGAACTGAGAGCTGTGATGTGACTGTAGGGCACCAACAAAAAAAGGAATTAGAAGAATGGGAAACATGCGAGACAGATAGCTGAAAATGACATAGCATATTCATGACCGCTAGAAGTAATTCGTATGATCAATAAACAGGCCTTACACCCGGCGTTAATAAAACAGGGGCTAAAAAAAAGAGAAACAGCTGAAGAAAGCATTTGCAACAGATGACATACAAAAGGTATCTTGGGATAAATAGGAACGCCGCCAGGTTCTGAAATGCCATGCACGGGTAGATATGAAACCTTCAAAGAGGAAAACAACAGTGGACATAAAAAAAGTAAATGAGGGAGAAAGACGACATAATGGACGCTATGCAAGCCGATATGCATTAGGAGTATTAGACGGTCTTACTCATTCATGGTGTAGTATGGCACCAGTGACGGTGGTAGACCCAGGCGGCTTTTTGACAATCTTTGCTGCAGTACTTGGTACGGCGACAGCGGCGACATTTGGCGAACTGTCGCTGGAATTCTTCCCATTTACCACACTTATAGTACGCACATTGTCGAATGCCACCCCTAGACTCGTCTTTTCTGCAGAGGTTCCTCATCACAACACATGCCCAATACTGCATGTCTTTTGAGTGATGCCTGACAGTAAACTTTTCGACGAGAGGAAAGATATTGACATCATCGGGGAGCAAGTATTCGTCTTCCTCCTCGGGGGGTTCGATAGGGGAAGCACCTTCGTCTAACATCTGGAGTTCGCGGTCGACCTTGAGTTTGGGGACAAGATGAGAATGCTGGAAGTAGGATCGGAGGTTGCAGTACTTAGATACGTAAGCCAGAAGTTGCAGAGACATCAGAACATCCTCATCACGAGGCATCGTTGTGAGGACATTTTGCGGTGCGGTGGCCGACCGATCGCGAAGGTAAAGAGAATATGGGCTAGGAACTAGGGCAGGTGAATTGGTATTGTTGGCGGCTTGGGCAGGAGATAAACCAAGCGTCCCATTAGCTTGTGTCGTGTCAGCTGTAATGATACTGCCGTCAACGGCAGAACGATGGGTGATGTTGAATGTCTCGGCTTCTTGCCCTTCAGATGGATCTGTGACTGTCAAGTCGTGGGTGTTTGAAACGCCGTCTAGAATATCCTGCCTGTCACCGACGTCATCAATATCCATGCGGTTCTGGAGTCCAATAATGGGCTCTGCAGCTTCCCCAGAAATTGCTTCATCACCCATTGTTGAGCCTTCTCCGTTCCCATCATCGGATTCACCAGAGGCAGAAAGGTGTTGTCTAAGGGTCGGACGTTGTCTACCGACGGTGGGCTGAATGTTGCCCCGAAGATGAGCAGTTCCGCTAGGAGTTGTCGGTGATTCGGGCTGAGAGGCAAGTCCATTGTGCAATCCGGGAAGCATGCTGGGGAGTCTCTCGGTATCACGCACAGGACGCAAGCCAAAGCCGTCGGCAGTATCCATTGGAGGTATTGCGGTGGCCAAGGGCTGCATAGCTCTGTGCCGGTGTCCTCCCGCATTAAGGAAGCGGTTGTCATTGGATCTGTGGCTTTGAGAATCCTGTCCGAACGTACTCCGTTCGGGAGGCGATGTCATCGGTGCACGGGGAGAAGATGTGACGTCCATAGAATTCGGGTCGGGATTCGCAGTTTCTTGGAAGAAAGGAGGTATTTCAATGTGAGGAGGAGGGGCCTGGCGACGGGATGTGCGTTGCTCCGTATTGGAGGATGCGTCAAGGACAGAAGAGCGCCCGGACGCCTCATTTGTGACAGGAGCCGATTTGTGATGATGCCGATGGCGATGATTTTCGGAATCTGATCGTGCGCGCACTTTGTCAAATACTTTGATGTAATTATCGAGGATGGTGCCGATCACAGGGACCATATCGGCTTCAACGACCCTTGTCCTGACGCTCTCCGAGCCCCGTACCCCAATATTGACAACACATTGAAAGGCAAGACTCCATTTCCACATTTCCATCAGCTTCTGACTCCGACCCTCCTTGAGGATGCACACTAGCCTTTCAATGCCGCCATCAACAGTTAGAATGTCCCGAATCCGGGCGGAGGATGTCGTAAGATAAGCTAAATGGTTGAGAGAGTTTATTAAGGGTAAAGTGGATGTGCAGTCAAGGGCACGCCTGTCATAGAGGGTGGTTGTGATATTGACGGAGGCCTTATTGACATTAGGGATGCTGAAGTTGACCTCCCGCATGCTGGGCGAGAGGGTTTCGAGATCCGAGACGAGATACCACTAGATTTTGGGATGGAAATTTGATCGAAAAATGGATGGCCTTTGATCAAGGGTATGGTGTGTGTGTGTGTGTGTGCTTCAGCCCCTAAAACGAGGTGTAAAATCTATCGATGGGAGGATGGAAATGGGGTGTGGTCGGAGAAAGAAATAGAGGCTAAGGGAAAGTCGACGTTTGAGTTATCACAAATTCATGAGTTATACCGTCGGGGTGATACTGTGGCCGCGTCAAGTCCTCGAGCGCTGGTCGATGGGGAATATGGGATGGAAGGATGTTTGCAAAACGATGAGGCGGCGGCGTTGAAAGGGAGGTTTGTTCGAGCCAAGACCAAATCCGTCAGAGCCTGGTGGCCACCACGGTCATTCACAAGTGAAGGCGGTCGACGGTGAGGGAAAAACAAAAGCGAGCCGGTCAAGGAGAGACCGAAGGCAGAAGGAGAGTAGCAAGAAGAGACTAGGAAAATAATAAAAAAACAAAAAGGCGATCCGATGGCAAATTCCGCAAATTCAATTCTCGTACGGAGTATCCGCCGGTGTGAACCTCAGGTCAGGTCCGGCTAAGGGATGTTATGATTATGATGGATGGTGATGATGAGTAATCCAGCTGAGGGGGGCAAAAAAGGAGAGGAGAATCAAGTGAAAGCGGAGGCGGCGGCCTGAGGTTTCGGGTATCAGATCCTCACCGATTTGCGCGCCACCACTTTGCCTCTCAAGTCAGTCCACTCTTTCTTGGAAGACAATACATCATCCCGAGGCAGTGCTGGGGAGGAAAGGAAGGCATCCAATTCCTCGTTCTTTGTTTGTCTATAACCAGCTTAATAATACGTCTTTTCACTTTTTACCTTTCGCTCTTAGATAAGCTGATCATGTCACCAAGAAAGTTCCCTCGAGATCTTTAAAATTCTTTTACAAAACAAATGGAACACACTATAGGATTCTATTGCAATCTATTATTTCAACAGCATAAAAATTGGAGTGTTAATGATATCATACATCAGAGCATTGGAAATGAGGGACAGGTGATAGAACTGCTTTGTTGTAGTATATCCCTCAAAATCCAGGGATCTGGCACATTGTAATTGGGGATTAGATTCAGATAAGTAACAGGAATATATCATTTGTAGGCAGCCTATATTATCACAAGAATACCTTTCCTATCATAGAATTCACCCATGCTCTTTTCCTAGAAGGTATTCTGCCCAATTCCCCACCTGTTACTCTCACCCTCGTGCTTGCGGTGTTCTGAAAGAAAAATGACAAGTAATAGAGCATAATAGCAAATGACAGATCTCTTTCCATCCAAAGCCAGGATGAGTATCACTGTAAACTCAAATCCTCACTCAGTGACGCTCTCGAGCCTCCTAGTCTGTCACTGATAACCTGATTGTATCTTTAACAACAACCTGGGCCACCAATGGAAAAACACTCATATGCCACTATCCTAGAAGAGAATGGTCCTGTGCTCCCACAGTGCCGCACAGGTAACAAGTGATTCTATCATTGGAAACCTTTCATAGCCGCCCACCGGCCTTAGCCGCCCTCCTACTCCTCATTATGAAAGTCTGGGGGTAGACGTTTGGCCCCAAGATGTCGTACAGTAGATAAATCATGCATATACTACAAAACGCCTCGAGTAGTCTGTTGATTTTAAGTTAAAGTCATCGATAATCTAGTGGGTTCGTGGTAAGCGCGGGGTTAAATATATCTCGTATCTGTTGAATCTCGGTGGTAGTCTACCTAAAAATAGGCTGTCGTATATCGGGCGCTTAGAGAGCAACCCATGAGCCTTTGGGAATATGCTTGATGCCGGGCTGGGATGCTTTGTCTTTGAGGGCCGAGAACCAACAAGACCCGAATGGTGTGCAAGTGATAAAGGAAAGGACAAATGCCAGCACCGGAAGGCATAGCGTGCAAAAATATCATATTCTTCTGTTTCTACTGTTGCTTGCTGTAAATGCTGCCTTGGCGCTTAGAACTAGATCCCCTACCTAGGTAGCCATGCTGTAAGAGTTGACTGGGCCGTACCTAGTATGTATCATTTATATCCCGAATGAAAGGTCATTCCTAAGGTAGCGCCATCTGATTACACTTAGGACAAATTTTAAGATATCCTCATTGGTGAATCGCGTTAAAAGATGTGCAACCAGCCCACTCTTCAGAGACAGGTAATGTCGAGGAGGAAAGTGAAGTACCTCAGATAGTAGGGCCTGTATATGTCTTAAGCAAACTCATATTTTGCGAAGCTGGCAGGTTAGATACAACTGATTTTGCTCAGGTCTCAGAGATAGGGAAGTCCGATTTGCAAACTAAAATTGGTTTCTGAGCCACATTATCTGGGTTGAAGGAGGCTACAACAACTATATTGCAGAGTAGCCAAGGTGTTGGCTGTAAGATGGCCAAAGTGTATTAGGGTCCTCAAAGCTGTTGTTGTCGCGGCATTTAGAAGGGTGCATTGCTTTTATGGTATGAGAGCTAGAGGCGGCGACTGTATGGAAATAAACCATCAAAGTAGATGGTTTTGTTTGTCAAAGGACTCACAGGACCATAATCATTAAGTACTGGCTTGTGGATATATGATGAGGGAAGAAGTTCAATTAGTCCTTGGTTTAATTGAAATATCATAAAAGGAAAACTTGGGCTGATGATGACTGTAAGAACACTGACCTAGGGTTCACGTGCCTATATGGGCCTTGCCAAAAAGACTAATATTACTCGCGATCGTTGATCGCGAGCCCTAGAACCCACTAAGTAGGGTAGGTTTGAAGATAACCAAGCCTATTATGGTTTCTTACAATGATGTTTCTGACTGTAGGGTAGGGAAATCTATACTACATTGTTCTTTGTGGCAGCTTAAGTATATATTTAAAGTATATTTTTGATAGTTGGTCCTTGAGACTTAGCAATTTATATGCTACCAATATAAAAGGTAGCGCAAAATTCCCAGGGGTTTCTAGCTCCAATATCTGCAAGCAATTATTATCTAGCCTGCTTCTTTCCAGAATAGATATAGTAGTAGTGAGTAGTAACTAAACCAGTCCCGGGCTGCCTAGTACTATACTAGTAAGTAGTAGTACTCTAGAATTAGATGTGGTCCTAAGCGCAATAATATACTTGGAGCGGGAAATACTTACAGCCATTATTAAGGTTACGACGGAGTATTATTATTTATATTGTGTCATGTTAAATGATCACAATTAAGACCACCCCGGTCACTTGTTGAGAGGGCATGCATCCACATGTAAACCCCGGAATCATATAAATTTGGTCATGGTTCACACGATAGATACTGTGCATCATCACAAATTAAACAAACTTTTGAGGGGTTGAAACTTGAAAGTTTGAAACTTGAAACTCTAAAATAGATGGAGGACCAAGTCAATTGCAAGCCTGGGTTACATCGCCTGTTATTTTTGGCATAACGACTATCGATCTGAGGCATGACAATAAGATAAACCTCACTCTGGGCTACAGAACTTGACCTACCTACCAAGAATCAACATCATGATGGCTTTAGACCTGAAGAAGTAGTGGTGGACAGTGCACACTACGATACACTAAGTCACCAGCTGTCTTTGATGATGCCATTCAAGATTTGCTGGTACGCACATATTACCTAGTGGCATACTAAGATGCTGGCTACCCGCTAGGCCATGGTTTTTGTCAGTCATTTTTGGGACATATTCAACCAGCGGACTGTCCTAACTCAGTAATTATAAATTCAGACGGTATTGGGGATAAGAAATTATACATATGTCAGGGCACACTCCCGCACTCAAGGGCCCCTATGTCAAAAAGTACGTATGTATCGTTTTTGCTTTTTCTTGGACGAGTCAAAAGCTTTTTGAAGTATCAAAAATTGAGGTTATATTATTTTAAGGGATTCTGTTGGAGAGGAGGACATGGTGTATATTCCATACGGTATTTCTGACCGTAATGGCCAATACTACGGTATACGTAGAGTAGTGGGTCTGGATGCTGCTGGGAAATTATTTTAATGAATTGACCAGCTTCTGTAAGCCTGTAAGCATCCTTCCCCTACGCATATAATTATTCCACCTGGAGAAATATCCCCACTGGTAAGATGATTGTGCCTGACTAGCTCGCCGGGTCCACTGCCCCTCCATGAATGGTCTTCACTTATCGTGATTAATAATGGCCTAGTACTTACTCCTGGGGGGCTGGTAGGCTGGTGTATTTCCGGAATGCTCCATACTCTAACCAGAGCCAATTCATAATACTTCCCCGTATAGGATAGTCAAGTTGGCACCTGGCAGTTATTCGTGATGCCCCCTGGCAAGGGACCTTCCAATCGGGTATTTCATGGGTTGTTTTATTAGGTTTGCAGAACAGTTAATCCAAAAAGAAGAGGATTGGAAATGCATCTCTCTCCAGATCTTGAATTTTGGTCAAAAATAGGTGAATATACATCTTGCTTTTCTTCACAGCTACTCTCAGTGGACTCAGATTAATTTCTCTTTAAGGTTTTCCTTACTGGATGTTCGAGACTGAGCTCACTTACTACTGCCATATAGCTTGAATCATGGATAGCTCCACTCACCATACCAGGTATTACCTGGTTATTCTACAGATTATGGGTATAAGTAGGATTTAACCACGCCCTACGCTCTCATATAAAACAATCATAAGTTACCTTCCTCGAGATGATTGAAGGAAATCGCTCAACATCTTGTCTCCTGAAAAGGCTTCAGATGTCGGTGGTGATAATAATTTGCCCGTACGAGATCTGTATGAGGCGGCACTATAGATACCTACTAGACCGAGTAAGGACAAAAGCCTCTCCATTCCCTTCTTGTTTGAAAACTTTTGCCCATTAGGAGGCTCCGGCTACTGAGATTCACGGGTCTTGTTGGGGGCATTATTTACAGAGTGCTCTCCTCTCCCCTTTCCTAGTTGAACCATTTGGTCGATCGCCTTGTTAATTGTATTCCTTATTGATTATTATCATTCACTTCTTCATCAGTAGTCAATTGACAAGGAGTGGTTTTGTTTCTTTAGAGCAACAATATCTGCTCCAATTCATTTTGTCTCTCACAATAGTAATACTGGGCGCATTAGTTCATAGATCATTTTGTTCTACTGGCAGTGGGCTCCTCCAATT
Source organism: Aspergillus panamensis (assembly GCA_027569225.1). Taxonomy (NCBI): domain Eukaryota; kingdom Fungi; phylum Ascomycota; class Eurotiomycetes; order Eurotiales; family Aspergillaceae; genus Aspergillus; species Aspergillus panamensis. Next base: position 230,912 of record JAPDER010000034.1, read on the forward strand.
CTTATTACCTTTACTACTAGTAGTATTACGGAGCAATCCCCTACTTTTCTCCCCATTACTGCGGACTCTCCTGCCATTGCTCTGTCATCTACGGTTTTTACCCATCTGTTTTTCTTCCTTTTCTTCCGGAATTTCCCCTATTTCTGGTCTTTCTTGGCTTCTTTACTTTTGCCTTTCTCCTTTTGCTTGTCAAGAGACTCCCCTACCGGACTCAACACCCGGAACCACCAGCACGCTGGGTCAAAACTTTCTTCCAGTTCGCTCGGTCGCTTCCGCCGTGCTCGCTCCACACCCAATCAGCCCCCCCTCTCAGTTCTAACTCTCCCTTCTAAGTTCCCTCTTACTCCTTCTTTTTCTCCCTCTCCTCTCTCCCACCGCCCTGTTCTCACCCCCTCGCCAATCCCCTGGATCTTACGACGCGCCTGTGACCACCCAATTTCACCTCACCGGTCCACTGACGTTTCCCAATTGCCAACTTTCCTCTCCAGGGGCTTCGTTCAGTCAACATGGCAGCCGATATGAGCGGCGAGCAGATGCAGGCCAAGATTACTGCGGCCAGGCGCGAAGCTGAAGGTCTGAAGGATAAGATCAAGCGCCGAAAGGATGAACTAGCCGACACGACCCGTACGAATCTCTAATCCCCTACCTTAGCTACTTGTTCTCAATAATGGATCGCGGTCGCGGATACTGCGCTGGCCATTAGATTTTGTCTTAGAGAGTTGCTGACTCCTATCAAACAAACAGTGCGTCAAGTTGCGCAGAACCAAACCGACGCTTTGCCTCGTATTGGAATGAAAACCCGTCGAACACTCAAAGGCCATTTGGCCAAAATATATGCCATGCATTGGTCAACCGACCGTCGTCATCTCGTCTCCGCCTCGCAAGATGGAAAGCTCATCATCTGGGATGCTTACACCACGAACAAGGTTCACGCAATTCCGCTTAGGTCATCCTGGGTCATGACCTGCGCCTATGCTCCTAGTGGCAACTATGTTGCTTGTGGTGGTTTGGACAATATTTGCTCGATCTACAACTTGTCGTCTCGAGAAGGACCGACTCGTGTGGCGCGAGAGCTCTCCGGACACTCGGGCTACCTTTCATGCTGTCGATTCATCAATGATCGTCGGATCATCACGTCGTCTGGGGACATGACTTGTATGCTTTGGGATATTGAGTCTGGCGCCAAGGTCACTGAATTCGCGGACCACCTCGGTGATGTTATGTCAATCAGCATTAACCCCACCAACCAAAACATCTTTGTCTCAGGTGCCTGTGATGCTTTCGCTAAACTTTGGGATATCCGCACTGGAAAGGCTGTGCAGACTTTTGCTGGTCACGAGTCCGATATTAATGCCATCCAATTCTTCCCCGACGGAAATGCCTTCGGAACAGGATCTGATGATACATCTTGCCGTCTCTTCGACATTCGCGCAGATAGAGAGCTCAATATCTACCAGGTGAGATCACACTATCTTTTCCTTGTTTCACGATGGGTCGGTATTAATAAAGAACCTCCTCAGAGCGATCAAATATTGTGCGGTATTACGTCAGTTGCTTTCTCCGTCTCTGGAAGATTGCTTTTTGCAGGATATGATGACTTTGAATGCAAGGTAAATGGACAGCCCTTGATCTATAGTGAGAAGGGTGTCGATTGACATTATTCATAGGTGTGGGATGTTCTTAGAGGAGATAAGGTTGGCTCTCTGAGCGGCCATGAAAACCGCGTTAGCTGCCTTGGTGTCAGCAATGACGGCATCAGTCTATGTACTGGATCCTGGGATTCATTGGTGAGTAATTCCAATTCTTGGCTGAGAAGAACGATTTACTAAGATAATTTGTGTCGTAGCTCAAAGTTTGGGCCTGGTAAAAAACGAAAAAAAAGAAAAAATAGCCAAGATACCCTGTCTCAGTCTTCTGCGACTTCCTTTCTTCTTCGAACGTTTTATTTTCATCCCACCGTTTGGTTGAATGTCCGCAATTGTACGATAATTTTATTTGCCGAGAAGCAGTTTTATCGCCTTCCTATTATTCACCATTTGGAGATGTATGCAGGGCTGGGTGCCAGAAATTCGCGGTAATAAGGGAGGAGTTTGGGTGGATGGACATTCGAACCAGACCTCGCACCACCAAATTGTGCAAATCTAAAGGACAAAAAAAATAGCATCTGAGAAGCGGTAGCACTCGATGACTGATGCGGTGATTTTTACTAATATTGTTAGCCTTTCCTTCTCTCAAGGATAGTTGCAGGGGCATCGGCTTGGTGTCTAAAAGGATGTACAAGGTTTCCCAGGTTCCAGACCTGGGCTTTGGGAAATTCCTGATCATTTTCATATATTTTCCATCTTTTTTGTTTCTCACATACCATATTACCCTACCCCTTCAGATTTCATATTCTTGAAATATGCCAGACTTCTTCTCCTTCTCTCTTTGCCTACCGATGATTGGACTTTTCTTGTTTCGAGTGCCTCTCTTTCGCTTTAATCCCTGCATGTACTTTTGCTGGTGACAAAAGGGAGGAATGTTTCCTGATAGGCTATGACGTTTTTCTTTTGTGCATCCCGATTTCTCTATGTCTATTTATTCCCTTTCTCTTCTACTAATAGCTTACATCTGCGAGTGTTGAATATGCCATTTGAGTGTTTTAAAGCGCTTCCTCTGCTTGTGTTTTGATGATTCTTCTTGCGGTTGGCAGAAATTTGGTGATGTTAGTTTATAGGTGATTACTAGACGAATGGCATAGGCAATACTTTTGAAACTCGAGGTTGCATGTGAGGATCTGAAGGAGCATTTGTTCATGAAAGAGATGAGAACTTAATGACATTGACTAGAGGGGGTTGGCCTGCAGAGGAGTGAACAGTGTATGAGGGCCAGCTTTTAGAAAATGAAGTACGGAAAGTATTTCAGTGTTATTTATGTGCCGTTATAAGGCCACTGATAGGTAATTGATGCTGGAGGTTGGAGAAATTAATGGATAATAATGCTACTCAGAGCTACATGTGTGTTTGACTTCATGAGTTGATAGCTTCATTTGCTGATCCGGGGTTGATATTCCCCGAAATCGACCCTAGAGTTGTCGTCTTCTATTCCCTTTTGACCTCTCTACCATTCAATTGGTTCTCTGAGAGTGATACGCAAGGAGATACTGGGTATACCTATCCCGTAACACTTTGATCATATACTTGATTCAAAACACTCGGCATAGAAACTAAGGATCCGAAATTATGGTGGTAACGCAATGTGCCTGAGTTGAGACATATTTCGAACATTCCATCTCATGGGAGAATATATCAGCTCCAAGGCCAAGGAGATGTGTCTATTGACAAGCAAACAAGCCTTCGAGATTTATCAAGCACGGACGAGGTCAAGCTGGAAGAGGCTGTTGCGCAATCCTAGCCCAAACTGAAAGCAAGCTGCACATCGCCCCATTATTATTAGTTAGCGAAAGGTACCCCCCCGGCATCCTGAGAAGGATAGAGTCAAGTCATAATTGAGAAATGGGCTTAGCTGGTTCTAGCCGAGGCCCTCTGCCTCCACTACCGCCCATCTCTCGGCTGTGGTTTCGGCCAAGTTTCAGTGAATAGCTCATAAGGCCAATGGGAAGGACCGGGTTGGAAGCTGAAACTGAGCAGAGATCGTCTTCATCTCGATGAATAATTATTGTGATGAAGAATGTCATGAAATCTTTTCGTCACGCGCATCTCCACGTGGCTTCGGAATTCAGCTGAGTTGGTGATGGATGAGACAATTGAACACACGAGCTTCAGGGGCATCGCTCACTAGTCTGGGATGCTTTCTTCCCCCTTTTTTTGTTGTTAACTTTATTTTCAAATCCTGGTCTCAATAATTATTAGATAGATTTGCTGTGGACCGACTTCAATCCGCGTAGCATTGGCATGGCTCCTCCGTCATCTTCATCGTCGTCATCAATGCTGTCAAGGAAAAGAGTCACCACTTATAATAATAAGACTAGGAGTACTAATTATAGATAACTAACTACTCAAGACTCCGAGGATGGAGAACATTCTTCGCTTCTTCTAGCTGACTCGTCCAGTGGCCGAGAGCCTGAGACGAGCTTGGCCCCCCCACTTCCTGAAACCGAGCCCTTTTTTCGTCACTCCTTCGTGCTGTTGATGGAATGACTCTGAAGCCGATCATCCCCGCTTTGCCCTCCTCTAACGCTCAAAACAAACAGGATCATCGTGCTGGCGCAGCTTCATCTCGAGTTGTTTGTTTCACCTGCCGCCACTCGCCATCCTTAGCACCGTTTTCTGCCCTTCCAAGTTCTCTATCCGAGCGGGAGGAGTCCGAAACACCTACACCGTCCGCGAGTCTTCCCAGCACACCCTTTTCTTTTCTTTTTCAACCTGTTCGTCTGATCTTTTCGACCCAATAGGAACCGTTTCCTCGAAGACCGATCATTTTAAAACAAATAAAGAATCTCTGACGCCGATCAGCACGGAACGAATCGAGAAGGGTATCAGCCTGGTTCCTCTGATTTTAAAATCCTCTTATACCCCCCCAGCTTTATCCAAACTTCTTTTTTTTCCCTCTCTTCTTTTTCAATATGTCCTCAGCACAAGACGAATTCAATCAATTATTGTCTAACAACAGGGAGAAATCCTCTGCCCACCCCGAGGACCGCGACAATTCGGATCACTCCTCTGTCGATGAACGCGAACTCGACCCCTCCCAGTATTCCGACCCCGAAGACAGTGACCAGCCCGCCATGGCTCGAACCGCCGCATACCACATCCCCAACACCAAATTCAATGCCAATACAGGCCCCAAGGGCGTCATAGCCGATGCTCAAGCATTCGAACGTGCGCGAAAGTCTTCCTTCCGCAAAACTCTCCTCAGCGCTGCGGGGATTGACCGCCCTCATGCCGTCACTGATCATGCCACCCTTCTCCACAACTCCCCACCACCGGATGGCTCTGCCAGTGATGAAGATGAGGAACATTTCATGCGCCAGTGGCGCCAGTCGCGTATGCAGGAACTCCAGAATCGCAACCATGCTATGTCGGGTCCCCGGCGCAGGACATACGGTTTCGTAGACACTGTGGATGCTGTGGCGTATCTGGATGCGATTGAGAAGGTTCCGTCGGACACAATAGTGGTGGTCTGCGTTTATAATCCCGAGGTAAATCCTTCATATCCTATTCAGCAAGGGGGGAATAGCGGAAGGACACGTGCAGCATATTTCCTGCGGCGCAAGGGAAACAAGAAAGAACAAGATGGTACCTACATGGGATCTTACATATCGCTAACGTTACTCGAAAGTCTGATACTAGCGCACTCGTCGAAGACTGCCTGAAGACAGTCGCCCAACGGAACCCCGCTGTCCATTTCGTCAAACTTCACCACGAAATTGCCGAGATGGATCACATCAAAGCTCCTGCCCTGTTGGCCTACCGAGACGGCGACGTGTTTGCAACCATCGTCGACATTCCCCAGCAGATCACCAAAGGCCGGAGCTGTACTGCTGAGAGTTTGGAGGAGTTGCTACAAATGTGAGCTGAGTCTTGACTCTCCCAACCCTCCCCCTCTTTTGCTTTTTTCCAGATTCTCCCAACACACCCCGCATTCCCTTATAACATACGTATCTACTGCATAGAATGCTTGACTAGGTCATATACTGACATCGTGTAACAGGAATCGCGTTCTGTGAGACTATCAAGCTTCAATTTTAACCTAGATGGTTTGCTTGAACAGAGGGTCGTTTGCTGTTCCAATTATATCTATGAATGACACCACAATACCCCTTCATTTACTTCCCTTTGTATTCGACTCTGATACACCGTCATTTTTTTCCAAGGCAGTTTTACTTGCCCATCTCACTTCTGGTTTCTCTGCATATACAAACGGGCTTATCATCTTCTTTTCTTGGTTTTTACTGGATAGGTGTTTTTTGGCCGGCTCTGTGTACTGATTCGATGCACGCATTCCTTGAGATATCCAACTTGGTTTCCATTTTTCTTTGTGGTCTCTCTTCTTTTCCTATCTTATCATACATCTACCTCCTTGAATAACCATACTTCCTTTCTCACTTGTTATTATTTGACTTGGTTAAAAGCAAGGCCTTTTCTTTTCTTTTTTTTATATTTTGTATTAATACCAAGCTAATATAAATAACTAGTTATTTCTTTCTCTCTTTTCCCACTCTTTTCCCACCCAGTCAGGTACCAGTAGCAGCCCTGTAGGTGATTAGGGAGACACATTGGTTGAAATTTAATTTTGTTATCAATTTCTTTAATCAATCAGTCAGTCCGGTATAAAGCGCCTCCTATCTTTTTGTGTTTGGGAATAAAAAAATCATGAGATAAAAATATAGAAAACAGGTCCCTCCAGCATTCCATTTTTCTCCTCTCAGATTGCATCTTTCCTTGCTTGTTCAGTAAAGGAAAAGAATACAATCAGAATGAAAAGATATAACAATAAAAAGGTAAGAAAACCATTGTAATCTCAGGCCAAGGTTGAGAAAAAAATGCAAAATAGAATGGAAATAAGCTGGTAACAAAAAAAGGTAAGGAAGCATGTTAATAATCATAAAAAAGAGGAATTAGTTGAAAAAAAAGGAGGATAGAAGGTCAAAAAGAGAAAAAGATAGGGAATCACAGAGCTCCTTTCTCTTGCGTGAAGTCCCACAACATCTTGATTAGAGCATCTGGTAAAGTATAAAGGTCGACATGGAATTCTCCCTCTATAGTAACTTGATCAGCATCCATATTATTCTTTCTTTCTTTTTTATACACCCTTTCTCTCCCGGAATGGAAAGCAAAGGCGAGACTTACGCTCAACATCGTTCTTGGTGTACGAATCAGGTGCCTTGTTATCGTGTACCATCTGCACCACTTGGAGGAGGTCATCTTCCCCAAGTCGTTGAAGACCATCTGCCAACTTGTCCATATCAACCTGTACGGGTATAGGGTGTCAGTCGTTCCTTTCTTTTCTATTCGCAACTAAGAAAGAGGGAGTTGAAGGAGATATTGAACGCGTACATTCTTTTCCGTTCGCTTCTTCTTCTTCGATCCCTCTTCTGCACCCGCGGAGCGCTTCGACTTGACTCCATTTTCGTCTCCGGGAACCGGTCCTGACTCTCGTAGGAGGGCAAGGAGGGCAGGTTTAGGGTTTTTAAACGTCTGTTTTGGGAAGGTAAGCACTTTTGATAGATATCGATGATATGAACGGGGATAATCTTACAATGACATGCTTGGACTCATAGCGCGCCTGTGCGAAGTTGAGGTCATGAGAGACAACGTGTTCCTTGTCGGCCGCAGTGAGGCCAATCTGCATGTCGAACTCACCCCATCCTTCTTCCTGGATTCTGAACGGGGGGTCTCTGAAGGCTGTATGCGGTTGTATTAGCTTAGGAGCCACAATCCCTCGTTAAGGAATCATCAATTAAGTTTCTAGGGTCGTGAATGGGGAAAGCATTATGGGTGGGATAGATGTAGATCGACGCCAGAAATTGGACAAAGAGGTGAAGTAAAGAAAACCAGAAAGGGACAAACCTTGCACAGCTCGTTCACCAAAACTAGGATGCAACGTGTAGGTCACTTTGTCAAAGACAGTCGCGGGCACCTGCTCGCCACGGTCATTGACAAGGTAAACCTCAATCGACCAGGATCGGAGGGGAAATCCTTCAACGCCAGAATCTTTGTTTCTATAAACAAGCAGACGCGACTAATCAGCAAAACGAGAAGCTCTAGGTAGGCACTGTAGCCCCCCGGGTCACAATTCGATTGTGCCCATGTTACGACCAACAGGATCCCGTCGGCGCGCAATGAAATCACTTGTCACGCGACAGCGAGAATTCGAGTCGGACAAACAAGAAAAGGCGACATCATCGAATAGAAGCGGGACCCGGGGAGGAGAGGGGAGGGAGGGGGAGTCGGGGACAATTCGAGGAGCCTTTCTCCTTCGCACCGGGGAACGAGGCGATGGTGGGAGAAGAACGTACACGACGTGTTGTTCCGTCACAAGCCGGATATTTCTCTTAACCTATACACGTACAAATTATATGGGTCAGCATCATGCGATAGCGACATTATTCCTGCGTGCACCTGTGCCCAGTATCGGTGGAACGACACGGAGGCAGGCAGGTTTAGCGGAAGCAGAAAACAAACTCACGTCAGGCATCTTGTCAGGCAGGCTCGGGGTCAAGCGCAACGAGAGTGTGAATCAGATGGAAGGAACGCTTGTCCGCAGTTGGTTCACTTGGTGAGAGGCTGAACTTCGGTGGGGGCAACGAAGCTGGCGGGCTCAAGGGTCGCGCGAATTCAGGTGGAAGCGAGGTCGGTGCTTTGTCGGTCACAGTCGAGACTTAGTAGTCTCCGCAACAGTACGTTGGAAGAAGGTCGGTGTAAGCACCAATGAACGGAAGCTGAAAGAATAACGATCTGGTCCAAGGATCAACTACAACCAGACAATTCGGGCGAGAAGCGAGAAGTTGGCGCGTGAAGGAGTCGAAGCAGTTGGCAGGGCGGCATCCAGGCTGGTGAGTGGGGAAAGAATTATGGTTGGCCGTCAGTAGTATGGGATTTCCATGTTTTCCACCTCCAGATAATCTGAATTTATTCAATCATGACAACACTCAATTCTAATTTAAGTTATTTTCTTATATTTGGCTTGTTCCTTTCAATCTAAATCCATGGACTTTTTATTGCCTCTCATTTCTCCATGCAATGGCGGCCAACTGCAAGCCACCACTCTTCCATTCCCTTCATTGGATCCATCTTCGTTACGACTCTGGGGAGCTTCTCGAATTGGCCTGAGTAAAATAGAAAGAAAGAAATAGGAAGAGGGGGTATGGGGAAGGGTATATTAAGGTGATCAAAGAAAAGTAAGAGAAACAGAAAGTTCATCATATCAAGGGGGAATAATATTCGTATTTTCATATATTCGGAATAAGACATATATCTACTGTCAACTCTGCGAGACACGATTGACCTCGATCTGCATGCTAAAGACGATGCTAAACACACATCGATCAGGCCTGTGTCAGGGTAGACTTGTGGTCTCCACCAAGGCTGGAATCGTATATTCCGTTTTCTCACTCATATGCGCCACAGGGTAGGGTAAAAGGGGAGGATAGGGGAGGGGGGATTATGCGATGGGAGGACATGGTAAAGGATACTGGGACAACGAGATAACGAAGTTTCCGGAGACGGGATAATGTATCAAACTCGCCGAAAATCAAGGGCATTGGGAAGTGTTGAGTGAGAGGATTCTTCGAAGCTCTTAATAGCCTTGGGGGGACCGCCTTTGATCGGTAATCCGTTTACTGGCCGAGAAGCTTCGCGTTCTCATCCCTGGCTAGCTCGAAAGCATCCTTGAACAGATTGGCATCTAGTGATATATTAGCAACAACGCAACCTATTTTGAAAATTTAAAAGGCCACTCACTTTCGCTGTTGGCGAAACGGATCGCCAGGGTAGCCGCCTCAGGCTCACCCTCACTAACATCTGCGGTGACGCTCCAGACCCAACTACGGTCACTGCCAACGTTGGGGTTCAACTTCATGTCGGGAACAACTAGAAATTTATAAGTAACCAAAAATGCTAGATAGACATGGGAGAAAAAAATAAACTCCATAAGAGGTGAACTTACTGTAGTGGTTAGCGCAGACCTTGAGTGTCTTATCTCTGCGCATGACAAGGCGAGTCTTCTGGTTCTCCTTGTGCTTCAGCAGCCTCACATCACCAGTGCCCCGCTCCTTCCACTCTTTGCTATCACGGTCGAATCGGAACAGCTTAGCGCGCATCTTAAAAGTTTGTTCTTCCAGCTCTTCGTTGGTCTTGGTCTCAACCTTCTCTGTCAGGCGGATAACAGGCTCGAAGTGAACATCAGGGGATTCGGGGGCCTCATCCTATTAGAAAGTAAATATCATCACATCAGCTACTTGTCGTAGAATAAATTTGAGGAGACCCAAAAATTTCCCCCACCACAAAGCCAAAGCTAACAATGAGGGGCAGTAAAAAAAAGTCATGGCGCGAGTCAAAGTTCCTCGAAGTAAAACAATAAAAATAAGGAAATGAGACAGCACATACCTCATCTTCACCCTTTTGTGCCTTTGAAGAGCCAGAGGGCTCATCCTGGGCGACCTCCTCTTCTTTCTTCTCTTTCTTGGGGCCCCCACCAAACATAGAAAACACGTTATCGGAGGTCTTAGGGGCAGCTGTGTCGGCAGTAGACTCAGTGGCAGGCTTAGTATCCTCTGCGTTGGGGGCTTCGGTGGTGGTGGTGGTCTCCTCGGTCTTTGTGACCCCCTCAGCACCGGTGGTGGGGTCAGGCTTGGTTTCAGCGACGTCAGACATGGTGAGAAGATACGTGGTTTCTGTTTGAGTTTGATAAATCGTTAGAATGAACCTTAAGAGAGGATCGCAGGGACGTACCTAATGATGATAGATATGAAAAAGGGTATTATTCTATTGAGGATGAGTATGGGGGAAGGAGGGGAAAATATGGATGGTTGTTTTTAGTCTGAAGTGGGTAGGTTCACTGCCTCAGGGCCTAAGGCCACACTAGTGCCACCGCCCTGGAAGTTGTCGCCCTCCTTTTGAGCAGCCTCTCCGGGGGCAAATACTCTGCCCAAGCTATACTGAGGAGAGACAATAATGAGGGAAATTTTGGGGGGATATGGAATTTGTTTTATTACTCATTGTTATATGAAGCACCGCACCTTTCACAAAAAATTCATAATTCCCTAGCAATAAAAGCCAGAGCACCTTCCATGAAACCAACCAAACCGAGCCAAACCTGAAGGAAAAAAAGGGAATAATAAGAGAAGGTAATCAGAGAAGAGAGCAAGAAGAAGCAAGAAAATAGAAATATTGGAAAGAAATACAATATGTTGAGACTAAGGCGTTGGATAGGATCGGGCGATGGCTACCAAAGCTTCCATCACTTAGGCATTCTTCGCTCCCAGTAGGCCCTTTGCTTTCTTCTGCGCTTTATCCAAAGTTTTGCATTTCTTTACGTTTCGAATGCGATCCATCATGGCTTTAAGGTCTAGGCTTTGAGCACGAGCGCTGATTTTGCTCCATGTGCCGCTCACAATATGTCTCGCTTCTCTGTTTACATTGTTGTTGTGGTCATGTAATACAGAGGATGCCGACAGGAACGGTTGCATAGCGGTGCGTTTCAGTACCTCAGAGAGCTGCTTCGACTTAGATACGACTACCTCTCTTGTTCCGAGGGAAAGCTGTACGGAATCTCGCCTGAGATGATCTGCTTCTCGGCGGAGAAGATGTGCCTTTTTCACAACATCCCCCATGAGAATTTGTAGATCGGTACAGATTCGACCGTACGCTTCCGATAACCCTGTTTGTGCAGTGTTCAGGTCCCGTGCGAGTTGCGATGTGATGGATTGCGCTGCACGTTTCCAGTTTGCAATCTTCAGCCATGGTGTCCCAAAGTCAATTGACGTCGTCTGCTTGACAGGAGGCCGTGAATTTGTGGTTATCGTGACATTTATCAACCCGTACGCCTCTCCTCGGTCAAGTTTCAGTGTGTATACCCCTTCAAATAATCTAGATAGATCATGTTGAAGGGCCTTCCCTTGTCGGCTGACTTGAACACTGAAATTTGGTAGCTTCTTCCCGGTTAAAGACCCGTTTGGAGGCTTAATGACGAGGTGACAATCGCCAACAACCTGTATCTTGAAGTTGTTGGAGGTCTGTTGTGTCTCAATCGATGAAAGTGCTGATCCAATTAAGTGATCAATTTGAGACTGCCTGTCTTCTTGCTTGTTTAGTAGCTGGACGTCACTCGTGGTAGAAGACAGCGCTGAAATAGAGGTTTGTTTCAATTCCTCTATTGAGAAAACGCTAGAGGTATGAGTACTTAAAGAAAGGGGGACCAGGTGAGAAATGGAGGACTGAGCAAAGTAATTTGAAAGGAGGATAAGGACGGTCTTCAAGGCTACATGCCCTAAAGTGATGGCTACGGCGGAAAAAATGGTGATAGTGATGAGGCGTAGCATTGACGCTAACTCACTATCATCACTCAAGTAGGGAAAAGGGAGTATTTTTCTTGTGTACTTCCCAATATCAAGTATAAAATTCTTCTGAGGGGCCTGTGGAATATCCGAGATAATCTTGTAGGGCTTCCGGGGATAAATGGTTGCGAGTGAAGCCAAGTTCCTGTTAAGTTGTCCGGGTGCTATACTCTCAAAAGTGTTCAGGTCGATGGGATAGCGTTTCAGAACTTTCGTTCTTCCAGTGAAAGAACTTCTGGCTTCTAGGCACATATGGAGACTATGGGGATTCAATGGAATAAGCTCCCGAGTCATGGTCCAAAGTGGATTCTCGGAGATAGCCATCGTTGGCACACCGTGTCTTTCCATAAACGCACGCGCCAATTTTTGGGTTTTCGCGGCAGTATCAGTGTCCAGGTTGGAAAAAAATATGATCGCTACATCGGGTAGGACCCACTCGGTTGAAGACGAAATACAGTACTCGGTTCCTGTCCAAGAAGACGTACATGGAGGTCGATTCTTGAAATTTAAGCTGATTGTACTCGGCTTATCCGCGTGAAAGTCGGAAGAAGCCCCCGGGCACTCGTCAACAATTAGTTGGACATGGATTGGGAGAAGCTCCGCAAAGTTAGGAACCGCCCCTGCGCCGAAGGATGTCGGAACCACATGGTATCTGGAAGATTCCGTTGAGCTACTTTCGAAGCCGCTTGAAGTACTTGAAACCAAAACATCGCCGATCTTGTCAAGAATAATGCTTCGGAACTCCGAGCTTCCGATATACAAGACACGGAAAGGCTTATCAGTCTCTATGCTTTTTCTCGTCATGGTCTGCTGGACTGTGGCCATCAAGGTAGAGTTCTCCAGATAAGGGGAGAAATTCTCGCCCAACTCTGCAACTTCCGAGGCGTTGAACAAACGAATGGTATGCTTCAACTCCACTCGTTCAACTTCGGGCCAATCGTCAGGTTCAACAAATTCAATAGACTCCGTGGATTGACGGAAAGCCGTTTTGGTAGTGAGGTTACTATCATTGATGGAGCACCCTATCTGAGGGAACATGGGACGTAGCCCCTGGAACTCAGAAAGCTCGCTCCTGGAATCGTAACTCTCATTGTCAAGCCCTTCCTCATCATTACCGTCTGTGTCATCGTTGCTGCTATACCGTCCATCGAGGCTGGTTACGTCATCTGGGCTGGTTTGGTCAATCAGAGAACCAATATCGGTTTGCTCTGAGGGAGTTCCATCTTCAGAATGGACATCAGATGCGCTCAGTGTAGCCCAGCTTTCGCTCAAAGACTGGGGTATATGCTCCGTCGGCGGTGTTGACGTCATGCTGAGGGGTCTCGAGCGAGATAGCCACTCTTCAACCGAGCCACTTAAGGTAGGAAGAGTTGGGTATTGTAGATGTGAAGTATTTAAAGCAGGGTGCGGACGCCTGGAGGGAGGCTCTGGAGAGTCAGCCATATCGACAGAGTGCGGGTGTCATGGAACAAAGATGAGGAGAGAGCAGGTAAGATCAAAAGCGGAGAGAGCTTCGGGTCGAATACAGCAAGTCGACGACTAAGCTCAGAAAGAAGAGTAAATGAAGTAAAGTCTTTGGGAAAATACGTTAACTTCTCAAAGGAAGCTTCCTATATTTTATTCAACGATACAAAGACAACTTGGTCTCTGAGCTTCCTTGGATTAGCACCAGCCTAATAGGCAGATGCCCGATGACAAGGCGTTGTATGTGGGGAGGTTCTGTCCCGGGCGGAAGAGAAGTCAGGTGCGTCAGGGCCAACAAACACAGCATAACAGCATAAAGGAATAATAAACTTGCCTCTGGTAGTTGTGGGTGGCTCTGGATATCTTTTTTTCTTCTTTCCCCCTTTTCAACAAAAATCAGAAGAGGGGCAGATGTCGAGGGATGAGGGAAGATGACTATGTCATGGATGATGGATGAGATGGGGTAGATAACAGTAGCGTGAGGCAGGTAGATAAGTGGTGGGTTTCAAACCACACGCGGGGCACATGACGAGGAGGGTGGCCGGAAATGCTGAGAGGGTACTTTTTGTGGCCAGGATTAATACCAGCGTTGGAGGTACCTGCCTGGTCAGGCGGAGATGCCTGCAAAACCTTAGGCAACTGAGGCACGGGTTACTTCATCCTGTGTCACTGGGCTTTGATGATAAGGCGGATTTGATATCTACAGATAAGCCTCTCTTTAGAAGTATACAACAAGAGTGAAACCCGGAAAAAAGAAACTAGATGTCACAGAACAGTTATACTCTTTTATTTTCTGTTTTCTGGCTCTCTTAATTTAGAAAAACCCATAGCATAGATAAATTATTCCATCATCTATAGACAAAACCAAAGCGTGAGAAAATATTTGCTTGTGAGGGGTAGAGATCTGAACGAACCCAGGGATTTTATAGAGTAAAGTAGAGATATATGTACATTATTTCATGACATAAGTTAAACAAATGCAAAAAGGGAGACTGGCAACAAATGGAGAAAAAGAGGCGAAAGATGAGATAGGAGTGATAGAAACACGGATTTGGAACTAGAACAATATTGGAGAGAGGGGGGAAATGCAAAATAAGGGTAGATAGTCGGCTATCTCGCCAACTTAAAGCTCCAAAGTTCGTCACCATCCCCCATGAGCTTAATATAGGCGTACCAAGGATTTAAACCGTGTGCGCTCAAAAGATGCGGTCATAGAATGACAAAGTAAACCGCAATCAGACAGGACGGATAGGTATGTCCTCAACGTAGGTGAGGCGGGATAATCGGCTCGGCTCCAGTATACCATTCTGGCTCATTGCCATAGGAGAAGAAATTGCTTACTTTCCCGGGCTTGTTCCACAGTGAGGGTGGGAGGCGCAGCCGATGGAAGTTTAGCAAGAGGAGGATTTTGTGTTGGGTATTGGGAGCCCACGACACTGCCTAAAACGAACGAAGCTTGCCAATGGGAGATACAAAGCACGCTCGATGGGTTGTCAATATTGATGAGAATGGTCACGCCATCTTCCATAGAAGAAGTCGTCAGATCCGTCAAACGCCGTCCAGAACCCCACAGCCAACATTTTATGCAGGCTCAAACAAATAACTCCAAGGACGACTCGAGTAATGCTCATAGTCGAACAAATAGGTACGGAAACGAGAAGGTGAAGATTATACAACGAATATTAAAGGGCGATCCGGATCTATGGAGATGCCCATCCTCCAGCCACTTCCACCCATTCCGCGAGACAACTACCCTGTTTGCCTTCAACGTCCACGATATCCGTATCACATCTGCATCTGCAGCCAACACCGTTTTCCTTGACAGGGTCGGGAGTTGCCCAGTACTCATCTTCTTCAAGGCGCTCTTTCTCGTCTAATGTGGTCATTTCAAGGTAGGGTTTACGCGGCAGTTGTCGGGCTGGAGCATTGGCTGGGCAATGTTGAATCGTAGTATGTCGGTAACCAAAGTCTCGGAAGTAGTGGACATCGGCGGGGGACAACAGAACGCCAGCAGCAAGCGAATGGATTGGTGCATCGCCCCACTGTAGTGATATCATTAGCAAAATGAAAAACTGAGGGTGCATGAGAGGACGAGACACATACTCTCTCCATCCAGAAACCACCGCTCTTATCCATCATTTCAAAGAAATCCTCATATTCTTTACTTCTGAAGAAGTCGAGGCGCGCAATTTCGAAATTACTCCAGAAATGGCACATGTTGTAACTCTCGCCCTCCATGGTTTCGGGATCAATCTCTGGGAGTCCTGATCCAGGCTCACTCAACAGAACTTCCTCGGGCAGTGTATCTTGCTTTTCTTCTTCCGGTTTCTCCTCACGGGGTTCTAGGAACATTTCCCATAATCCCTGTGATTTGATGTTGTTCTTTCGTTTATAAGCGGATGCATAGCGGAAAATATTCGGGACGGTCTCGCGTAGTTCTTTTACAGCAATGGTGAAACCATAGGTTTTGTTATGTTCAGCCATCATGACGAAGGGATCGCTAATTCAAGTATAAGCGGATGCCGAAAAAGAGAGCAACAGGAGACATGTGTACTTACTAAGTGATATCGCAGAAGTACTTGATCTCGGGCTCCAGGCGCCAGTACCATTCATACTTCATGAGAAGGGGATGCTTGTAAAAGAAACTGCTGTGAGGTTAGAATGTACAAGAGTGGACCAGGAGAATATTTACTCACCCAGAATAGAACCTGCACATATGGTGATAGCTCTCCATTCCTCCATACATGATTGCTGCATCACCCTGCTTTCGAATACCTTCCTTTGCAACTTCGTGGTCGACCCAGCTTGGGTAACCCCACATCGAGTCATCAATCTTGCCAAATTCCACAGGAGCGCTTGTGTAGTTCTTGACGGTTTCCTTGAAAATGTCGTCGAAATCGCCGTCATTCAAGAAAACATAGGGGTAATGGAACCAATGGTTGAAGTGTCGTTCAATTGATTTTAGTGACTGGATGACTCCATCCAATTCCTTATTTCTGGCAAGCACAACAAAAGCGGCATTTGCCTTCGGGATGTCTTTCTTCTCGTCCTCCAGTTGATCTTCTTTGTCGATTGGAAGGCAGCCTGTTGCAAATACCTTATCATATTTCTCGCTTATTTTTCTGTAAAATGCCGCGATTAGCCAGGTTTTGGAGCTACATTATCTCCAATTTCCATCATCATGGCAATCTTGACGAACCTTATGGATGGCGGGGTGCCTGCAGGAATTAGGATCCCCCCAGGAGAGGAAGGATGTCGGACAAATAGCAGTAAAATCAGGACTATTACAACACATGGAAATAGTAAAACAAAGCCTAGGGGGATGGAAATTGATGAGTTGCCCTTCAACCGTACCCTGCGCCTGAAGAACGCAAATCCAGGCAAGCTACGGCCTTTTTCCCGCGACGAGTCATCTAGGGGTAGACTCGGTGCTGAGGGCAACCATTTCGTCACCCGCTGGACGAGGCCCATGGGTACGAGAGTGCCCGCACTGGGAGAGGATGTGATAAAGTGCTTGTATCAATATCCAATCCACGCAGTGGGACAGCTTCCCGAAATCGGTCCGCTCAGGAGGTTATCGTCGTTCGTGAGGTATTCGAGGAAGATATTCACCGTGCACACGAGCAATAGGTTGAGACCGATGATGTTAGGACCCCAAGCGGCTGGGAGAATATAGATCAATATGTGGATAAAATGAAGATTATTATAAAAAAAAGTAGGGAAAAGAAAACAAGGAGAAGTTTCAATGGGGAGAGAAAAAAAATAACGAGCGGCCGGAGGAAAGCCTCCTTTCTCTGCACTTTTCCTTCAGTTGGCCAGACAGAGATCAGTGGGGGATGCGTTGACAGCAACGCAAGGGACTCTCGTCCTGAGCAGTGAGGCCGAAAACACAGAGAAAGTCGACAAGGGCATTAATCACGTCAGTGGACAGAAAGCTGGGTTGGAAGTCATGAACAACAGAAGACAACCGATGAGATGAAGGCTCGAAAGATTATTTTGGGGAGATGGGGATGGGACGAAGTTTTGCCAAGCCTAAGGAGGCGCAAGCAGCCATGGTCACGGTTGGTAAGTTTCCATTCGAATCGGGTCTGGCGTCTTTTTCGTATGGTCTCGGTATGGTATTTAATACTCGCTATGCTTTTTTTTTTGGGTATGCTAGGGCAACATTTGTATACCCCAAATGCTTCCACTCTGTAGTCGTGGTCTCACAACCCTTTTATTCCTGGGTCTTAATCAATAATATGATGCTTATTGTGTTTTTATTCGCGCTCTCTTGAGTCTACGAAACTGGGCACGAAGCCCTTGACTTTTTGGTTGGATACAAACTCTTGTACTACTAGTATCGAATCCTTGAACGATCTAAATTCTTATAATTCGTGGATAAAGTAGTCAAGCCTTTTGGCGAATTCGGCCTGCTTGGTTTCTCTTCGCGTTTTCTAATAATAATAATGGTCCTGGAGGACTCTTGAGAAAGGGAAAAAAGGAATAGTAGGTACTAAAAAAAGATAATGCGCGATGGATCCCTTGAACAGACCCTGAAGCTTAGCTAGTGCTCAGTAACTGAGACATTCCTTTATTATTATTACTATTTTTTTTTTAATTCAACGGATAGAATCCACCTGAGATTATTTGATTTCATGATCAACGTGCAAAATTTTCCCTTGGAGAAACCGTGTTAATTTGGGAAGTACCTAGGTACTACCTAGTATATCAGAGCAAATCGATCAATTGCGTTCGTGTTGGGAAACTTGAGACCTTTTCTGCGTCCTCCCTCGTTCTTTTGCTACCCGGCAAAATACTCCAAGATCAGTACTGCCACTCCTAAAATCCATGATGCTTATGTGTTATCATCTTGCCGGGCGACTTGGGCTAGATCAAATATCCGCTAAGCGTTATGAGTAGAGTAAATGTGAAGTCTTGACTCCTGATGTAGAATATTGGATGATGGAGGAACAGGTATTCTACATCTGGTTTGTTTGAATCTGAGCAATAACTTGTAGGGGGGGAAGTTTTTTTTCGTGTCGAGTGTCTTCGAATTTGAAGGAGGCGAAGATTCAATCTGGGCAAACTTGGACAGATTCCCCCTTTCTCCAGTATCATGCATCTCCGTATCTTGCTTGATATGGTCATTTCCGAGTCTGACTTTGACTTGGGCCTAGAACACGGTTTTAGTGGTAAGATACTGTAAGGGCCACTGATTAGTGTTGCTAAGTTCTACTAACTTGCTCCCGAGATATTGGTAATACCAACTGGTAAATTATGCGTCACGAACCCCGAAATTCCATTAGACTCACACGTGACTCGGATGCCAAGGAGATCTGTCGATGTGGCCTTTTTTTAGGGCCATACTAAAAACATCATTATGTCAACAGGCATAGAAAACCTAATATCTTTCTGGGATAACTTGAGCAGGACTGACGCTACTAAATGCTTGTGCTGTCAGCGGCAGATAAGTTGCTCTCTGTTTTATGGGCTAATTTACTGTACTACGCCCACACTTGCGTGATTGTGTAGGGTCTGTATGGATTCGGGGGCACTCCAATAATAATAAACCCGGCCTCCAGTAGGTGCCTAATCTGATGTAGGTACATAACAATATTTTATAAGACCCTGCAGCTGATTGGATGCATGTTCCACAATATTCCTTCCTCCCTTTGGAGTCTTCCAAGTTGATCGCATTCCAAGTTATTGATATAACAATCCTGAAAGAGATGCCCCACGAGCCGTCAGTTGATTCATTCTAAATGTTCATACCTTAAGCTTTATCAGCAGATTAGTTCTCTTGAGAAAATCCTCGTTAGACCAGACCTAAAGAATATGACTTGTATTACTATCTTAGTTTACATTTTTGGTTCGGGAGACTATAGGTAGACTCTAGAGTCCAGTCCATGTGCAGGACAGGACCTACCTTCTCCACTAACGTGACTAACCGGCAACCAAAACAAAATCCAAGCGTCCCGTTGGGCCACCCAAACCATCCTCCAAGGACCCCGGACTACTGGAGCTTCCTCCACCGTTGGAATCAGCAAACGCCAATCTTCGCTGACAAGAAAAATAATAATCTTTAATACCCCGGGCGCTTCCTGAAGCAGGAGTTTGCAGTGCGATCAACGATATCCACTTAACAGTATAGTGGGCGCTTCCTTTTTCTCAACGACCGCCATCCATTGTCCTTGTCCCTCACCCTTTTGACACAGCCCCTCGATGACGCCTTGTTGACATCCTCGTGGACTCTCGGATTGACGTTGGTAGTCAGATCCATTTTGTTATATTTCTGCCTACATATCTTCCATATTTTGTTCATCTAGGCCCCCATTTTGCTATTTATGGAGGCTGGTTTCCTTCCCTTGCCCCTTGTCCAGATGTGCGCCTTTGCAGTTCGATTGGGGTCTACCAACATCTGCGTGTCACAGCTTTCCCTGTGATCGTCGAGCGCATCCTATCTCTCGAAACCCGACCTGAGAGTAACGAATGGGTCAACGGGATCCCTGCGACGCTATGAGCCAAATCTCGTCACCTGCGAGGCCAATTCCTTTCAGCGGACACAGCAATGCCCCAGCAATTCAACTCCCCGATGGCACCGTTCAGCGATCCAAGTCCCTTGCACCGACACCACAATCCTCAACTATTCGCAGTGGTCACGTGAATCTTGACACCTTTTCTCCAGTCAATGAGAACGGAAGCTTTGAATTCGACCGAGTTTTAAAGTCAGGGAAGGTGTTCCGCCGGGTCAAGCCAAAACACGTATGAGCCGCCAGCTCTAGACCTCCCCCTTTAGCGCTAGTCGAGCTAACATCCATGATATAGGTATTTCGAGCCTTCTGGAAACCTGCGTATCTCGTGCTCCGGCCGAATTTGCTATCAGTCTACAAAGACGAGGAAACGACGAGGCTACGAGCATCTATCACATTATCTGAGGTTACGGCAGTCGCGCCTTTAAAGTCTCCCCGATCGCACCGACAGTATGTCTTTGGCATTTTCACTCCTTCGAAGAACTACCGATTTCAAGCTGCATCAGAAAAAGATATGGAGGAATGGGTGGAGCGAATTCGTGCTGAAACTCGGGTGAATGAGGACGAGGAGGCTTTTCTTGCATTGTCAAAGCGACAAGACCATTTGGTGTCCAACAAGCAGCGCATTTACGATACGACCGATCACTCTGACATTGAACATCGCGGAAGGGCCAGCTCTCCTGAATTTGGACGGAGCTTAGCCTCGAGCCATCGACCGAAACGCCTTGCCTCACCCCATGATTACTCCGGAAACGACATTACATCATACTCTGAATTTTCGGATGGGCCAGGAAGCAGCACGAGTCTTCACTTGAAATCAAGGCGATCAATCCAAAACTTGTCTTCATCCGCCCCAGCCAGTCAGCCCTCTGCCTTGCCACGCGAGAACGGTCGCGGTCACGAAACGGGAGTTCTTCGTGATCCGGAACGGGTCATGTGTAATGGCTATCTTCAATGTCAGAAAATTAAGGGCGGCGTACGTCATTGGAAACGCCTGTGGGTTGTGCTACGCCCTAAGAGCCTTTCTTTCTATAAAGATGAACAGGTATGTTATAGTTTTGAACACCCTTTACATCACCCAGCTTCTCATTGTCCATAGGAATATTCTGCCGTGAAAATCATTCCCATGACCCAAATAATCGACGCCGCTGAGGTTGATCCTATGTCCCGTTCGAAGAATTTCTGCCTCCAAATCATCGCAGAAGAGAAGTCATATCGGCTGTGCACTACAGACGAAGAGTCTCTAGCCAAGTGGCTAGGGGCCTTGAAAAGTATTCTTGCAGCTCGCAAGAAATTAGATCATCCTCCTCCACCAGCTTAATACCCCCTCTCCCAAAAAGTCTTCTCTTATGTATCCTATACGTCTCGCGCTACTCCGCATCCTTAACTAGTCACCCCGCGATTCATCCCCTCACACTACTTCATTTACCCTTCTCTTTTGTGTTTCGAGCTACATTTACATACCCTAGCATTCCTGACGATATTTTATTCTTCTCCCTTTTCTATTTTCTATTCTCTTGGCCCCTGCAACCAATAATGCGCCACCGTTGATGCTGGGAGTTTAGTTCATGTCCAACGACGACCAAGTATTTACTCACTACGTCGGTTTCTAGGACTTGAGACGGCAAGGGCAGAAGAAGTGAAGCACGAGCCGGTTTCTCTTTACTTCTATATACGTTATTTTTAATCTTGTCTCTTATCAGAACACGAAGCTTTAACTAGTAATATTAATCCTGTTGTTAAAAATGGAAATACCGAAATACCTTCTGTTGCGAATCATATCACTAGCTGATAATCAAGTCAATCTAACATAAGCCTTTTCTATTTAGTGTGCACCCATGCTGTATATCAATAAGAAATGACGCAAGTCATAAGATTTTGTGCTGATAGAAATATACCCGGAATATAAAAGGCTCCAAAAGCAGGCAGTTCTATGTCATCAAATTCCTGTTACTCATCCACTTCTTCACCGGAAAGTATCCCATACCTCCCACTAGGTGATTCCTCTGAATCTTTATCATGACTTTCGTGGTTGACAACTAAAAACGAGAGAAACACGATGGTGGCTCCGACCCAATATAGTGGCGTGGAGTATTGCCCTTGGAGGAGGATCTGCCCTACTAAGGATAGCGGGATGGTTAGGCTGAGCCCGACTGTGACAACAAGAGGGGTTGTTAAGAGCATCGCATAGGCCCAGCAGATGTCTGAGAGAAGAGAAGATAGTGCGTTCACCTAGAGGACATAGGAGGTTAATAACCGTTCACGCCTAGATTCAAGGGAGGGAATGGGAGTGGAGTGGTAAATACCCAGATGATAGTCCAGACTTGGCTGGTATCAGGCAGCTCAAAAGTTTCGATGCCTGTGAAATGCAAAATAACAAATCCAGGCCAAAGAAGGATCATATTGAACAGTCCGACAAGCCCAAAGAACAGCTGCATGTTGACACGGGACTCATCGCCAACCTGCTTTTTGAGGACAATGGTGTATACTCCGTACATGATGGCACTGAAGGCGGCCATGGCATCCCCGAGCGCAATCTCGCCGGGTGTTTTGGAGGGGAATGAACCGCTACCGCCATCGCTTGGGGTGTCGCTCGAAGAGAGATCTACTCGAGATATAAGGATGATTCCAACCAAAGAGGCGATGACTCCTGTCAACTTGCGGACGGTGAATTTCTCGACTCCGATCATGGCGCCGAAAACCAGGGTCCAGACGCCTAGAATCTAATCTTAGCTACAGTCATATTTTCACTTTAAGCCCGTATAGAGCATACATACCGCTAGTAGACGTTAGAATGGTCGTGCTTCCTACAGTTGTAAATTGCAGGCAGGCCATTGCAAAGTAATTGGCCTAATCTCACGCTCGTCAGTACACGTTCCCAGAAATTTCGTCAATTATAGGAAGACGTTTACAATAAACTAATGACTAGGTTAGCTGATCTGTAACCCCATGGTAGATAATAGGTAAAATGGATGGAGGTAGACGCTTACCCATAACAAACAGAACCCAAGGCTCAGCTTCGCTGTTGCCCTCAATCCTAGTTTCGCGGATCCATGCCCTTTGCCTGTTGCATCTAACCTGGCGGAGTGCCATATTTCAGGATCTCCAAGTCCATTCTCACTGCTTCGACGACGGTGCGCAAACGCGGAGCGGTCAACATCGGCTCCCGAGTCGTGGGAGTCGAGGGACTGTAGCAAGCTCTCGAATGATTTGATTTGGTGTAGCCGGCCTCTGCGCAATAGCCTCCAGAATCGGGAGAAGAGGATTGTGAACAATGGAAGAATAAATATAGAGGTGTTGATGTAGGTCACGAAGAACGGTTTCGAGTACGTATCGTCGGCGAAGATAGTCTGGTTTTGTCCGCGAAAATTTATAGTCAGAACGGCCTCCAGGACAACTTAAATACATAGCGGAAGGATTTCCGATCTAATAGAAAGAGATACACCTACACTGGCCAGGAAGTTCGAAGCAGTCCAAAGTACCACCACGATAAGCAGGAGACAAATGCCGACAGTCCTCCTTGCGACACCGGCTATCCCAGCGTCGCTAGCACTGGGAGAGGTCTCCATCGAAGGTCCGATTCCCGTCAACTGTAGAGAGTATACAATATCCACATGGGATATGGGTAAGCTGCTGAATCGTTGGAGATGAGGGGTGTGTAAAGCCGTATCTGCCCCAGCCACTCATGCAGCTCTGTCCGTCGCTCAGGAGAAAACCATAAAGCACCGTTAGGGGTCAGCTGTGATAAAATAGATGAGAGGAGGGCCAAATGCCTCGTGCACCCAAGAGAAATTATTCTCGATTGCTGGAAAGATTACCCAGGGAGAATGGATCATGGGCGGGAACAGGCTCCACTGAGGGACTCGATCAAGTCACGAGGAAACGGGAAAGCATGACTCTGCGGTGTCACGTCAATCACCATCACCCGATTCTCACTACTATGGCGTCTTCAGTTGGGGCCTAATTAATGAAATTTGATTCTTATTATGGCTTTGCCTAATATCGCTCAAGCTCAAGGGCATGGAAAATCAAGGAAATTAAATATGTGTGGGGATGATGTTAGCTTCTACACCGGAATCATTTCCATGTCAGAGAAATGAGAATAGATAATCAGATGGTATTATTCCAGACTCCTAGAAGAAAAGATTACGACTATGCCGTCAAATAGAAACAGAAACAGCAGCAGCAATGGAAACAAGGAACAAGAAAACCACATAAAGATATCTCAATGCGAACCAGCACAAGTAAAAAGTAGGAACCCGATGCGCGAGGAACTCCCAAGTTGAATATATAATGTTGATGTTCAAGGGTCGAAGGGTTGGATTTCCTCTAAGCTCCATGTGGGGGAAAAAAAAGGGACGATGACCTCTCTACAAACGCGACAGGGATAGGGCAGATCTTGAACATAGAATGGTAACTTGCGAAAAACAAATGCGTCGGTAGGGTATATCAGCAGGCGCAGCCATCACGTTCATTGTCCAGATGGATGTTGATCGGGTCGCTGAATTCACCGCTGAACTCTTCAGCCTCCTCCTGAGCTAAGGCACTTCGGGCGATCACTAGAAGAAGTTAGCGATCGGAAGAGCATAAGCATGAATAGGAATCCGTATTACCTTCAAATGCCTGTTCAACGTTGACAGCTTCTTTTGCACTTGTTTCAAAGTAAGGGATGTTCCCTTTCGACTGACAGAAAGTCATAGCTCGCTTTGAAGAAATCATGCGCTTGCTCTCTTCCACATCAATCTTGTTACCAATGACGACCTACATAACATGAGCAATTTAGCCAGTGAATTGAGTAAAAAGAAGGGGCTACTTTGGCGGGAAACTTACGAATGGAAAGCTCTCGGGATCTCGGGGGCTGGCTTGGATCAGGAACTCGTCGCGCCAGCTATCAAGAGCCTCAAAACTCTTGGAGTTATTCACATCGTACACCAAAACGCAGCAGTCAGCTCCCCTGTAGAATGCGACACCTAGGGACTGAAATCGTTCTTGGCCGGCGGTATCCCAAATCTACCCGTGACAGGTTAACTCGAATCTTTTAGTGTCTGCGAGGGTGGCCGACTGATGGAAAGACATGCCTGCATTGTTACCAGTCGGTCATCGACCAGGACTTCCTTTGTTAGGAAATCGGCACCGATTGTTGCCTTGTAGCTTGCGCTGAATTTCTTGTTGACCTGTTGGAGGAGAGAGACTGTGAGTAGGAGGCGGTAACAAATGAGATTCGGCTGCGAGGGAAAAGCTACTGACATATTGGTTCATCAAGCTTGTTTTGCCGACACCGCTGTCGCCCAGGATGATCACCTATTGAAGCATCAAGTTAGTGGAGTGATCTAGAGGCGGTGTTGGGTACAGGGGCCGGAGAGCTCGAGGTACCTTGAGCAAGACCTTCTTCCGTGACGACATGGTTGTGACGTGAGGGGGAGATAAGCGCCTGCGTGGAGAAATGTCGAATAATAGACAGATACAAGCAGACCAAAGGGATCAGAGGTCCGAGGTATGATCCAGGAGAAGCGGCAGACGATAATCCAAGCTGCAAAGGTCGAGGGAAATTGGAGTGGAGTCTGTAGAGGAGGAGAAGTTGGGCCAGCACGGGGACCAGCGTCGTCGGCGACGGAGAACACGGCTTGTTTCGATGAATGATGCATGACGCCCGGGGCGGTGGAGGGGGCGGTGTGGCTGTGGATTTCCATCGCCAAACCCCCCAATTCATTACCACCAAACTCCTCCCCCCAGAATCAATAATGGCATCTCAGAGCAGCTTTCTTTTTTCCATAGTTAGTCCTAGATCCCTGGGCACCGATCTGTGTCCCAAACTTGCTATATCTGTTTTCCCCGGTCCGTGCTCGGCCATGTATCTCTGATCTGGCTGCCTCAATCTGATGCCCACCTTATCGTCCCTATCAAATGGCCCACTGGAGGGAGGAGTACTCCGCCGCTCTGGCGGCGAGAGATCGACGTGAGAAGGCTAACGTCTCCGTTTATAATGCTTGTGCGGATCGCCATACCCTAGAATAGCTACAACCATCCAGCGCGCTGCCCCTTTTTCTTTCTAACTATGTATCTATCTCGTTCTAGATACCAAACTAGCCGATCGAACAGCTTCTGCCGCAGCTAGCGCCAGGAATACCCATGGCCAAACTGCGACAGAAAGCCAGCGAACAGCGCCCTCTACCCCAGTAGCCGATGCTAAGAAACAATCGTCCATTTTATCCGGCTCGTCGCCGCAGGAAATCTTAAATGCAACCCGTGCGGACCTAGCTGATGCTCAGCGGTCTCGTGCCGAGCTCCAGGATAAGCTCACACGTGTAACCACTGAGGTGGAAAAATTACGGAAACGAAGCACCTATGATGGACGCCGAATCAATGCGATGGAAGGCGAAATTACCCACCTGCAGCTTCGATTGAAGGATAGGGATGAAGAGTTGCGAGGGAAGGCGAAGCTACTCGATGTATGATTTGCCTAATTCTCCTTGCCGAGGTCAGCAACATTGAAAGTACGCTAACCGTACAACTCATAGGACTTTCAAGATGAGCTAGCCTCGTTGAATCTCCAACTTAACATGGCCGAAGAGCGTAAAGACCAGCTCCAGAAAGAGAACCAAGAATTGGTTGATCGTTGGATGGCTAGAATGGGCAAGGAGGCGGAGGCTATGAATGATGCATCAAGGTTTTCATGAGATCTACGGTAAAAAAATGATACTTTGCGCATAGACTGATTATCTTGTCCCTTGTCTAAGTTGATGAGTTTCTTCCTGGTTAATCTTTCCACTTCTCTCCAGCATGGCAGGTTAATTCCCTGATACAACACAAGAGTCTCAAAGAATTCTATAGAAACCGAACTTGGCTAAATGGAGCATCCAAAAACAGTACACTGTTGAGAGAATCATTGACACAGATGGCCAGCTCTAGAAGGTTAGTAGAGATGATAGCGCTCGCTGAAAGGTAAGATAAAAATGGTATCATGTTACAAAATAGAGAATTGCCTAATTTCCTGTCCAAGAAGTATGTAGACGATTCTCACTCCAAAAGGCAAAATATTTTATACAGGTATCAGAGGCGGCGTATATACCAAGCGCCCAAGTTAATATGAACACCGGGGAGCCAAAAAAAAGTACGGAGGTGGTTCCACTCGGCCATGTTAAGGAGCAATGTAGTTCATGTCATGCCATCCACAAATCTCTTGAGCCTGGAGCTATCTTTTGTTGCAATGAAGTATGAACCGCCAACATCGGTCCAGCTGACACTTTTGGACCAGTAGTGTTTTTGCTCGACATCAAGCAGGTTGATGGGAGAGTTGAGATTTCGGGATTGGATTTTGTGGCCAGCAGGAACAAATGATTTTAGAGATACAATTTTGCATCCCTCCTTCATATCCAGAAAATGGTTAATCAACTCATTATTAAGTTGAGGGGTGAAAGCCTGGTTGTTGATCAAGACAACGTCTGCCCGTTTCAGGACATCGATGATTCGTTGCTCTTTGAGAAAATCACCTCGAACTAGCTGCGTTTTACCGGGTGCAATTCCCCATAGCCGACAACGCGCCTTGAACTCGGCCTGTTGGAGATCTGCTAGATCGCATGCGTTCTGCATCATTTCGCAACCCCAGCTCTCACAGCCTATTTGCAAGGCGGCCTGTAAAACCACATTACCAACGCCAGAGCCCAGGTCAACGAAGACATGGTTAGACTTGAGTCCGGTTTCTTTGAAAATCATGCTGATGAAGCGCGGTAGAAGCTCCCCATAGACATTGTCCGTACCATTTTCATATTGGCGAAGAGACTCAACCCGCGGGGAGACAGTGCGAGAGTAGATTTGCGTTAAGATTCGCTCCACATGGTCCAAACTTAGACGCTGAAGAGAGTCTAATTTACGGGCAATGCTTCCGTTATGCCTCAACCGGCTGATTACGCGATTATAATCTGCCACAGCATCACAGAAGTCTTTCTCAGAAGGCTCCTTTTGGGTTACCGCTCGTCGTAATCTGCGCTTGAGGCCGGTGGATTCGTCGTTGAATGTATCAAGATCTTCTTCAGGAGCATAAAACTTGGAGACAATCTCAACTACTTGGATAATATCGTCGATAGGTCTGAACTCGTCGTCATCTCGGGGAACAACAAGGCTGTATCTAAATATCGGGTAACGTCATTAGCTATCGTTCTCCCGTACAGCAGATAATATACAAATAGGGGACGGTACCTCTCCTTCGCTGTCGCACTAGGATACTGGAGAGAAACTTCTCCTGGCCGGGATTTTCCAAATGCCGGTACGAAATTTCCGGCCTTCTTGCCCGACGTAATTTCCGCGGCGTGGACCATAAGAAGCGCCCTGACTCCGTCCTCTGAAAACGCTTTTAGGGATCGCATGCGTCGCTCGGGGTCTGGCTCGACGCTGCCACTTGTCCTGGCACGTTTGCGCACTTCGAAAGAAGCATCTGTATCGCTCGCTTCGTCGTCATCATCGCTGGATAGCCGTTGTTCCGGGGTTGGTCGCTTTCGAACCCGCAGTGACGTTTCCCTCCGACGTTTCGAAGCTGGGGGCGTTCGATCCGCCGATACTGATCTGCTGCCTGACTCCCGACTTTTCTTCAGCTTCTCGGCGGATAAGAGCTGCGACGACGGTCGAACGGGGGTTTGGGAAGAGGATCTCGAGGGAGGTGGGGCGGGTCGCGTTTGTACAACTCTGCGGATCTCGGGTTTTTTCGGTTGAAGAGAGAAAGCGCCTCCTTTCTGGAGGTGGTCAAAAAATCCCATGGGGTCAGACTCGGCGGAAGGGACGCGCGTGAGAGAACAAAGAGCGGAAGTTAGCCCAAAGGAAAAAAAAAAAGAGTAAAAAAAATAACAATAAAATAAAAGTTGGAAATCAGGGTGGGTGGAACGAAAGAAAACGAGCAGCTAATATACGGGTAATGGCATATGTACAACCAAAAGCCAAGTCGAACGAGGGAAAGGAAGAAGAGAGCGAATATCTGCAAGGCCGCAAGATGGCAGATGGCAGCCTGTGAAGGAACAAAGAAGACAGGAAGAACGACCGATGATCGATAAAGTCCGTCCGCCACTGCGGGTCTAACGGGGTTAGTTTGCCTTAGTGCCTTAGTCAGGAATTAATCCATGCTTCCACTTCCGCGGCTCTGGGATGGCTTCACACCCCAATTCTACATTGTGGTATACGTCAGACTAGAAGTCTTGGGTATTAAATAGCTATCCCCAGTAGGTCTATATTTACACGGATCATCTCTAATAACAATGACTTGAGTAAGGACACACACAAGAGGGGTCATCGGCATCTCCTCCCGCTCTCTCTAACTTTGCTTTTTCTTCGCCAGGCGCTTTTGAGCCCGGATATCCTTCTTCATCCGAGAATCCACAATCTTATATCTGCCCTTCACTCCGCGGGGACGGCCAGAGATACCCCTGTTGGCTCCCTTAGCGACCACCAGTTTCACCTGCTGCTTGGGCTTCTTCTTAGCGGCCCTGCTCATCAGCCTGGCGATAGTCTGGGCCTTGTCTCTCTCGCTGAGCGTTTCATCGTCCGCTAGCAGCGCCGACTTCTTGCGTAGCTTTTCGATCTTCTGTGCAGCCTTCATCTTCTTACGGCCCTTAGCCTCCATCACCTTCTTGATTGGTCGTGCATTGATGGCTCGCATTTTCTCCTTGATCGCAGCGGCAGCGGCTTTTGTAATCGGCCGATTCGGTTTGCTATACTTGCCTTCATCGTCCAGGAACCAGTCCGGGAGGCCGTCAACGTCTCGGAAGGAGTATCGATTGAAACCATCGTCAACAACATCCTGCGACTTCTTTTCACCCGTAGCCATCTGCTGCGCCAAGGCCATGGCTTCGGCAGTAATTATGTCAATGTCTTGAGTTTTAGGAGTTAGTGAAACATATAGTGAACTGGTGTTTGGTTCGCTGTAACTTACCAAGCTGGCCATTCTTCTTCCGTGGGTCCTCAGATTCTTCATACTCATCGTCTGAAGAGTCGTCAGCTAATTGAGTAGTTTTCTTCTCCTTTTTACTCTGTTTTTCGGCCGATTTCGGTTTGGAAGGCCTGATATCCTTTTCATCCACACTATCCTCGTCCTCGAGATCATCGATGCCGTCCATGCCTTCAAAGATATCTTGGTCGAAGAACAGGCTTGCGTTATTAGAGAGAGGTCCATTTTGCGGGACAGACTTGAGGCTGGTAGTTGCTGCGCCATCATCTGATTGTTCTTCATTTCCTTCACCATCTTCCTCTGAAAACCCCTCCCACTCTTCAGCTTCGTAGTCCTTCCGAGCTTTCTTTGCCCGAAGCTTGGTGTCCCGATCCTCCTTGCGCTCCTGGTACTGTTCGTACAGGGAATCAAGTTCCCTCTCTAAACGATCTCCCTCGTCGTCACTATCCTCGTACTCCGAGTCACTCTCCGATTCACTTTCGCTCTCCAGTGTCGCTTCTTTGCCGGCAGCAATGACATCTCTGGCTCCGTCTCTATCAACTCGTTTCAGCGAAAAGGTAGCATCCTCTCCTGAAGGGCCTAATTGCTCCATTCCAATATCCATTGGAGTCGTCATGTGCATCTGCAATCGGACAATTTCTTTGCGCTTCTTCTCATTTTCCTTGCGTCGTTCTTTCTTCTTTTTGCCGCTCTCCTTCTCACGCAGGCGTTGCAATTCTTCCTGAATCGCCAATTCCTCATCCATCGGGGCAACCTCTGCCACTTCCTCAGCCTCATCGTCCTTAGTTTGTCCCTTCTTCACCACAAGACCGAATTTTTCACGGACTCTTAGGCGCCACCTGAGTAGATTCCTAAACTCTTTCTTACCCAATATCTTTAGATCGTCACAGCACCTTCTGATCTCGTCAGTTGTCTCCGGTAGTCTGTCCAAAGTTGCCAGCGCAAGATCTCCGCCTGGTAGTTGTTGGAAGCTAAGCTTATTGCACGAACCAAGAATGGCAATCGGATCTGTAGTGTTGATAAAATCCGACACTGAGACCTCCTTGAACTGGGTCCAGTCGCCCTCTTCGTAACCCTCTCGCTTTCGCTTCTTCTTCTCGGGGTTGAACACTCGTGCCTCATTGTTGGGAGTAGGGGCGGCAAGTTCCGCAAAGACATGCTTCGGGTCAAGGAATTTGGGGTCCATGCGCTTGGGTGCTTTGAATCCACGACAGACGACGAAAATTTCCGCAGAGACATTTCTCGAGGAAGGGGGCTTGGTAGCTTCCACAGACGTAAATAGCTGCTTAAAAACCCACAACAACGGGTTGTAATCCTTTGATCTGAACACCTTTGTAACAAATGTACCACCCTCGATCAAGAACTCCGTAGCCAACTTCAGAGATTGCAATACAAGTTCCGCCTGGGAGAAGGCATCTTGAACCCAAGCCGTACCAACGTTTGGCGCACCATCGTGAAGAACGGTATCTGCTTTCCAATGCTTCAAGTGTTGTCTGATTGTGGCGCGACACTTTTCGGTGGTGATATCGCTTTGGAAGGAAATCACACGGGGGATCGGCTTAATCGGAGCGAGATCGACACCAACGATGATACTCTGGGCAGGCATGCATTCTGCAGCGACTTGACACCACGACTATATCGGATGTTAGCGGACGGAGGACGCAGGTATAGATTGATCACGTTGTACTTACACCGGGCGCAGCACAAAGATCCAAGAGGACCTTGCTCTTTTCCAAGAAGCCATACTTCTTATTCAACTGGATCAATTTGAATGCAGCTCTCGCTCGATATCCCTTCTCTTTGGCTAGACGATACCACTTATCCAAACGACCTTTACCATGCTACCATAAGTCAGTAAGAAAAACCTTTCGACGCACTCGACTAGATAGGGGTTACCTTTTTCTGAATCGCCATTTTCAAAATCTGGCAGTCGAGGAATACTCGACAAGACGCCGGGGCGACAGACTAAACTGGTGGAAGACGGAGGTGGTTTGCGGTGAAAAATTGGGGTCCAGAAGCCTCAGTTTATTTTCCAGAAAAAAAAAGTTATCGGCGATGGATCCATCCTCAATGAGGAAATCCCCACTTCTTTCCCTTTCTATCATGCGTGGCGGTGACCAGCCACCAGCCACGCTGAACCTTCAAGCCTCAGGCATCGAAAGGCGGTGAGACAGGCTCCCACATAGCATGTGACATCGGGTGATATCAGGCTATCAGCCGTTTGTGTTGGCGACTTGGCGGTGCTGAGGCGATGAACCTGACCTGGATTTTGACTCAGACCTATCATTATTATTATTCTCATTTTCTCTTGACTGCTGTTATCAGAGATTACTAGCTAGCATCACCTCCATAACTCTACAACTTTGGAGTTGGCCCTGGTGATGTTGTTATTCCTCCCTCCATGGCGTCTACGGGGTCTCGCAAGAGAGTAAAGCGCAATCCGTCTGGCGGCGGCTCCCAATCGAACAATGGAGCAGCATCCATGAACGGAGACCGTTCCAGCTTACCAAGGGGTATAGTAAGTTATAGGTTTTCTATATACTTCCTCGTTTTCTCTTCTGAGAGATGCTTTTCACTATTTTTTATCCACCCTGTTGCGTGGAGCTAATAATCTGCGCCTCTAACATAGAATTGGTACCCGGGTATTTGGCCCTCAACGTTGAGATCGTCAAAAGCGGCCCCTGTTACCGAGGTTGCCCGTGAGAGTATATCAATGGCCAAAGGCCTTCCATCCAATATTGCTTCCTCGTCAACTCCCAATCTAGAATCTCCAAAGCAACCACTGCATTCCTCCCTTCAACTTACTCGCAAAGCTGGCTCATCGACTAGATCTCTCCCTGCCGGCGCTACAACAACCAGAATCAACATCGCCTCGGATGGTTCTGCGTCTACCCCAACGCTACCCTCCGATCCGGACTGCGCAGCTTCACAGTCTCAAACACCGGATAAGGAGGCATCGAAAGATAATTCCGCAATAAGTACGGACGACTCAACGGGCGAACCACCTAATACCGCAACCACAGACGCGGGTACCGAAGGTGTAGGTACCGATAACACACCAACGGTAGAAACTGAACCCGGTGGATGGCTTTCATGGTTTTATACTTCTTCTACAACTGAGAAGGCTACACCAAGTGATCCAGCGACGCAGCCTGCTCCAGAACCTCCTACAAAAGATCAACCAAATCAAACAGATCAACCATTGAAGACAGACAACCTGACGCCAGCTCCAGGGAACCAGGTCATTTTAACGCAAGATAAGCCACCGGAGGTCGTGGAGCTCTCATCGACATCGCAAAAACGCTCTTGGCTCCAGATGTGGTATGGATCTTCATCATCAAAGAGTCCCGAAGAGGCCAAAGACGAATCATTAGAGACACCAGATGAGCAGCCACCTACGCCTGCTCCTCAGACCTCGCCTACTGCGAACGAAAATGACCAGGCGCCAATAACAGAGGATAGTCCTGCTGACACGAGCGCTGCAACAGTCAAACCGTCCACTTGGTCATTCTGGTTTAAAGAAGCTCCGAAGCACGATGCTCAAACAACACCACAGAATGCGCAGGTAGTTGAAGCTCTGGTAACTCAGGGGCCACCACCACCACAACAATCCACCACATTTGAACCCGAATCTAAACCAGAAAGAAAAACGGAAGTCACTAAAAAAGGGAGCGTAAGGGTTAAGGCTACACCAAGCAGTTCTGCCCCACCCGATAATGTCATTCAAGGACTGGAAGCCAGTGCCAGTCTCCAGACCCCTGTTCCACCTGAGCCGGTCGCCTCCAAGCAACTTCAAAAAATACTCCCCAACCAAGTACTCCCGAAATTTGCCGACACATTTGCCTTCCAGGACCGACCAAGCCTATTTCAATCCATTGGACGGTTTCTAAGTTACAGCAAGGAGCTAAATAACAAACATGTATATAGGATCCCGCACCCACCACACATCAAAAAGGCGCTGGCGATAGGGGTTCATGGATATTTCCCCGCCCCATTGATACGAACTGTTCTCGGTCAACCGACGGGTACATCTGTCAGGTTCTCGAATATGGCGGCGGACGCTATCCGTAAATACACAAAAGATCATGGCTATACCTGCGATATCGAGAAGATAGCCTTGGAAGGTGAAGGACGCATATCGGAGCGTGTGGAATTGCTCTGGAAACTCCTCCTTAACCAAATGGACCAAATCAGGAACGCCAATTTCATCCTAGTTGCATGCCATAGTCAGGGCGTCCCGGTTGGAATTATGCTAGTCGCGAAGCTGATATCATTCGGCTGCGTTAATGCCAATCGAATTGGTATTTGTGCCATGGCCGGCGTTAATATGGGCCCCTTCTCGGATTACCGATCTCGGTGGATCAGTGGCTCCGCTGGTGAGCTGTTTGAGTTCGCCTTGCCTTTTAGCCAGGTTTCGAAAGATTATGAAGCAGCCCTAAGGGACTGCATCGATTACGGAGTCCGGATATCCTACGTTGGAAGCATTGATGATCAGCTTGTTTCGTTAGAGGTGAATACCGACCCCCCTTGCTCCTTTTTCAACATCCAACACTAACCGATGATCCAGTCATCCCTGTTTTCGCCCGTGGCCCATCCATACATCTACCGAGCAGTGTTCGTAGACGGCAGAGTCCATGCCCCAAGCTTGTAAGCCTACAGCTCACCCCTACCAGCTCACCCACTAGTAATAATTTTCCCGAATCCAAACTAACAGCTCTACACGAACAGTGTCTCACACTTGGTCGGATTCGCTCTTAAACTCCGCAACCTCGGAATCCCAGACCACGGCCTAATCCGGGAACTAAGTTCTCCCCTCGCAGGCAGTCTCTACACCGGAGACGGTCATTCCCGCCTTTATGACGATGAAGCAGTATACCGGCATGTTATTTTCTCTCTCCCGAGTGTCGATATTGATGAAAGTGTTGTTCCCACTAATACCCCTCCCAGTCTCGCCATCGAGTTCGCTCTCGAAACATCTACTGTCTCAGGCTCAACCCTGAATATCAAGAGAAGCCATCCTCCCTCCCCCGCCAATCCTTACATTTTACCTTTCGCCATGCGGGGACTTCTCGAAGAAGAATACGTACGACGCGAACTATTAGACGAAACCATGGAACTGCTGAAACAATTCGACGACTGGAAACCAACGAGTAAAGTCTTGAAGGATGTCAAGTTTCGGTTAGAGGGTATACGGTCTAAACTGTGAAGCAAGCGTCTAGTTCTCTAACGCCAGCAATCTATTTGGAACTGGTATATTACATACTAATCTGAAACTCCTCGAGTCTTTGTCCCCCTACTACAGATTTGGGATACTCCTTCTGCGATCTAGAATAGATTTTTTTTCTTGTTCTTTGATTCTATTGTATAACAGATTATAGTGCCGGATAGAGCAGATGCAATTAGATAGGGCCGAAGATTGGGTGAGATTATATATACATACATACATACATACCAATATCAACCGCTGTTCAGACAGGCAGTTGGTTATTCTGTATTCAGAGAGGGTGGAGATAATGATTCATTCGTAGGAGACGTAATCATGATGATCATTAAATGGCTCAGCACGAAGCCAGCGCACTTCTTGCGGATGCGAAGATTAGATGTCAGAAAGGGGGTAGGTAAGATTTGGCCGAGAATTGCTTTGATCTGGGTTATTATTGTTCTTCTTCTTGCCTCACGGATTACCATGGTCATTGCCATGGCCATACAAGTATGCATGAGCGAGCAGGTAGGTGGGGGGAATGAAAATATATCTATCATTGGGAAAATGCTGTGTGATATGCACCTTCGATTTCGTCTATATTCTCGATATGTCAGCTGAAGATCAACGAAAAAATTCAGGGCTGAACTAACCTCTCATCCCATCTATGGCCTCGAAAGCAATGGCGTAATTTGACACAGTAGCGATAATTCGTTCAAGGCCTTGTCGAAGCTCCTCGATTAGTACGTCAGAACGGTCATTTGTTGATTCATTCTCGAATTCTGGAGATAACTGCTTCTCCACACGCGCTTTATAGAATATCATCAACATGGCATAGCTGCCTTGCATCAGGCAACATGCGAATGAAGGCATTGTTCGCGGTAATTGATTTTGCGGTAGTACTTGCAACACCTGTTGTGGGTTGCTGGGGTCGCTCAGAGGTTGCGGTATGGGTAAACTCTGGAACATCCGTGAGATCAACAGTGAAGCTGTGAGGCAGACTTTTGCAGAATGTTGGCTGGAGTACGGGAATCCACTGGTTAAAGAGAACTGAGATATCGACTGGAAATCCGAGGATGTGGAAGAACTAGACGAAGGGGTGAAGTTGCTCGACGGCGGAGACTGGAACTGGTCCAAGTTACTGCAGGCGCATCCAATACTCGCAATACCATCTTGGGTCTTTGAAACTTTGGTCGCATTTGTAGTCGCCGAAATAGGAGTTGCGGGGTGGGCGGCGGTCAAATCACAGTGCTTTTTGATAAATATAGGAATATCCGAGAATGCTCGGAAACGGTGAATTTTGATTTGCGCGCTGCAGCAAAGTCAGTAAGATGCGGGATTAGATCCTTCGAAAAATACGGACCTAGATAACTTTATACGTGAAATTGCACGTATGCTTTGCGCAGTAGTATATTCCAGATCTCCCCCACCGTTAACAGGCTGATGAATAATGGGGAGTAGGTTTGATTGTGCCAAAACTGAGCTTGCCCAGGAGTCGAGCTGTTGCATTCTCTCGTACATATACTGCATGTTGGTTCTTAATGACATACATTTGCCTAGGTCAATAACGAACTGTGTTGCCGATACCAATACCTGCTGAGCTTGGATCAACACTGACCATCCCTGTTTACATAATTAGCAAGCTCTGAATACATTATCTCGAAGCTAGAACTAGACCGGAAGCTGCCAAACTGAGAGGGATACTCACCTCAGGATCTGCAGAAAACCGAGGATAGGGTGTGACGAATTGAGGATCGTTCGCAACGATAGCGAGGGGCTATCAAACCGGACGAATTAGCTAACGAACGCACCTAGCAGAGATGACACAGGAATCTCTCGGAGACTTGACTCACTGCTGTGCTGACAATCGAGCCTTGAAGAACGCAGTAGTACTATTTAGCAGAAAGTTGTCAGTGGCGGCAGTTACATTAGAGTAAAGGCATAATACCGTCATCCACCAAGCTCTTCTTCGAGCCTCTGTGAACTCATCATACTCTTCCCCAAGAGAATGTAGAGACATATCTAGTGCTATTGCCAAGGCTTGTCCTGCACGGTACCTCATTTTAAGAAGATTGCCACGTTGATTATATTCATATACTGAAAGAGCTAATAAGGCCAGAATGCTCTCAAGCTCCACGAGTGTTTTGGGATGAAAGGGTTCTCGATTGATAAGGGGTCGGCTATTCGACAAAGCCTGCGAGGGGTCTGTAGATGAGGCATGTAGCTCGCAATCGGACTCAATACTGTTGTTCGCCATTTGTGCGAAGGCATGGGCATACGTTCGACGTCTAATGACAGAGACGGGAGATGATGGCTCGGGGTCGTTTGGATGGGGTATTAGAGCTAATACCGCGGATACTGCAAGACTAAGCGGAGAACGTGGCCGGTAGAGAAGGATGGGTTCCTCTGATGGAGATTCCGTGTAAGAACCAGCACAGTCTAACGGTTGATCAACCGTCCGGGTGGCCACTCGCGGTGGTAGAATTGGAAAATAATCATGTATGAAGTCGTAGTAGGCGTTGAGTCTAATCATTAAGTCAGAGTGGTCCGAGGCCTTCGCAAGTCAAACTCACATGTCTTGTTCACTGCCGTATGTCCTAACGAATGACTGTAAAGATATATTCGTCGGCGATGGTGTCGGTTCCATTTGAACATGGGCATTGCTTCCCGCAGTCGGAACAAAAAGGTCAGCAAACATGGTGTGGACATCCGACGAAAAGTCCAAGGCCCTCAGCCCGGCGCCTGGTATCGAGAGTACATCGATTTGGCCAAAAATTGCCGACGCTATGCTGCGGTTAGCATGGCCCTAGTTATGATATAGGGTTTTATAGACCAGTTGCTGGCTTGGTTTGACATACGATCCTCGAAGCCGGAAGAATCCGGGGTGATGGTTGCTAAGCTTTGGATTCCATCCTGTGGAATGGCCTCTTCTGGAGAGACTGCCGGCTTCTTCTTTTTCCTGGGGCCGCCTCTCTTACTAGGTAGATAGGAGCACTTTCTCTTTTTGCCGAGACACTTGTTATGGGGAGAATTGTCTCAGTATCAGATGGCTGATCAGGTACTTGTGGCCGGGGAGGGATGGGTTGACACAGAGGCCAAGAAATGCAACAAAGAGAAAGAAGGACAGGGAAGATGACATGAAGAAGGAAGTCAAGAGGCAAGACCTACATTCGTGCATGGGTCCTGACCATCACAGCGCGTCCTCGAAGCACGGCTATGATTGAATGGTTAGCTGAGGTACGACAAAATAATATAGACGGGAGGCACGAGAGGATGGTAGCTTGCAATCAAGCAAGCTTCGCCCCGGGCACAAAGCGAGGAGCAATAATGGAAATAAAATGATGAGAATGGCGTGGCCTTACCAAGCTAAACATGCTACCTTGACTGGAGGCTTTGCGAATTTCTTGCGGACCACAGTGGGCCTCGACACCATGGACTGTGTAACTGTCGAAACACCATTATGATCAAACGAGGACCCGAATTCTTCTAGTACCATGGCGAATCCAAGGCGGTTTAACGTTCAATGGATTGGAGACACAGAGCGCGCGCGCGCGAAAAAATACGGTGTTGGGAAGCCCCTGGTGTAAGTGTGTTCTCAGAGTAAGGTAGGCAGGTACTAGCAGGCCTTGAGCGTGTACCATGACCCACGACTAGACACACTGGTTTCGCATAACTACTGAGCGTAGAACTGTACAATAGGAATCCCTGGGGGTAGGGAAAGCTGGAAGCTTGTTATTTTGGTCCTTAATGGGGGCCTTGGAGTCTTGGACTAGCGTTAATAATATAATAATCATAAAAAATAATCGTCATCAGGACCCAAAGGAGTGGTCTGATACACACCCGGCCGTGTAGGCTCGGGGGAACAGCCGTGGCTTATTCATCTGCTGTTGGCTCGAAGTCCAAATCCCGAACTGTGGGTGTTCGGGATTTGCTTCTAGCCAGAGCACTGCAATGTGGCGTACAATTCAGTGGCCATGATTAGTCAATAATATGCTCAAGCTTGGATCAAATTCGCAGTGAAGATCATCAACTAAGGCGCTGGGTCTGGAACTTTCTTTTTCCCTTTGCTGGAGTCCGTACTCCGTACTTCTCTCCAGCTTTTACTTTTAATTCCAAGGGACGCCGCATTCTAGTCCTTCTAGAATAATTCTCAACAATGCTACCTATTCTACAAGTGTATTATCTGTCCAGCTCACCATGCGCGATTCTGGCCTAAAAAATGATAGATAATTCCAGGTAAAATAATAGTTAATGTTAAAGAGTCAAGGTGCTGATTATCCTCCCCCTTTTCTGCCCCAAAGAAAAATCAATGAGAGCATCAGACAGGATGCGATCATAAAGAGGAGCGGGGAAAAAGAAATATAATGGCTGGATGCTTGCATTGGGTGCAATGCCAGCATGGATCCATTTTTTAAGAGTTGCATGGTCACACTATCTAGGTATTACCTGTATGATAAGAGGGAAGGTGGCACTAAGATAAGGTGACCATCATAGTCTCAGGTGGCACAGAAATCAAGGCTATCCTGCAGGCTCCAAAACTCTCTCTGTCTATTAAGACCCTCTTCCCAACTCAACCACTGAGACATGGGAAGTAATAATACATAACTATTTCAACCTGTTTTACCCAATCTCAGGAACGCAGGTCAACTAGCGAAATGCCTGCCACACGCCTAACACTCCCCCACACACTGTCTGGAACAATCACAGGAAGCTTATGCCCTTTTAACTGCTGGTCAATCAACCACAGGCCGACCACAAATTCTTCCCGGGTCAGAAGTCCAACCTTCTGCCCATCGACAAGATCCCAGATTTGTTCGAGGACATGATCTGGAAGACAGCTTCGAGACCAAATGTCTCTAACCACGAGGTTTATAACCATCTCCAGGGCATTTGGAGGATAATTAATATTAATTGAAGACGGTACCCCTTGGCTGGAAGGGATGAGCAGTCCCTTATTGGCAGCCCAGACGCCCTCATATCTCTTTCGCTCTTTCTCGGTAACCTCGCTTCGCCATTTCTTTCGGTCGCCTTCATGATGCTTATGCGGATGTTTGTTAATAATACGCTTTCCGTAGTGGTGATGGCGATGAGAAACGTCCTCGTCATCCGATCGGGACCGGTCACGCAGCGTTTGGCGCAGGCCATTGGGGGTGAGGTTTTGCTGATTACCTTTGACCGAATGAGATCTTGGTCGGCGCTGAGGTGGAGGGGTTGGCGGTGACTTTTTTGTCTGCAATGCTCGAGTGGAAGCTAGTGATGAGGCAACAATTGCGTCTGAACGCCCTTCCTGGACCCAATCAGTAGAGGTATCGAGCACGTCCGAGCTACTTTGGTTCTGCGATTGACTGTATAAGGATGGAGTACTGGAGCTTGACGGTCTCGATGGGATCCGCTTTTCTTCCACGAGTAGTCTCTTGAGTGGTTCATTTTTCCTAGGTATGGACGGTTCACGTCGTCGGGGTGGAAGAGTCGGCCGCTCCTCCGATAAGGTAGAGGAAGAAGCCTTCTTTGGCAGTGAAGAGTAGGAAATTGGAAACGTTTGGCTGGATTTTAATTGATTCAGGTGGGGATCTTCAGAGGCCGGAGAGGCCATGCTGGACACTGTACCGGATCTTCGAGGCGCTGGTGGGTTAGGCCGAGATTTTGCAGCTACCAGATGTGCAAACTCAGGTTGCAGTCGGTAGGCAGACTTCTGCTGGATGCGAGTCTCTCCAACTGGCAAACCGTGAGTGCTTTGTAACATTTGGTCGACCGTGCCATGGCTTGTAAGCTTCTTCCGGATTGGAATCGGGGAGTGGATCTCTGGAATTTC
The DNA here is from genome assembly GCA_027569225.1 of Aspergillus panamensis. Classification (NCBI taxonomy): domain Eukaryota; kingdom Fungi; phylum Ascomycota; class Eurotiomycetes; order Eurotiales; family Aspergillaceae; genus Aspergillus; species Aspergillus panamensis. Next base: position 271,829 of record JAPDER010000034.1, read on the forward strand.
CCCATTGCTAGTATGGGGCCGTATAATCTGCACGCCGCCCCCTGTTGCTTTGGCTGGTGGGAGAGGGGATCTTGCTACTGCGAGCTGAGCCGCAATATGCTGTGGGGTTTCCTCTCTTGGGGTAGACACTCTGGCACGGGAAGCAGCTTGAGATATATTTTCCAGGCTTTTCGTGTTTGTGTTTGTGCTGAACTTTGCGATCTTGTCTCTCACCGAGCCGATTTCAGGTGGCTCGGGGGAGTTGGGAGCTGGGTAGGAGACTGGGCCGGAATGGTGCCGGTTGACCCCCGTAGCCGCCATGGTTGGGCGGAATCTATGGCTGGCACTGCGATCGAGGTCTCCAGGAGGGTTTCCATGAAAAGCTGTTAAAGCTCCTTGCAGAGCGGCGACGTTGGAGAGGGGGGCATTATTATTTTTGCGGGGAGATCGAATGCGAGTTGGAGTTGGATGTGCCATGGAAGAATTGGACCCGCTTCCCCCACCTGCAGTTGCCCAGCTTCCCCTTAGTTACCTCGACCTAGGTATGCTTAACCTGTCCGCAACCACCTTAGCGTTGAGGTTTCGATGAATCGATAGATTTTCGAGGTTAAAATCAAGAGTCCTTACCACCCAGAGGAGAGGAGGAGAGGAGGAGAGGAGAGGAGAGGTGGATATCATCGCTGATTAGTGATTATTACCTCCTTCACTCAGCCGCAAAACCGGCAGAGTCTAGCCTGTGAGATATGAATAATGCTAGTCCGAGTTGGTCGTGTCGTATGCGGAGTCTGCGGACTACGAATGATCCAAGTCCTGCAGGCAGAGAACGATGTCAGAGACTCAGAGCATGGAAAAGGAGATTTCTCCACATCATATATCCATCTATCCCGACTCCCGACTCCCGACACAGATGCCATTGATCGCTTCTATTAGCGTTACTTGGCAGACGGCGGAAAACAGGCGGTTGTTTTGTTTCTGCTCGAACCGGGTAACACAGGCATATTCTTCAGCACATTATGGAGACAAATAAAATGAATTCGAAATTATGTACGGAGTAGATGTGTTGAATTTTTCAGGAAGAACCCCGACCGAATCAGAATCTCAGAGTTCTCAAGTAAGAAACCAAGATACTTACACATCGGTCTTCTTAATTTAACCGACTCTCATACCTACGTAAATACCCGCCTCGGATTCATGCGCTCCCCCGGAGATGGTCATGATCCACGTCTGAAGTCTTCAAGATCATGGATGCGAGGAAACAATATCCTTTTTTCCCCCGCTTCTTCTATCCACAATCCTCTTCGTAGTAGCGCCACTCCTCCAGCAGCCGACCTCTGAACACTTTGCGCTCTCTGCTTTCTCGAATCACCATTGACGGGCTTAAATGCTTGATCGGCCCACTCCCGGGATCGCGAGTCTGTCTTAACAATGATCTTAGCGCCACATTTTCTTTTATGATGCAGTCTTTCATCATTTCCCATGCTTCTTAGCCCCGATGTCTTGGGAACTATGCCACAATTTTCTATACGTCTAGGAGAAATTTCATTGACCCAATCTTGCCCATGAGACGCGATGTCCTCGGTAAAAAGCGATGCTGGTCAAGGTACGAGTCAACGAGATCAGATCCTTTTCCCCATTCCCCACATTCCCCTCAAATTTGGAGTTTGGGGAACGCGACTCTCCTGTGATTTCTGTGATAATAAAAAATAACCGCAACTCCCAGAAGCTTCGTGCCCCCCTGAAACAGATACTGAGACGAAAGGTGATGCCACCAGCCATGATCGCGAAATCGAGCAGATTACAACCACCTCCACCGGGCAGACAAAGTGCTCGATCTGTCAGAGCACCTTCAGACGACCGGAGCATTTAAAGCGGCACTTTCGCAGCCACACAAAAGAGAAACCTTTTGAGTGCACGCAGTGCGGTCGGCATTTTTCGAGAACGTATGTCTTTTGTTGACCATTCCTCATAAAATCCATTGTTTCCTCGCCATACGATTAGCTTTGCAGTTCAATTGAGCTGATAGATAGGGTCAGCGACACTCTTCATCGTCACGAGTTAAGCCATCATGCCACTGGAACAGACGGGGGCAAGGATCGTACGCATCGGATCACCGTCAAGACATTTCGAGCTTGCTTTAAATGCGCGGTAGCTAGGGTGCGATGCAGTGGGGGTGCGCCATGCTCTCGCTGCGAGAATCGATCTCTCGATTGCGAATACCCTACCGAACGACGTTCAAAAGCAAAGTTGCAGAAAAATAGTGTGCATAATTCATCATCAGAGAAAGAGGATGCATCATTTGGGCTGTCTTCTCATTCCTTTTCCGCGGTCCCGACTTCAGGTGCTGAGGTATCTCACACAAAAGTTGGTGAGAACCCCTCCTCCCAGCTTCCAGGGTTTGAGTTTGGGCAATTTCAGCTTCGAATACCTCAACTTAAGGAAACCACCTTGTCTCCGAATGACTCTGCGGGGCTGAGTTCCCAGGAGCGTTCCAGCAATGGACTAGATCAGAATGGACGGGCAATTCATTCAAGTGAGCCGGGCTCTTCTTTGCTCAGACCGGCTTCAAACGGTGTCGCCGATGCACCCCCACGGTCATTTACTTTCAATGGAGTAAATGAGCAATTTTATTCAAATTCGCCTGATCCCCGGATTCAAAATACCCTCGCAGCTAATCACCTGCCCAGATCCAGCTACCAACCAAGACCCAGCCAACCCGATCTTAGGGCATCTAGTAACAATACACACGACATTACTGCAGCAGGGAATCAGCAGCTTCAGCTTGCTTTAAGTCAGTCGTTCGTTGATCACTCAACACTTTCCACGATAAATTGGCTATCCAATGACCTATTTCTCGACCCGACGAGTGATCAAGGTCTTGTATCTGGGCCGTCGTCGCATCCTTTCCAACCGGGCGGGTTTGATAACTCATTGGCCCGAACTTCATGGCTTCCTCCAGTCATCAATACAAAGCACATCAGCTCGTCTTTGTCAAGCAATATTTCGGAAACACCTTCTGGAACTACCTCGCAAGGCGGCGAGAAGGAGAGCCCAGGGCACTTTGCTCGTGATATATATCAGGTCTCCCGTCCGCATCTGGACTCGGCTAAACGCCGATCCATTTCTCTAGATGAGCTCAACCAACAACCTCCAAAAAACCCACGAAATCAGACATCTTGGCCTCCCCAAACTGTGGGTTCCATTAATACCCTACTTCCCTCGGATGATAATGAAACACAACCACGATTTACTTTTATGATGCTTCGGGAGTTCAAATTGAACTATATACCTGAAACTTCTGTTGATTACCAGATCAGATCTTCAACGTATGACCAAATCCATGGCTCATTTGTCGGATTGTGCTGCACCGAGAATTTCCTATATCCGAAATTTGAATCACGAGACTTCCCCAGTGCAGAGATATTAACAGCCTTGCTCAAGCTCTATTTCAACTCTTTCCAGCCAACTTATCCTATATTTCACACTCCCACACTCGATCTAAATGCATGTCACTGGCTAGTCATAGTCGCTTTAGCTGCAATAGGCAGCCATTACGCGGATTCTTGCCCACTAAACGGCATCACTTCCGCATTCCACGAATTCCTTCGGCGGGCGATATTTGTTGAGGTAAGAGAATGCTGATATAAATGTGTAGGGATTTTGGTAGTTAATCGGTTTTGTTTTCTGTAGAAGGAGAACCGCCGATCAGGGCCGATGCCGCTATGGCTTATCCAAACGATCGTGCTTAATTGTATTGGCATCCTCAACGGGAATGATAAGCGAGGCAGACTTTCAGCTCTCAGCGAATTTGGTGATCTAGTGAACTTTGCCACTCGTGAGAGGTTGCTGTGTCGGCCTGATACGTCGAGGGCGACATCAAATGAGACATCTCCAGAGCTACAGTGGAATGCATGGGTGGAAGACGAATCCCGGAGACGAATTGGGTATTTTATATGGGTATGACAAATAATCTGGAGCTATTTGTCCTGAACGCACGACTAAATATGGTGACAGCTTGTGGACTGTACGATTGCATATCAATTTGACAACAAACCACTATTCTCACTTGACGATGGCCAAGCTCCACTGCCTTCACACCAAACGGTTTGGCAAGCGCAGTCTTCGCAGGAGTGGATAGAGCTTCGTGGCAAGCCAACCGGTATTTCCATTCTTCCCCTACTTACAGACGAACAGCCAATAATGTATTTTAGGGCTAGAGGGTGTATCTCTTTACGATGCAATGCTTATACTGTACATCGAAAAAGGACTGGTGCCTGAAATAGGGGATTTCAGTTATATTTTGCTGATTCATGCTTTATATCATCGCATGTGGGAGGTGGGTGATTACTTTCGACGTCCTTTGTCATTCTGGAACCCGACAGCGAAAAAGCAATCACGACATTTGGCCATCCCTTCGGGGTCTGTTTGGCTTCCAGGCATCCCTTCATACTCAAAGTGGCGTAACAGCGCATGTGACTGCCTAGATATTCTCCATTGGACGGCCGACAGTACCGTATCGAAGGCGAATGGCCACGAGCTTGCTACCATCCTACATCTTCACACTGCCCGAATCGTGCTCCTTGCACCTTTTCGCGAAGTACGATCATTGGCAACTCTGCTGGCGACAGAAAAGGTCAACTGGAGCAACCGCCAGCAAATTATCGAGTGGCATTACATTCTGCGCTGGATAAAGCACGACCAGTATAAAGCTCGGCTAGCAGTAATTCACGCTGGCTCTGTTCTGTGGCATGTGCGCCAGTATTCAACAAATTCTTTCCACGAGCCAGTAGCTGCCTTTCTAGCAATCCTAATTTTATGGGCGTATGGGATGTGTTATACCCAAGCATCTATCGACACTAATTCTCGCGCTGGATCGCAACACGATCCATCCAATGAGTTGAGCGTTATACATCTTGACCAACCCTGTGACGATGAACTAGCTCAGCTATTTGTTCGTGAGGGACACTGTATGAAGGGTATCCTCACGGGGGTAGGAGACATTTGCGCTCCTCACGGTCCCGAGGGTGTTTTACGAGCTGGCTGTGAAATAATATCCGGTTTCAAGCCTTGGGGCGTCTCTGAGGAATATATCGCAATATTGACCAAACTCGCAGATCTTATATCCTGATGGCGGTTTGATTGAACTATATAGCTGGTATATTGGGCCGCATGACTGACCGGACACATCATATCGGTTTATTTTAATGTATATATTACCAAAATAAAGCGACTCAGACATCTGAATTCTGTATCTGGACTGTGATTTTGCTGTTCCTGGCTCGGTGATGTCATGTCACATGCTGTTGTTTCTTATCGCAGCTGCAGCCTAGTGGAGGCCCATGTTTGCCTATCGAGAACGCTAGACTACTTTTTGGCGTCAACTGCGGAGAAGCTCTTCGCCTTTATTTTCTCTCTGACATCAACAAACAGAGAGTTGACGACAACAACTCGCCCACAGCTCATTCCTGAGAATTCTGTGAGAGGCAAAATGGATGCTGACGAGGTCATGCAAGATGAATCCATGAACGGCCAGGCCGAGAATGAATCCGACTTGGATGGAAAGTAATGAGCCCGCACGCCTTCTATACCCCCCAAATTCAAGCGAATAACCAATTGAGCTAACTCTGGCATATATTTTTTCCACAGGTATCCAAATCGCCCACGGAACCGGTATTCTACACTACCATTCCATGATATTTTCCAAACACTCTTCCGTCCGCTGAGCGAAATCAAAAAGAAACCCACAGGTGCGGCATCCACGCGCAGGAAAGCTGGGCCTCAGGGCCAATCAGCCGCGAATCTCAATCCATTCGAGAGACGACGCGACATAATCGAGCGCTTTATTTCGCGATGGCGAAAGGAGGTTGGCGATGATATCTACCCCGCCTTCCGATTGATCCTCCCGGACAAGGATCGAGATCGGTCAATGTACGGAATTAAGGAAAAGGTCATTGGGAAGATGCTTGTTAAGATCATGAAGATTAACAGGAACTCCGAGGATGCTCTTAGTCTTTTGAACTGGAAGCTTCCAGGGCAAGCGGCCGCGTCCAGTTTGGCAGGAGACTTTGCGGGGAGGTGCTACGATGTTCTCTCGAAACGTCCGATGCGGACAGATGTGGGGAATATGCTGATTGAGGAAGTCAATGAGAAGCTGGATCAGCTATCGACTGCGTCAAAGGAGGAGCAGCAGCTCCCTATTCTTACGGAATTTTACCGACGGATGAACCCAGAGGAGCTCATGTGGCTGGTCCGTATCATCCTCCGGCAGATGAAGGTCGGCGCAACGGAACGAACCTTTTTTGATGTGTGGCACCCGGACGCAGAGAGTCTCTATAGTATCTCCAGTAGTCTTCGTCGAGTTTGTTGGGAACTTCCCGATCCAAATATTCGACTCGATGCTGAAGATAGAGGGGTCGGGCTGATGCAATGCTTCCAGCCACAGTTGGCCCAGTTTCAGATGCAGTCTCTAGATCGTATGATCAGTCGCATGCGGCCAACTGAAGAAGATCCGATATTTTGGATAGAGGAGAAGCTTGATGGAGAGCGTATGCAGCTCCACATGGAATCCGACCCTTCGGTACCGGGAGGTAAAAAGTTCGGGTTTTGGTCCCGCAAGGCCAAAGACTACACATACCTCTACGGCAATGGTTTGCAAGACGAGAATGGCGCGCTGACGAGGTATCTTAAAGACGCGTTTGCAGACGGGGTCGAAAATTTGATACTGGATGGCGAAATGATAACTTGGAATACCGAACAAGATGCACCGGAGCCGTTCGGCACGCTCAAAACAGCCGCATTAGCGGAGCAGAGGAATCCACTAGCAAGTGGCACTCGCCCTTTGCTACGTATCTTTGACATATTATACCTTAACGGACGCGACCTCACACGGTACACGCTTCGTGACCGTCGAAATGCCTTACAGAAAGTGATCAAGCCTGTGCATCGTCGGTTTGAGATCCATCCATATGAAGAAGCAACGACTAAGGCTGAGATTGAGGCATCCCTAAGGAGAGTCGTTGCAGAGGCATCGGAGGGATTGGTGCTTAAGAACCCGCGCTCACCGTATCGTTTGAACGAAAGACACGACGACTGGATGAAAGTGAAGCCCGAATATATGACTGAATTTGGAGAATCGCTCGATCTTATCGTTGTCGGTGGGTACTATGGATCAGGTCATCGCGGAGGAATTCTCTCCAGCTATCTTTGCGGTCTAAGAGTCGATGGTGAGCACGCTTCAAAAGACTCAAATCCAACAAAGTGCTACTCCTTTTGCAAAGTCGGTGGAGGGTTTACCGCTTCCGATTATGCCAACATTCGGCATCATACGGATGGCAAGTGGGTGGAATGGAACCCTAAGAAACCGCCCACTATGTTCGTCGAGTTGGCGGGCGGGGATGCACAATACGAACGGCCAGATGTGTGGATTAAACCTGAGGATTCAGTTGTTGTCTGTGTGAAAGCTGCCTCTGTGTCAGTCAGTGACCAGTTTCGAATCGGATTAACACTGCGCTTCCCACGATTCAAAAGATTACGCATGGACAAGGACTGGAAGAGTGCATTATCCGTGCAGGAGTTTCTAGACCTAAAGTCCAACGTCGAGCAGGAGCAGAAGGAGAAAGAATTCAATGTTGAAAACTTCCGCAAGAAGCGGGTTAAGAGGGCAACTAAGAAGCCTATTGCGATCGCAGGCTATGATGAGAGCGCAGAAGTCAAGTATTCTAGGCCGTCTGGACATATATTTGATGGACTCAATTTCTGTATGTCACTGTTTTGATCCTTCACCTGATGACATATAAAGACTGACGCTGGAGCTAGTCATTCTAACAGATTCTAATGGCCCGGTCAAGAAGTCAAAGGCGGAGATTGAGAGTCTTGTGAAATCCAATGGAGGCAAATTTTACCAAACGAGCAATGCTGTTTCAGCCACGATCTGCATTGCGGACAGAAGTACTACCTTTCTTTTGAGGGCATGAGGTGATCAAAGTGGACTGACACATTTCTTAGGAAATGTTAAAGCGGCTTCATTACAGAAAAGTGGGAATGTCGATATCATTCGTCCCTCGTGGATTCTGGACTGTATTCGACAGAATGAAATCGATGCCGGTCTTTCGGATTTACTTCTTCCCTTGGAACCCAGGTATGTGGTTATAACAAGAACATAGCTGTCGCCGTATTCTGACTTTCAGCCAGGCACATGTTTTTCACCACGAAAGACAAGCAGGAAGAGCTCTCAGCAAACATTGATAAATTCAATGATAGCTATACACGAGATACCACAATGGAGGAGCTTCGCGATGTAAGTGCGCGAAATTGAAAAGCTACCCGGTATACCTGCTAATTTGGACAAGATCTTGAAACAAATGAGCAAAGATCGTGAACCAGAAGACTCTCGAAGCCCCGAAGCTATCCAACAGCTCACTGAGCACATCCAAGAAAAAGTCGACTCTGGATGGCTAATACCTTCAGGTTGGCTGTTCAAGGGTCTCACAATTTTCCTCGCCGACGCGAGCACGGAAAGTTCAACTTTGGAGCTTCCATGTCGCATTCAACTGGCCAGGAATATCATCCGATTTGCAGGAGGAAGGATTGCAAATTCCTCGGCAGACTCATCCATTACACATATTGTAGTAGGCCCGGACTATCCGCCATTAGAAGTGGCTTCGCTTCGAAGCGCGGTGTCAGCCAAAGCTGGGGACAGGATCCCTCATCTCGTCAATGTGGAGTGGGTAGAAGAAAGCTGGAGGGAGAGGACACTCCTCGACGAAGAGAGTAAGACTTAGTTCCCTATTAGTGTTGCTAGAAGCCCATGGTTAATTTCTCTAAATAGGGTTCCAACTGTCCCGGGCTTGATGAAACCGATCAGGAGAGTCAAAGGTGTCTCTGAACCCCCCTCCCCCTCTTTACATATATACGTATTCTCCTCTTCATTTTCACCCAGAATACTGCTACCACCCAAACCGAATCCTCCTGTGCATAAGATAAATTACAATGAATTACCACCATTATTACCTCTCTGCATAATTTCGTTTCCTGGTAACTGCCCAGAGGAGGCCCCAGCCACAATGAAAGACAAATTGGAGGAGAAACCCTCCCTCTCGATTGGGTAGAGATAAGGGGTTTGAGCATTGGTCCCTGGTTTCCAAGTCAGGTAAGTAAGTTGGGGGCGCGATTTCTTCTATTCGATCAAAACAAGAAGAAAAAAAAAACAAAGTAACAACAATAATAATATCTATACGGAGTAGTAATCACAAACATAAGGTACAGAACAGAAGGTGGCACCATCTGAAGACCCTAGACGCTTTACGGAGTAAAATTTGGAAGAGCTCAATCCCCGTTGAGGTTGAAGGGTCGTTATCTATGTTTTCTGTGTGTCTGTCTGACCCGTAAAAATTATATTACCTCGATATCACCTCCCTCTTTCGGCCATTATTGCTTATTATTCCTCTCTTGTTTATTAGATAGTACTCCACATAAAGTAGTTATTAGGTAGTACTACTAGTACTAGTAATTCAATATCATAATTCAATAATAAGGCAGGGAAGGAGCTTAACTTTCTCCGACTTCATCTCCAGAGCTTAAAAGTCATGACGATGTTACCACGATAAAAGGCTCTGATAAGGGAAGGAATTAGGATAGGCTTCAATGATCGACATGCAGGCCATGTGACGAACTAAATATTAGTGGGTGACCCCCATTAAGTATTATTATTACCCATAATATAATTGAATAATAATGAAGCGACCACAACACAACAAAAATGCTAGGGTTCTCTCTCCATGTGCGTGTTGTTTTGGAGGTTTTGAGGGGGAGTGAAGAGAAAGCTCTCGAGGTCGAGCTGCTTTTCGTATAGGGTATACATTTACGGAGCACCTTTGAGAATCTGGAACCCTTGAACTTAGCAATGAAGTCAGTTTCTTGCATCTTTTCGAGTATAAAAGAGTTGGTGAGCCCGGTGAAGTTAAACAACCATAAAGTTGAAAAAAAAGTAAAGATAAGAATTTCCACTCCGGAGTCCGGAGTACAAATTTTTTTTTTGAAGGAAAAAGAAAAGTGGAGAAGATAATTTATAAATTTAATAATTTTTTCCATTGATTTTCTAGCGGTATTTCTGGATATTTGACGCGTTTTCCGCTGTGTACGTAAATATGCATGTAACAAGCCAGATCTAGAAATGATCTAATTAAACAGCCCAGGATTCAACCAATGTATATGCGTGGTTATGCAAATAGAATAAATCCAGGGTTGCAGTGAATGTATTGTTATCGTTGATCCCCAAAACGCCTTGACCCTTTTAAGCCTCTGTATGCTTCCCAAGCCATGCGTTAACCAAAATGCCTGTGCTGTCAAAAGTAAGAATACAATACCCGAAAGTGACGCCAGGCGCTGTGTGTGAAATAGTTAAGCAAAAAAAGTGGAACCCGAAACATAAGAAAAGTTTAAGCAAAACATAGCAAGAAAGCTAAAATGATTCCACAGAAATTCCGACCCATCTTGAGGGGATCGAATTCTCGTCGTCATCATCTTCGAAATCGTAAGGAGTAAATCGGGGTTGGCTGCCTTTGCGCGGCGGTAACCAAACTCGGGCTCGTGTTGGAATGTCATCGCGAAGTTTCCCTCTGCGTCTCATGTTCATCTCCAGAACCACCATGCGTAAGAAATCACTATTTTCCCGAGGCTCCCGTTGGCGTGTCATGGGCGGTATTTCCGGGTCGAACGGCAGGAACTGTCGACCACGACCCTTCGATCCTGAAACATGAAAGCTGCTCCTTCGAAGGCCACGCCTCCCCCCCGAGCGATTGTATGTCTGCATTTGAACGGATATGGGACAACGGCGATTGTCTGGATTTTCGTGTGGTTGGTCCTGATAAGTGTACATTTCGGCCGGGGAAACCACGATAGGATTCAGATATCGTCGTAGTGCTGGTGACGGGGGTTCATTCATCGGGGGAGGCCGGCGGTCGTCTGTCATTTCTGGAGTAATTGTAAACAATGATCGGGTGAGAAAATCGTCAGGTTGCACAGAAGGCGATGCAAATGTGGATACGGATTGCGCTGCTGTTTTGATTGCTCTTAAAGAGGCTGTCAAATTTGATTTGAACGCGCCCAGTCGCGGAAATGATCGTGTCGATAGTATGGGTTTGGAGGTTGGTGCGGTGTGTACCCGGGAGGGTCGCCCACTGGCGATCTCCAGCTCATTTTCGGATTCTGATGATTCCGTATCTAGCAAAGGATGATTAAGCGCACAGTTCACTGGATGTGATGGGCGGCGATATCTTCTCTCAAAGGGGCTTCGTTGGCTGGAGGGTGTGGACGGCAAGGGGAGGCTGGATGGCGTCTCAAGGTCGTTATCCAGTGACGGGATGGAGCTGATAGACATAGAACGAGCGGAAAAGGAGAGGGTTTCGCTGTCACAATCACTTCCGAGGAGCAACTTTTCATTCTCCGGAGGACTGAGGAGGACGTCGAGTGTGGTATTTCCCGTGCCCTCTAGACAATGGTCATCAACGCCATCTAATAATAACCGGCTGAAATCCTGAACATGGTTCCCGCGAGGTAATTTCCGGGATTCTCGAGCAGTCCAGTTCCGCCGAGGAACAGGAATCGCGGTAGCTTCCAATATCGAAGCGATAGAGGTCGGTAGGGGACGGTCACTGGGCGATGCTGACGACAGTCGATGGGAGGCTCTATTCCTCCTCGGAGTTTTTGTCTCGTTTCTTGCGGAGTCGGCATGTGGAGATGTTATCCGTAGGCTACGTTTAGGGGGTATAACGACCGGATTGGTGTGAGTCTGCGGAGTCTTCTCGGTGGGAATTTGAAGCATCGAATCTTCCGGTTGTGTCGCAGCCACGTCGACTGACGACCTTATGTGTGGCCCATTCCGCTGGAGGGGATTGGTGGCAGACACAGAGCTAAAAAGAAAAGCCCTAGGTACCATCATCTTTATACTTTACAACCACAGTAGGTTTTATTGTTAAGGCGTCCCAAGCCCGACGAGGCACTCTGATCGAGAGTCTGAGCGAGATACATGGATGGAAAACAAGGCAGGTGAAGAAGGAGAGGAGGGAGCGAAGTGTCCGAAAGAAGGACTCCCCGCGGGAGGTGGTAGATTTTTATCGATCACGAAAAGTTGACGGGTCGCAATCCCACGCTTGGTGTGTTGGCCAAATTAATGAACGAAACCGTTCGTTAGGGTGGAACTTGAGCCTGATGCGGGAACAGCTCGGGTGCGGATGCAGGCACACGACTTGCAGATCCTCCTAGACTATCGAGAGAGATGTGGTTTTATGGAGCGGTAAATGATTGACGCTGGTTTTGTAAAGACCGGGGGATATAAGGGAGGAAACCAAGTGAAGTTGCGGATCTGCGCAAGAGTGAGCCAGAAGTGAAACCGAGAGAAGGAAGAAAAGAAACACCCGACGTCAGGCGAGGCGAGGAATGATCTCAAGAGTTTGGGGTGGAGCGATAAGAGGTCAAAAAGACACTAAACTGGGTGTGACGGCACACACTTTCGAGTATCGACAGGGTTGGGCCGTAACATCGGGTCAGTTAATATTACGGGTATTATTATCAAGTAATAATAAAGACAATACTACCTACTAGTACTAGTAGTAGTAGTAGTAGTAGTAGTACTAGTAGTACCAGTAATACACGAGACACGTTACGTTGCACGCGGCTTGGTAATGGAATGTCTGCAATTATTATTTGGAGACCGCCGATAGGCCCACCTGCCCCGAATTTGGTTCGGCATCACTTGACCAGACTTTCCTCTTGGGGATTATTCAGGTTATTGTATCCACTGTTCATGCTAGTACCGACTAGGTAGGTAGATGACACATCCATCTTATTTTTCGCTTTCGGGAGGCTGTGCAGTGTGTCAGTGACTCAGTGTGGCGCAGTTGGTAGCGCGTATAACTCCGCAGTTCGGAGCCCGGATCAGTTATCTAATGCAGGTCAGCCTCATTTTGTTACTACTGTGACTTACTCTGGTTGACCCTGATTAATTTCAAGTATTAGTATACTACGGAGTATCTCTGGCCTGCCAATTCCCCTTGTTGCTATTTGATTATCAAGATCTAATTACCCTGTATGATATGAAGGAGAATTACCAGAGTAAGCAACGGGAGTCACGCTGAATTAGATAACCTTACGATTTGGAGTCGTATGCGCTGCCAATGGCGCTCCAGCCCCTTGGACATTGCAAGCAGTATAAGACTGCTTCATAGTCCTGTAGCAAACGCCATCATCAACGCCAAAAATCCAATAGCAGAGGAGAGGAAGAAAATAAATCACGAGGATTGTTTTTGTGGTGTCGAAAACAGGAAAGAAAGTATTGCCAACAAACAATCTTCGTGGCTTGGAAAGCGGTCAAAGGGAGAGTCTGCTCCGAAACTGGAGACTCGGTAAGCAACAGGCTATTTTTATTGATGAAGCATCATGGTTATGAGGACAAAGGACAGAGATGGGATGGGGGTTTTGTCCGGCTACCTCTCCTCCGACTTGAGTAGTGTTCGTGATCGTAGACTGCACTCTTGCTTGCTCCGTGGAAAACGATGGAAAACGAGGGTGGATTATCTAATAAATTGGGGATACATTCTGATAAGAATTTTCAGCCTCCTCTTGTCGCGCTTAAGGTATGCCGAAGAGATAAGTACTAAGCGCCGTAGTACCTAAGATCGGCCCTGGAAACCTGCAAGAACTGGAAGGGAGGAAGCAAATATCATTATTATAATTACTCTGTAGTGTACGACAATTGCATTGTCCAAGTACCTACCTAGGTAGGTACCCTCGTTAGTCAGCCGTGTGCTTATCGCCAGCGGAGGATTTGCTGCCACGGAACAAACCAACCACAAGAGAGAGATCATCGACTGATTTTTGAGTTCCACCTGCTACTATCTCGCCCCAACCAGCATAGTCCAATGACTTCCCTGGCATTTCGGTCCTTTATCATCTCGGACTCTCTCTGTGGTTCTCCTTACAGTTGCTACCTTAACTGAATTTTGGCCTCTGCCGAATCGAGTCTGCCTTCCCCTCCTCCTATCCTATCCCACCAACCGTTCCCCGCCTCCACTTGCGGGTCTTGAAAGGGACGCCGTGGGGATATCAGTCAACCCATCTCTGGGGAGAGAGATCTGTACGTACTATCAATAATCATTATTATCTATTTGTGAGCATGGGCGATCGATGGTGCATGAACCAGATAGCGGCTCCTGTATCGAGCTCTACACCCACTTGGTCTGTCTGTGCGCCTAGTAAGCTATCTCACTAACCTATTTGACCATCGCCATCGCTCGCACCTTAGAATTGTTGGATTGTTAAGCGACCTGCCAATAACCCTTCCATGAATTGCGCATCGCCTCCATTCTAGTCGTCGCAAAATTTCGCCCTCCACCCCCCTTTGCTCCCTCTCTTCCTTTCTCAACTCGTATCGACCTCCGGCTGAACGATCCGCCAATAGCCCTCTCCTTATGATAAGCATGCACTGTCCTTGTCCCATGCTTTCTCCGAACATATCTGTCAGGATTTGACAACCATGGGGGAAGACCTGAACTCGGAACATAATTCCGGAGGCCCTCGAGGGAAATCGTCCGCAAGAGCCCAAGGTACGAGCACAGACACTGGCCCTTCGTCTAAACGGCGCTGTGTCAGTACCGCATGTATCGCATGTCGCAGGAGGAAGTCCAAGGTAAATAGACCTTCGTGTCTGATACATGGGTTGTTTTGAGAAGTCTAATCTTTTTGTGCTTCAAGTGCGATGGAAACCTTCCGAGTTGCGCTGCCTGTTCCTCCGTCTACCAAACAGATTGTATTTCACCCCCGGCGGTAGCGCTGTGGAGATGGCACAGCTAACATTTCTTAGGCGTTTATGATCCAAACTCCGATCATCGTCGAAAGGGGGTCTACAAGAAGGACACCGATACTTTGAGGACAAAAAACACAACCTTACTGACCCTCATCCAAGCCCTACTGAACTATGAGGAAGAAGATGCCTTCGACTTGGTTCGACAGATACGGTCTTGCGATAATCTAGAGGATGTAGCGCAGTCACTGCTCAATCGGGGGAAAGGCCCCTCAGCAATCTCCGAGGATTCCACATCAGTTGAGGACGATAATTTAATGCAGAATACTGACCAATTTGAGTCTGAACTAGCCGGGAAAATGAGCAATCTCGTGTTGGACGGTTCTCGAAAATTCATCGGTGGAACATCAAACCTCATCTTTCTTCCTCCGGGGTCTGAACTCAACGAATTTAATCCAGGCTTCGACGGCCAGTACTTGGATAGGAACCCTGATGGTTCTATTGCCGAATGGACGCGGGTTACGAAGGATAAACAACTGATCAGCCACCTCTTGACAATGTACTTCACGTGGCACTACCCTTTTTTCACTACACTTTCCCGAGAACTTTTCTATCGTGACTATGTTCGTGGGGTATCTAGTCAGTATTGCTCATCCCTACTAGTCAACACAATGCTGGCTTTGGGCTGTCACTTCAGTTCGTGGCCCGGGGCACGGGAGGACCCCGAGAACTCGGCGACCGCTGGAGATCATTTCTTTAAGGAAGCGAAAAGGCTGATCCATGAAAACGACGAACTGGTGAATTCGAAACTCTGCACCGTCCAAGCTCTGGCCCTGATGTCCGTGCGGGAAGCTGGATGTGGCCGTGAAGGTAAAGGCTGGGTTTACAGTGGGATGAGCTTCCGCATGGCTTTCGACTTGGGATTAAACCTCGAGTCTACGGGGCTAGGGACGCGCGACATCGATGTAGAGGAATTGGATGCACGGCGAATTACCTTCTGGGGCTGTTTCCTTTTTGATAAGTATGTTGTTCTCTGAAGTGTTACCTTGCGAATGTTTAACGCTAACTTTGGCAGATGTTGGTCTAACTACCTCGGGCGTCAGCCTCAATTCACAACCGCCAGCGCAAGCACATCAAAAGTTGATATCCTACCTAACGAAGAGTCGGCATTATGGTTTCCTTACACTGATACCGGACCAAGCCACGAACACACGCAGCCCTCTCGAACAAGAGCTGTTGCCGTACAACTTTCCAAGCTATGTGTAATTAGTGGCGATTTACTTGCCTTTTTCTACGACCTCACTCCGAAAGAGAAAATGCCGTCCAAACAAGTAGAACTAAAGAATCTAAGCGGGATCCACACAAGGCTTGAAGCTTGGAAAAAAGGTTTACCCAAAGAGCTCGAGCCTAAAGAGGGACAACTTCCCCAAGCCCTTCTCATGCAGTAAGTCAATCATTACTAGTTGCTGAGATCCTAAAGAGGGTGGTACTGACCTTTTCTACAGCATGTTCTACCAACTACTCCTCATACACCTCTACCGACCATTTTTGAAATATACGAAATCGACGTCCCCTCTCCCTCAACATGTGTCCCCGCGTAAAATATGCACACAGGCTGCTGCTGCCATTTCGAAGCTCCTCCGTGTTTATAAGCGCACCTATGGATTCAAACAAATTTGCAATATTGCGGTCTATATTGCACATACCGCCCTCACCATTCATCTCCTAAATCTACCTGAGAAGAACGCACAGAGGGATGTCATCCATGGCCTTCGACACCTGGAGGAGATGGGTGAGAGTTGGTTATGTGCACGCCGCACTCTCCGCATCCTTGACATATCTGCCAACAAGTGGCAAGTCGGACTGCCCAAGGAAGCGGTCGTCATCTTTGAGCAGACCCACGCAAGATGGGGATCATGGGGGTCGTGGGACCAAGCAACATCCCCCTCGACCACAGAAGAATCACCTCCGGCTATCACTCATCTGCCTCCCCTACAGGCCACAACCAACGTCTCATCACCCGCAATACAATCCGTTGTGCATGAAGCCCCTGATTCCTCTATTCGACCGACTACTCCAAATATAAATGGACCTATGGGCCCTCAATACTCACAAATACCTCCAGGTTCCCTCTCCGTTTCCGTCATGCGTGCAGCCCAACGAACATTTAGTGCACAGCTTACACGGACTGACACGCAATTACCCGAACCAACCTACCTGCGACCTGTGTCTCATGGCTTTAGTGCTAATGCATCCGCTCCGTTGACACCACATGACCAATGGTATAGCACCAACGAAACACAAATGCGGACCTTTGGGCCTAGTCACAACGCACCTTCCACGACCAGTTCGTCTCCAGTGACCGGCTTCGAGGGGTCAGACAACTTGGTCGATGAGAGCCAAGACTGGTGGTCTCGCGACGTAAATGCCCTACAGTTCGGTACAGGAGACTGGACGCAAGGATGGAATACTAGTATCGCCGGCACGTCGCCTGATTGGCGCTATGAAAATAACATTTCTAGCATGGTACAGACATCTCGACCAGAAACCGACCTGATACAACCCCCGCCAGCCAGGGTCGTGGCTCGAGTCTCATCTAGCATGCTAGAATCAAATCAGGATGCCAATATCTCCCATGACAACAGTAATTCCAACATTATCTTTCCTGGTAATTACCAGCGGCGATAAGTTTGTTGTCTCTGAAATGGAGGGGGAAAACAAAAGAAGGAAAAAGGCGCCTTCACGTCTCTTGACCCTTTTTGGGGGTGATACTCATGACATTTACGATGGGATGGTTTTTTCAACATGGATGTTTTGTTTTATTTATATCCCTGCCTAGCGTTACATATATATACTATGGCCCACCGTAAACCGAGTCAGAAACTCTTGACCATTTATTTGTGCTACATATTTTGCGATATACTCTGTAAAATACACTACTTACTTTTTCTTAATATGAACTATGCCCTCTGTAAATGATCCCTTGGATTTTATAACAATATATACCTACGAGCACTTACAACCTCATTCAATTACGGGAGCACTACGAAGTGAGTAATATTGACCAGATGATAAATAACCGGTCCAAGTTTCAATTCTTCCAATGCAAAAAAAAAAAAAAAAACAAGTCCATTTAATAGAGAACAAATATCTCATGTCATCGTGATCCCGGAAGCTTCAACAATTCAGCGTTTAAAAAAAAAGAGGATGAAAGAAGAATTGAGATTCAGGAATGGTAGGGAGGAGAGAACATGCACGGGCCGGCCTATATAAGAATGCAAGAAGGGCTTAAGGCAAGAAGGAGAGGATTGAAGAAAAGAGACAAAAAAAAGTTGCATCTTATGGTATCACTATGGGTAAAGAGTTAGCCGCATTTTGAAGAAGCCCAAAAAGAATTTGAGATTGGTAAGGGAAAAGGAAAAAAAAAAAAAGGCGAGGTAAAAAGTACGGGACTCACCAGAAAATAGTCAGCAACAGGCTTCTTCGCAGGCATACCCCTCGTGTCCTGGGCAGCAGCCTCAAAGACCCTGTACCGTCTTCCAGGGCTCCTCAGGGCCGGTTTATCAACGGGAGAAGTTAGGATTCCGTTGCTTCGCCCGTGATCGCCGTTGCTTCTAGTCACTGTACCGCCGTTACTGGTGTCCTCGCCGAGTTCCAGGATGGCAGCTACGTTTCCGCATCGGTAGCAGTAGTTGGGGGCCGACCAGACCGTGACGATCCCGCCGTCGAACATTTCCTTGTAGCCCTCCATCACTAGCTGGTGGGCGCGAGCGATGAGGGAAAGATCGTTTTTGTAGTTGAATGTTTTGACGATGTCTGCGCCAAACAAGAAGCCAGCTCCGCGAGGACTTAACCCCCAGCCGTCGATGTCATCAGGGTCTGACCAGAGCAAATCACACATGGCGCCTTCGTGTGGGACTTCCTGTTTTCTGTCGATGAGACGGATTTTGTCGACGGTGTCGATCAACGGTGAGAGGCCCCCGTGAACGCAAAGCACAGCTCCAGTCCTGCTGTAGTAGCTTCCGGCCCCGTCGCCGGATGCGCCTGTCCCGGGTGCACCAGATCTTAGCGGTGCCTGGCCATGGGCAGCTGAGATATCTCTGGGAGGCGATATACTTGTAGCTTCGGCGGCTTCGTCCAATGTGGCTCTCTGCCTTGTTCTGTAAGTGCTCATAGTGACATCGCCTTTGGAGTTCAGCACCTCGGTTTCTAGTTCGCGGTCATCAACGGACATGGTGGACTGGGTAGCCTCGTTGAAACTTGGGCCCGATGGCTCCAGTTCCGAGCTAGCTCCAAGAACCAGGGCCCCCAGCGCCAAGTAGTCAAACACCTCGCAGCAATATCTCCACACATTAGCACTGCCATATTTGCGAATGCATTCGTCATAAAAGCCATATACGGTCGTAATCTGTCGGGATTCATGGTTTCCTCGAATCAGGGTGATGCGATCGGGGTAGCGAACTTTTAGGCAGAGAAGAAGAAGGAAGGATTCTAGGGAGTAGAATCCGCGATCAACAAAGTCCCCCATAAAGAGGTAGTTGGTGTCGGGAACATCACCGCCGACCCGGAAAAGCTCCATCAAATCATGAAATTGGCCGTGAATATCTCCACATATCGTGACTGGAGCATCCACACAAACCACATTTCCTTCCTCGATCAGAAGTTCTCGCGCTTTGTAGCAGAGTTCGCGGACCTGCGCCTCGGGTATCAAGCGGCATGCGCGCAGTTGGGCGATCGCCCTAAACGTGGGACGAAAAGGTTAGCTAGATGTTGACCCCCGCCAGCGGGGCAGAAAGGGCTCATTGGTTACCTGTCAAGGTCACTCATAGTATCCGAGCACCAAAGCTATGGCTGAGTATGATTGAATGGCTGAGGCCGAGGGAGGAGGTACTTGTAAATCGGTGGGGGGGAGAGGCGCGGTCGACTCGGGATGGAATGAGAATAATCCACTAGGTGTGCTGGAAAAGGGCGATCATTTTTTTGTGTCTCGACAGGCAAGCACTGTAGGATAGAAGCGATCAAGAGAAGAGTAAACGGAGCTAATACGGCATTCCAGTCTGGATAAGCGGCGCTGGGAAGGTTGCAGATAGTGTGGACGGAGGCTTTCGCGCCTCAGGTTGACGAGGCAGAGATTCGCGTTCTGTTGGCCGGGAGCACAAAGCCAATCAGCGCTGCGAGAGATAAGATTAGATCTGATCGCCAAGACTAGGCCGAATTCTTCCCTCTTCCATCATCCGATGAGTGCCCCAAATTAACGCGGCTCCTCCGGCCAGACCCTGAGGCTACCTCTCGACTTCAGCTTTGCCATTGAAAAAGGCCATGCATCCCTGGAGGGCGCTCAGCTTTTCTGCAATCTGATAATCCTCTCCCATACTTATCACCGCATATGTTCGTTTGGCGACACCCCTTTCTTACCCACTGAGAATCTGCAACTGACGGATCAGGCAATTCCCCCTCAATGCCTACATGATCGTTCGAACCCTTCGCAATATCGGATCATCACTCCCGCCCTCCAATTAAGATGCCTCCTCACTTACATCCGCGGTCACGGTCGACGAGCACACTTTTTGCTGGCACCCTGCTGGCATCCCTTGTGGTCGTCGGCATGCCACACGTTTTCCCTTGTCCCGCGCCTCGTCGCACCTTTGCCGATTCCGAGATGGAGATCACCCCCGACAGGCAACAAATCCAGAGAATCCGACGAAGAAGACAGAAAGACGCGGATATGCTTGGTCCAGAAGCGGGTGTTCTTCCCCAGACCACACCAGCAGCTGATGAAGAGGTTGTAGCATTTTTACGACTAGAGGAGGAAGCGGAGCTACTATCGAAACCCGGACGAGAATGTCCTGTTCCAAAACCTAGGGGAATAATTGGCGAATTACTTGGTTTTTCGAATCGAACCGTTGCACAACACCAGGGCGAGAATCGACAACCGGATGCGTTTGGGCAACAACCCCGATAGCTTTGGCAGCGAATTGTACACTCAGGGGAGAGGGCAGAACGTTTTTAATGAAGCACAAAAATACTTTGGATGATCTTGCTGGGTCTGCAACGTGGATTGCCTTGGGCCCTGTTATCGAGAGACATCTCAACTATATATACCCATGTAACATACCTACTACTACCTAACTATGATTTCATCTGTATTGTTGTATCTGTATTTGAAATAGATGGGCAGATATCCAATAACTATTTGCTATGACTATCTGATTCGATGTCTTACCAATTCCTGCGTGCAACAACGTGGTGACAAAAGTATTGCAAAAAATGGACTTAGCCACTAACCCCGAAAAGGACGAATTTCATTGGCTCTCCAGCTCTGTGGCTGATGCCAGCTTCGTTGGTTCCTGGATACCTTACACCTTACCTTCTGGTAACCATGTATCGCGAACAAACATCGACAAGATGAACCTGAAGCACCTTTTAGGCGATCTCTGTCTTAACCATAGACATACGAAATGGATCGCCCCTCTTCTTTTCCTGGCCGATGGTCTCCTATGCGCCCTCATCATTTGGAAAGTCCCGTGTACGTTTCTCCGCAACCATTCGCAGCTCCCGTCAATGTACAAAGCTAACAAGCTCACTTCGCCTGCCAGACACCGAAATTGACTGGACAACATATATGCAGCAAATAGCCCTATATATCTCAGGAGAGCGCGATTATACCTTGATCAAAGGCTCCACAGGACCCCTTGTTTACCCTGCCGCCCATGTGTACGGATATACAATCCTCTACCATCTTACAGATGAGGGTCGAGATATCTTCCTTGGCCAGATTGTATTCGCCATCCTCTACCTCATCACCCTCGTAGTTGTGATGGCGTGTTATCGGCGATCAGGTGCCCCGCCATATCTATTTCCTTTGCTCGTGCTCTCTAAACGGCTCCACAGCATCTTCATGTTGCGGCTTTTCAACGATGGCCTGGCCACGCTTGCCATGTGGGTGGCCGTATATCTCTTCCAGTCTCGCAAATGGACATCGGCAGTTATTATATGGTCGGTTGGGCTTGGGGTTAAAATGACGCTACTGCTTCTTGCGCCGGCTATTGCGGTGATACTTGCATTGAGCACGGATGTTGCGACTTGTATCCGGCTGGGAGTTGTGACTTTGGCTGTACAGGTGGGTCACTACGTTGGGATTCACCCATTTTATGCTACTGTTGAAAGTGCGGTCAAACTGACATAATAGTCTAGGTTCTTCTCGGAGTGCCATTCTTGCAAAGTAACCCCATAGGGTACCTCTCGCGAGCCTTTGAGCTAACGAGGCAGTTTCTATTTAAATGGACGGTCAACTGGAGATTCGTGGGTGAAGATTTATTCCTGTCTAAGGAGTTCTCTCTAGCTCTTCTAGCGCTTCATGTTTTCTTGCTGGGGGTCTTTGCTGCCACGAGATGGTTCAAGCCTTCCGGGACGAATTTGTTCGCATTCATCCGGGACTTTATCACAGGACGACACCGCAAAGTGTCGCTCTCCAAGCCCTTTATAACGACTGTGATCCTGTCATCCCTCTCCATCGGACTCTTGTGTGCAAGATCACTGCATTATCAATTCTTCGCCTATCTCGCCTGGGCAACTCCCTTTCTTCTCTGGCAAGCCGGCTACCATCCGATTCTTGTATGCGCAATCTGGGCATTGCAGGAGTGGGCATGGAACGTCTATCCTAGCATAAATCAGAGTTCCATGGTTGTTATTCTTTCGCTTTCCGCCCAGGTTCTCGGTGTTTTGGCAAATCCTAACACCGTTCTCGGCACCTTGCGTTTAGAATCGAAAAACAAGAGCCACTTGGAGTGAATGCCATTTCCTCCCTCGGAGACAAGCCCCAAACTAACCCGCATCTTATGTGATCGAGTTCGTGGAATACCGGAATGGCGTGAAGGATAATATAACCAATCTGCCCGTGACCGCATAATATTCAAGCCGTGAGGGATCTCACAGTCTATTATGCGTCTGACTCGTCAGAGGACGGCATTTTGCCGACATTGGACTCTTCTTCATCGTCGGAACAAGCGAAGGAGGGTTGCTTGGTGAACTCTTTGGGCCTTCCTTGAGTTAGCAGGGAGCCAGCAGCAGGGACACCCGTTTAAACTCACCAGAAGGGTGTTTTGCGCCAAGCCTTTTCATCTCGAACAATATTAACAATCTCTCCCCGGAGCTTATTGTCCCTGTCCTTCAGCGCATTGCCATCAACCACCACGTAGGTACCCCGCTTCATCCATATGGTAGAGCGGAATCGGGCCGGAAGTTCGACCAAGGCCGATTCTTTCGATGTGAGTTCGACGGAGTAGATATTATTCCCGGTGGCCTTTATAACTCGGGCGATCTGCTGCCCTGGAAGCAGCTCATCGGGGGGAAACAGGGTTTCTTCTGCGGTTGCGAGCACCTTGCGGCGAGGTGGGGGCATCTTGACAGATTGTGCAAGATCAACGGGGCGTAGTCAGAAACCAAGAAGCTAGTCCTTTGCAGCTTTAAGCGCTGTCCTCAATATTATAGGCGGAATCTGATAAAATGCAAGCAGAATAGCATCGGTGAAACTTGAAGCTTTTCTTTTGGTGAGGAATTATTTGATCGAAAAGTGACACGTGAGCGCTAAACCTAATGTAGATGCAATATATGGCAGCCAGTTTGGGGCTCCGACTCGTGCATCTTGTCCAATTCCGAGGGAAAGTGGACTACAACAGAATACTACCTAATTCTGTGTCTATCAGGTTTAGATCCAATTTATGGAGATGATTGGAGCATGATTTTCCCAGTACTTTCCTGTTTTTACGAAAATCCTCATTGAAGCTTAGTCTATTCGTTACGTCTAAAACTACCCTGGAGTACTGCCTTAAAAACCTACTTTGGATAATATATCCTGTTCCTTCTAACTTGACATAGGCATTTCTATCCCGGGGTTTATGGTCGTACTAATCTTTAGCAAGGCTTGTTTTTTTTTTATTAACACTTGGAGTTATAACTGATAGATGATAGAAGGTGACAAATTGCCAGATTCACTTTCAGGTGATGTCTCCCCTATGCTCCTGCATTCAATCCCTTGGAACTGGGGATCTGAACGATACGACTTTATCTTGCATAGCTGCGTTGAACTTTGGTCATGTCCTCAACCAAGGCACCTGCTCTCGTCCTTGCCACGGATAGACCTTTTCTACAATATACGTAAAGAAAACACATTTCTACACCTATATTTCTTTATCATCTTTCACTACATTCAAGGCTTATGCTTCTAATATGTCCCTGCTCAACGCCACGACGGTCTCTACCTTTTCCCCCCATCTCTTCCCCGTTGCACATGACCATGGAGATGCATCCATGGATTCCTGAGAAAGCCAGACAGCAAGGGGCATCAAGATTGGATTTTCCTCGCAATATTTGACATTGTTTGCGAGCATATTACTCTTGCTACTACTGGTTTTCTTTGTAAACGGTCTGGTGTGTATTGTTTTTCGTCTGCGAAGTCAAACGGCCTGCGTCATCAGAAGAGTTGCGCAGTCTATGATCTAATACCCAGATCGAAGATAAGGGCAGACACAGGAAAGTTACGGATTTCCGAGTCAAAAGCAAAATTCATCCTAGGCTTTAAAGTAAGAAACGAAAAGAAAACCACTCAGGGTCCCTCGCCCCTCCATTCGGGCTGACCGACAGAGAGACTTAGCTTCCGGCATACGAATAGAATAGAATCATAATCCTCACCTAGACAAGGCAGTCTACCTTACCATTTTCCCTTTTTTTTTTTTTTTTGGGCCTTCTTTTTCTTCCAGTATATATTCACAACTAGATTAGTGAGTCTTACATACATTACCACACGGCCGACAGGAGTCTGGATCCTCGCCGGAACACAACGCAACAACGTTGTCGGTCCCCTGTCTGTTTTTCCCTTGTTTCATTCCTCGACCGCACACACTCCCCTCCATCATTTCATTTTGAAGGGAGGAGAAATTATTCCCCTTTGCCACGAGCATCCAGTTCTTCGTCTCCATCCCATGGGGCAGTCTCACATGTCTCAGACCCTGAAGAAGCTGACGCTACCCTGATTCTTCAACCTGACGTTGTTGATTGTCGCCCCTCTGCCCTGCAACTGTCAACAAAAGCCCCGCGACGGCTTCTTTCCTTCACTCCACACTCCCCTCCCCAATTCCCGCCCGGTCTCCTACTAACCTCATCCCACCCTCAACCCTCCCAATATCCCTCATTAAGTGTTTTTCTCTCTTCTTCTTCCCCCACCGGTCGCATTGTTAATACCCACCCCTTGCGAATTTGTTTCAAAAATTCTATCGCCCTAGGTTCGGCCTCCTTCACCATGGACGGAGATGATCTCATCGCCTCCGTCTACCGCAAGATTGAGCGGGAGAAGGCACTCATTACCGCTGCGACGAACATGCGACAATCGACCAATAACCCCTTAGTACAGCAAAGAGTCGATGCAAATATCCGCGATGGCCGAAAGAATATCGCCTACCTGGAGGAGAAGATGAGAGAATTACAGCTCCGTCGATTGGAGCAAGAGGGTGGTGGTTCTCCCACTGACAAGCGTCTGCCGCCTAATCCTGAAGACGGCCCTGCCCCTCCTCCAAAAGATTTTGGCTCAGGCTATGGTGATTCCTCAGGAGCGTATCCGCAGCCGGGAGGCGGCACAATGCCGTCGGGTGCTCCCTACAAGGACCCTCGACCCTTTGCCCCCGTGCCCAAGGCTCGCCCAAATTATTCGAAACTTGGTAGGCCTGATCTGTCTGCTCCTTTGGCGCAAAATTGTTTTTTTTTTTTTTTTTTACAGGGCTGTTCGAACTGATGTTATGCTCCGGCTATAGACCTAATCAAATACGATACGCAGTACCTTGGACCGAAGATCCAACTTATGCTGTCTCAGCTCGAGTTCAAGCTGAGCGTGGAGAAACAATACAAGGCTGGTATTGAGAAGATGGTCCGACTATATCAAGATGAGGGTGATAGGAAAAGCCGTGCAGATGCTGAAGGCCGACGCATCGAGAGTAATCAGAAGATCCAGCTCCTGAAGCAGGCTCTTAAACGATACGAAGATCTGCACGTTGATATTGACCCAACAGAGAGTCCTGATGGTACGGCCCTTTGACTCAAACCAGGCTTTTTCGTTCCCAAAGACTAGCCTTTCGGTAACTAACGCGTCTTACGTTTTAGATGAGAGTTTAAGCACACCCAACTTGCGCAAGCCGCTTACTGGTCTTCTGACGATGCGTATCCAGGCTGTTCAGGATGTCGACCATGCCACTGGCTCTAGATTTTCTAGAGGCCCTGAAACTTTTGTAATCCTGAAAGTGGAAGATGCTATTAAAGCTAGAACGAAAGCAACTCGGACCGACAGGTGGCAGGATGAAACTTTCCACATTGACATCGACAAGGCAAACGAGATCGAGCTTACCGTATACGATAAATCAGGGGATCGACCAACTCCGATTGGTATGCTTTGGCTGCGAATATCCGACATTGCCGAAGAGATGCGTCGCAAGAAGATCGAGACCGAGTTCAATGCTTCGGGATGGGTGTCTGCGGACAAAATGGAACATGGTGGCCCTGGGCAGACGAACCCGTCTGGGCAGGGAGGAGCTTCGCAGTATCCAGGCGGCGGAGGCCATCCAGGTGCTCCAGGTCAGGGTGGAGATCCTGCAGGCGCCCCGTTGCTGATTGAGTCTTGGTTCGCACTAGAGCCAGTGGGCAGAATTCACCTGTCCATGAGTTTCGGTATGATCTCATTATGCGAATCCACTTATTGATGAGCTGACATGTTATATAGCCAAACAACTGAAAGATCGACGACCGTTCGACATTGGTCTCAATCGTCAAGGTGCCGTTCGACAGAGGAAGGAGGAAGTCCACGAGAAACAGGGTCACAAATTTGTCACACAGCAGTTTTATAATATCATGCGCTGTGCTCTTTGCGGTGATTTCTTGAAATATGCTGCTGGAATGCAATGCGCCGACTGCAAGTACACCTGCCACCGCAAATGCTACCCCAAAGTCGTCACCAAGTGTATCAGCAAGGCAAACTACGAGACCGACCCAGACGAGGAGAAAATCAACCATCGCATCCCCCATCGTTTCGAGGGATTTGCCAACATTTCCGCCAATTGGTGCTGTCACTGCGGATACTTGCTTCCTTTCGGTCGAAAGAATGCCAAGCGCTGCTCAGGTATATTTCCCTCAATATTTACTCACGGTAATCTTTTGGATACCAACTAATACCCATCTAGAATGTGGCCTTACCTGCCATGCTCATTGTACGCATCTTGTGCCTGATTTCTGTGGTATGACTATGGAAGCTGCGAACCAGATCCTGGAGACTTTGATCCGGGCGAAGAATCATAACAAATCTGCCTCCGTGAGTTCTGGTCTTAGCGGTCGTACCCTTCGACCCAGCGGCCCCCCTCAGCCTTCTTCAGAAAACACCTCTCAAATTTATTCACCGAAAACGCCCGAGAGTCCGTATGCACCTCAACGGCAACCTTCAGCTGAAGCTGTGAGCGCAGCAACTACCTCTTATATGCCTCCTCAATCTCCAACCGCCGCCCAGAGGCAACAACAACAGCCACCACCCAGAACTTCCTCCAGTCCTGCTGCTGCTGCCGCCGCTATTGCAACAGGGCTTCGTACTCAACAACAACCCCATGGTATGCCAAAGCCCTCCATTTATGAATGATTATTAACTATTTTGGAATAATAGATGCAGGTCGTCCTGTGCAACAACAACCAGCACATGCCCATTATGATCCCGCCGCATATGCATCCTACCAGCAGAGCATGCCCCCGCCTCCGCCAATGCAGAAGGCATCACCAGCCTCATACGGCATGCCTCCAGCACAACAGACAATGCCCATGATGCAGCAGCAGCAGGTCGCCGTGAAAGAAGAAATTCCTCAGCAGCAACCCAAAATCAGAATTGGCCTCGATCATTTCAATTTCCTGGCAGTTCTAGGAAAAGGTAACTTTGGAAAGGTCATGTTGGCCGAAACTAAGTCTACAAAGAAACTCTACGCCATCAAGGTGTTGAAGAAGGAGTTCATTATTGAAAATGATGAAGTTGAAAGCACGAAATCCGAGAAGCGAGTTTTCTTGATTGCTAACAAGGAGCGCCATCCTTTCCTTCTTAACCTTCATGCCTGTTTCCAGACCGAAACTCGTGTGTACTTTGTCATGGAGTACATCAGTGGAGGTGATCTCATGCTGCACATTCAGCGCGGCCAGTTTGGTTTGAAGAGGGCCCAGTATGTTTTCCACAAATCACCGCCCGCCTGAATTACCACTAGGAATCTGCAGGAGCTAATATGACCCGTTTAGGTTCTATGCCTCCGAGGTTTTGTTGGCGCTTAAGTATTTCCACGAGAATGGCGTCATTTACCGTGACTTGAAGCTCGACAACATCCTATTGACCTTAGATGGTCATATCAAGATTGCAGATTACGGTCTTTGCAAGGAGAATATGTGGTACGGGGCCACAACAAGCACGTTCTGTGGTACTCCTGAATTCATGGCACCAGAAGTAAGGCTTTCTTTCCTGCCCCCATGTTGAATGTAAACTGACCAGATTTGTAGATCCTTCTTGACAAGAAATATGGTCGAGCAGTCGACTGGTGGGCTTTCGGTGTACTTATCTATCAAATGCTTCTGCAGCAATCTCCGTTCCGCGGTGAAGATGAGGACGAGATTTATGATGCTATTCTTGCGGATGAACCGCTTTATCCCATCCATATGCCTCGGGATTCGGTGTCTATCCTCCAGAAGTTGCTTACTCGCGAGCCAGAGCTCAGACTTGGCTCAGGGCCTACGGATGCCCAGGAAGTCATGTCCCACGCCTTCTTCCGGAACGTCAACTGGGATGATATCTATCATAAGCGACTGCCACCGCCATTTATGCCCACTATCAACAGCCCCACGGATACTAGCAACTTCGACCAGGAGTTTACCAGCGTCACTCCTGTTCTAACCCCTGTGCAATCGGGTAAGGCTCAACTTCGCCATTGTACTTATTTTCATTATACTAATCTCGATGACTTCGGTTTTAGTTCTTTCTCAAGCTATGCAGGAAGAGTTCCGCGGTTTCTCGTACACCGCCGATTTCGCCTAATTTCTCCTTGTAATCGTTGGTAACCGGCTGGTAATTGCGTTTAATTCCTCGTTTGTTCAACGTCGTGTTTGGGATCGTATCGTCCTCGGGCATCTTGGTCTATGCCAGTCGCCCTCAGTACTTTTTTTTAAACTGGAATAGTTATTTTATGACATACCCATGAGAGTTTTGAGAGACGGCATGCGTAAGCTTTGTGATGAATGGTATTTGCAGCGCATCTTGAGAGTGGCTTGGCCTGGGGATAGGGGTTTCCCTCTTGTTTCTAGCATCTTTTCCCTGTCTTTTTGGATTTCTCTTTTGGTGAAACGATTGCCTAATCTGGGGATGTAGAACGAGGACCTCTGGATATCCAGAGCTAGTTTTGCCATCCTGAGCATGGTCGTCTTCTATACCATCTTCTAATCACTTCCTGTCTTCAATCTGCAGGTAGATAAGATAACATCTTTCTCATCTTCTTTCTTCTTTCTCTTCCTTCCAAAGTATTCCCATTTTCTGGACTTAGTTGATCTCCACAGCTTGAAGACGGGGTGTTCTGGCAACCTTCATTACGCAGGCCCTTGACTGTCAGATTCTTGGATACTTGCCCGGATAATAGAAGGTTTGCAATCTTTCGTCTCTCGGGCGTATATGACTAGGCTAGAAGATACCTAATAGTGCAGTCCTTTTAGCATTAACCTGATCGCTTGGTTGAAGAGCGGACTTCTGATTCCCCCCCCCTTTTGAAGTAGGATCGAATCCCTGGCTACGCAATGAGAAGCAATTTCCTCATGTGAATGAAACTTCATTTTTACTATTCTCTATGTTTTTGTTAGGGATAGGAGCTTTCTTTAACTCGCTCAGCCACAATCAATTCCTTTAGCAACCCAACCCAACACATGCCATACTTATTCTTTGTTACAAGTTCTTTCGACATCGAGTTCCCAGTGTTACCATTGGAAATTATGCTCAAATGCTGCCCCTCCAAGTAAAAGATTGTGATGAAATTGTGGTTGGCATTTCATTGTTCTGATCTGTACCTTCTTTGACCTTCCTACCTCAACGTTCTTTACACACTTACTGCCTTTGCCTCGACTGCAACACAAAGAAAACCACCCCAGATAAAGGGAACTTCTACCAAAATAGCACGGCTACTTTTTGTCTGGGGGAACAAAGAATATCTCAGGTGTTTTATTAAACAGTCTCAAGTCATTATCTACTCGGGAACATCTTCAAGGACCTATCTGCCTCTAACACCCAAACGTCTTCCATCCAGTCTCTCGATTCTCGAACTTTCTACTGCCTCGACCTCTGCAACTCCATCTTCTTTCTATTGCGCGAGCACCAACAGCAAATACGCTGAAAACCCCAACCACGGCGCTAAACCCGCGAAACAGCTACATACCAATTGCTCCCCATGGCAGGAGTCAATACCTCACCAAAGCTACCGATAGAGAATCAGGTGAAAGGAACCATGGATATAATGGGGCCGAATAAAACCAACGCACGGAAGAGACGCAAGCTTGATTCCGCGTACATTCCAAATTACGATAGCGAAGGTTCACAGGATGAGGAGTCTGAAGTCTTGGAGAAATCCAAGGATTTAGGGCTAAATCCAACTCCAGCAAAGAGGAAATCCTCTTCAGAAGCGGTTATAACCACCTCTGCCCCTTGGAATGAATTTGCTTTGCAGCAGAGAAAAAGTATAAGAACAGGTAAGACAGAGAGAACCTGATAGACCTCGTTATTTCCAAGCTAACAGAGGAAGACACTCCTGAAGATTCTCTGGCAATATCTGAATTGCTATCAGATCCAGATAGTGATTCCTCTCGCGGGAGCGACTCCTCCCAGGACACTACACCGGACCCATCCTCTGGCATCACCAAAGGCAAAAAGAAAGCGAAGAACGGCGTAGTGCCTGACGATGAGGAAGATGACTTTGTGCCTCAGGCCAGCGACGATGATGATGATGAAAGTGACTTCTCGATTCCAAAGGATGAGAAGTCAACCGTTGTCTTTGACTACGCCACCGAAAGAGAGAGACGAATGGAGGAGGTGGCTAGCCTCGCCCCTAATATATACAGCGAGCAAGAGAAATCGCTATTCCTTCAGTTGGCAATGCGAGGATTTCAGGCTCTGTTTCCAATACACTGGAAACTTGATTTTCCTACACTACCTGAATCCTTATTCGCCGCTTCTTCCAATGACCCAGAGCCACTCATCCAGACGTCTAGAAGCAGTGCTTTTTATGGTAAGTCAATCGAATAGTATTTTTTTCCCCCGCTACCGTCAGTTAGGCTTGGTTGACTGACATGTCTATAGCAATCAAATCCCTCATCAATCTATTCACCCTCGGTGGCCGTGTGAGAGATTGTAGCATCGTGCGAAAACGACCAGAGACGTTAATCAAGCAAGCCATTCGAAATTATATTCTCTGGGCTATATTTGATGCAAATCTCAAATCCAACGCGAACTCGATTCCCGTACATGTGATCTATACTCAGTCCAAAGGAGAATCCACGCTGGATGCTGTGAAGAATCTCCATAAGCGGTTAAACCAACTTGCTGTCCAGCATGATAGTGTACTGAACGGCGATACAAGAGACTCAAGCCCGGTATCTGATGATACCAATTCCACCACAATTCCTCTTCTTATGGGATTCATCGTGTGCGGCCCAATCGTCGCCATCTTAACCCTCGATTTGAACCAGTCCCGACAAACAGAAAACAATAACGAGGGAAAATTCATTTCGCAATTCGATCTCTCAGAGAGGGGTCAAGATGTGTGGAACTGCCTCGCAATTGCAATCGCAGTGATGCAGATCCGCAAAACGATGCTTCAACTTGCTGGTGACGGTCTTGTGAAGCCCAGAAAGTCCACCGTGAAAAAGACACCCGACCGAGACCTTTGAGCTCATTTTTAGATATAGTTTGAATAAAAGATATCCCCAAATAATAATTGTCTTCATCCATTCTTTGAGAACCCTTAGATTTGATAGTTTCTCTGGTATCAAGATTCCAAATTGGCCATCTATATCCATCACGTGATCATCAATTGGGGTTGATTGGATCCCCACCGTTTGGGCCTTTGTTTGGCCGAGACTTCCAACATGTCAAACTTCATCCAATGGTCCAGAGAAGCATCAAAAACGGCCATGGATGCAGCAGAGGATAAAGAAGTTAAGCTGCAGCGAGCTTCAGGGGATCTTTTGAAAGAGTTTGCTGAGAAACTACCTTCATTGCTCTGGAAGCCACAAATTGTCCAAGCAAAGTCCCGACTCCCTCGAAGATGGACGCTCGCCTCCAAGACAGAGAGACTCGTCAGCCTTGTAAGTCGCTACTTCTTCTTACCCTTTTGAAACTTTTCTTGGTCAGATATCTTCACCTTTTCTTCCCTTTTCTTGTTTCATTTTCCCCACCTTACTTAAACTCCAACGCTGTTGGTCAATTTGGTGGTTGATCCGCTAATAACGTGATAAACTACAGCTGGAGCATTTTCAGGAGTGGCCGCAATTACTGGACCCTCATTTGCAACAGCTTCTCCCCCCTCTTATTGATGCCTTTCTGGCGTATCTTCTCAATAATCGAGATCAATATGCGAGTAAGCCATCCAAGGCTCAACATTCGCAAACCCTTTACCCTCTACCGAGGGCCATTTGTAGGCTCCTTTATACCTTCTGCAAGGTTCGTGGTGTCAAAGTTATTAGCAGGTTCCTGAACAATGAGCCGAAGTATCTTGATCCATTATTACGGGCGTTCATTGAATGGGATACAGCCCATCAGGGAGACCAACTGGACCTGTCGCATAGGGATACCCCACAACGACTGGTGTGGGAGGAGCGCTATGTGCTTCTCATCTGGCTCTCGCACCTGCTGCTAGCACCTTTTGACTTATCTTCGATGTCCTCAGACGATATTCCAATCCCCTACGAAGATACAGGTGCTGATCAATTATTGCCACCACACGCTCCGGCAGCCACAAAATCTCTTCTTTCGGTGGCACTGAAATATGTTAATGTCGCAGGGAAAGAACGCGAGGCTGCCACCGCACTGCTTGCTCGACTTGCGTTACGACGCGATATGCAGGCCCTGGGGATCTTGACTCGGTTAACGAATTGGGCGTTCTCCGTTATTCATCCTCCTTCTGAGACTGAGCCGTCTCCGGTCTACGCCTATATTGGAGTCCTATCCTTTCTAGCACGTCTAGCGGCGTCAGGGCAAGCGAATGAGCTTGCTCCGCTGATAATCCATATTTTCGAACAGACTATGCGTATTCAATCGGGGCGGACAAAGGTCTCTCAGGTAATTCAATCCTCTGCAATGGCCCGAAAAACGATCATCAAAATCCTTCGGTCCGTGACGGTTATGGCCCTGTCATATCACGAGAGAGGAAGCAGCATACTCTCGGATGATCAGGTCTCGTCCATCTTGGAAGATGTGATCGACCACCTCCTTGTAGCGCTTGCAGATAAGGATACGCCTGTGAGGTTTGCCGCGAGCAAGGCACTGAGCATAATCACCCTTCAACTAGACGCAGACATGGCCTCCGACGTCATCGAGGCCGTGACCGGCTCCCTAGAAGAGAATATTCTATACGAGAATAATGACGGCACTATAATAACTCCCGCTGAGGCAAGAAATATTGGAACGAATACACTTAAACGGAACCTGAGCGCGGTAGATGCGCAACGGTGGCAGGGCTTAATTCTGACACTGGGCCATCTGCTATTCCGCCGGGCACCTCCAACTCACCAACTGCTCAATGTTTTACAGCCGCTTGTCTCAGGGCTTTACTTTGCACAAAGGTCTTCCACTGGAAGTTCTGTCGGTACCGGTGTGCGCGACGCTGCATGTTTTGGAATCTGGGCCCTTTCTCGCAAGTATACGACCCAGGAGCTGCTCGCCATAAAGCCACGGACGATTGATACATCCACAGATCAGGGCGATGTAAATCTCCTACAGATGCTTGCTATTGAGCTAGTATGTGCCGCTTGTGTGGATCCATCAGGCAATATACGAAGGGGGTCTTCGGCTGCGCTACAAGAGCTCATCGGCCGCCATCCCAACACTATTGTGGAAGGGATTCCCCTGGTTCAGGCTATAGATTATCATGCCGTAGCCCGGCGATCTCGGGCAATGATTGATGTTGCAAAGGCGACAGCAGCTTTGGGTACTGTCTATTGGAGTCCCCTTGTCGAATCTTTGATGCAATGGAGGGGAATTGGCTCGCCAGATGTCGAGTCTAGGAGGCATGCAGCCAGGGCGCTTGGTGTCCTGAGTGTTCAAGAGTCGTGCAAAAGCTTGCTCGATGTGCTTCAGCGGCTTGTTAACAAGCTCCACGGCGTCCCACACAGCGATGTAGAAACGAGGCACGGATATTTCTTGGCCATCGCCGCCGCAGTTGATGCATTCAATGCTCTCGAACCATCGGAGCTTACTGAGCACCGTAATTACGCATTGAGCATTGCTCAGCGGATAGCTGATGCCTGGAAGATCTTCGATTCACCAATTGGACCGACCAAAGATGACCTAACTCTTCAAACTTCACGGCCCGAATTAACTGCTGAAGCGTCTTCATGTCTAATCTTCTCACTTTCTCAGTCGTTTCCCCGTGTGCAAGAGCTTGGAGGCCTACCTCCAATGACCGTTCTCTTCGACAAGGCTTTCCAAACTCTTCTGCTTTGTCTCTCGCGGAACGAAGATATATCTATAGAGTCCTCGTCAAGGGCTATTTCGCAGCTGTGGCCTATCCTATCCTCTTCAAGACAAGATGAGACCATCCAGGGCTGGTTCGCACATGTCTGTGCTACTTGGAGCTTACCAACTGCCCGCGGACATATCTCGGTCCTCGGTTCTATCTTCCAGAGGCTTGATGAGGGAAACCCCTCCCGGCAATTGATCATCGATGAGCTTATACGGTGCGTAGAGAAAGAAGAGCTAATTGATAAAAGAGTGGTAGCAGTCAAGAGCCTTGCCACGGGGGTTCTGCCCTATATAGGTATGTTAATTTTACCAAAATTCAATATAATAGTTATTAATCTTGATCTTGTTGCAGATGTAACAGAAAGCATCGCGGAGCATCTCATCATCTTTCTGAATGACTACACAACAGACCGGCGTGGAGACATTGGATCATTGATCAGAGTAGAGGCCATTCAAGCAGCAAGAATCGTTCTTCAGAAAGAGGCCCACTTGGCTCAGCGGTCTGCACATGCTCAAAAGATCATCGGATGCCTCTGTCGACTTGCTGCTGAGAAACTGGACAAGGTTCGCCTTGAAGCTTGGGTCTGTTTGCAAGAGTTCTGGGAATCTACTCAAGATTTCCCGCCGTTGCAAAGGTACGGAAACTGTGCCGTGCTTCTTCTTGCCATTTACGTTTGTACTGACGAGAAAACAGAAAATATGAGCATTTCAGTCAAGTATCCTCACTCGATTATTTCCTTCAGATCGTCGAGTTGCAAGCAATCAACTGGCTGCGTCTCCCGCTATTCCAGGGCCTCGCTACTTCTACTGTCGCAGGAGCTGAGGGGCTCATTCGTTCCTCACGCTTAGCTTTAGTGCAAAGCATCAATAGCCACGCTGCAGGACAGCGAGCAACGGTCGTGATCCCCATTATACAGGATCTTCTCAGTATTCTGGGTGATCATCTGCTCGATGACCGCTTCGCGATCCCGGTATTAGAGCTATTGGGTTTCTTATTAGACGGCTATATATCCTGCGTCCCTAGTCTCTCAGACCCAAGGTTCGCTAACGCCACACTTGGTATCCCCTTCAAGAAAGCCAGGCTAATGCAAGTTCTTGTTTATCTAGTTTCCGAAAGTTGTTTATCCTTGTTCAAAAGGCTCACTTTAAATCCTCCAACATCGCCCGGCTCGAGGCTGCGGTCCGGGTCTATGCCCCGCTGTCACGGTCAGAGCTGATACGAGGTGATGTTTTCAAAAAGCTCGCAGGGATGTTGTTGCATCCGTTCCCAAGGGTATGTTTGTTTCTGATGACTTGAACTGAGAGATGATGCTAAGCAGCTCACAGGTTCGAGCGACAACGGCGGATTACTTGTTTGTGGAAACTGGGCTAGATTTAGTGAAGCATGAGGACTGGTCCAAGCAGCCTAAGGAACTTAAGGCTAAGGTTGAGGAACTGAGAAGCATGCTGGCTTGTCTATAACTTATAACTTGCAGACTTGGTTGTCTGTGAAAATGCTGTTCACATATTGATTGCCATGACCAACCCTGGGGTTTATAAATGTTACAAAAACTACTTTAAAACCTGGGAGAGCCTAAGGTTGATAATGGGAAAAAAAAATAAAAATAAAAACAATATATAATTAAATTTGCATCATCCGTGAATCGAACACGGGCCTCATCGATGGCAACGATGAATTCTACCACTAGACCAATGATGCGACTTGTTATGGTAGCGATCATCTTTTTTGACATTATCAGCCAAGGGATTTACATCCTTTTTATTTTCTTGTTCAGGCTAGTTTCACCATCTATTTTATCACACACTATTCCTCTCTCGGTAAGTAGTCATCTTAGCCCACCTACGATATACTTGTCAAGTAACGAAAGACAGCGTCAAGGGTAGGCGATGAGCTGGAATGTAAGGACCCCTAATCCTTCCACATCGACTCCGTACTTAGTGGGTTCTCGGGCCGCGGGTTACCAGCTCGCGGTAATGTTGGTCTTTTTGGCTAAAAGGCTTTGTACCAGTATTCTTACAATCATGACATGTACTGAATATTAGATTATTTGCTGGGCATCGGCTGAGTCTTCCGTGTTGAAGACGGCTCCCCTATCCGGCACCACCCCCCACTATAAGAAAATAGGCCCAGCAATTGTTAATTTCTAAGGAATATTTTCCAATTCATCGGCTTCAGACGGCTTTTCCATTGCACAATATTCACCATGGCAACCAAGGCACAAATCACCTTCGCGGTCATCGGCTGTGGTAAGAACCCCTTTCTCAGCACCACTGGTCAGGACACGAGAACACCACGGTTGATGGCTTCCCAAATACAGGTACACTGGGAAGCGCACTTGCGACGGGGATCCTGAGTCCAAAAGAGGAGGAAGATGTCCGCGTCAACCGCCTCATAGCCACGGTCGAAACGGAACCTTCCAAGCGCCGGGTTGAAAATGCTCTGTCCGCGCACGCATCGCGGCTCACGGTGCTCACCCAGGAGGCCAACGTTCAGGCTGTCCAGGCAGCAGACGTGGTAGTGCTGGCCTTCAAGCCCTTTAAGAGAGCAGACGTGTTCGCCGCACGGGGATTCACAGAAGCCCTGCGCGGGAAAGTGGTCCTCAGCATCATGGCGGGGATCACGACCAGCGAGCTGACTCGTCTGACCTTCGGCGATGATGCCAGCGACAACAACCCCCCCTTCCAGTTCCAGGCCATCCGTGCGATGCCCAACATGGCGGCCCGGATCCGGGAAGCCGTGACCCTATTTACCGCCAGCGCCGGAATCACCCCCGAGAGCCTCCGTCTTGCATCCTGGGTTTTCAATCAAGTCGGCGAGGTGCACCAAATCCCCGAGAAGTCGTTTGATATCTGTGCGGTTCTGGTTGGTTGCTCTGGCTCGCTGTTGTTGCTGGCCATCGACGGGCTCCTCGATGCCGCGGTTGCCGAGGGGGTCAAGCGACAGGAGGTTCAGAATCTCGTCGTGAAGAGTGCGATTGGCATGATGGGGCTTGTGCCGGCGGGCGAGCATCCAAGTGTTCTACGGGAGAAAATCGCTTCGCCCGGCGGTTGCTCCATCCGGGCTTTGCTGGAGCTGGAGAAACTCGGGGTTCGCTCAGCGTACACCAGTGCTATCATGGCGGCATCCGCCCAATCGCGACAGATGTCGTCGTCGTCGTGAGATTTGTCTGGGGTAGATAGATGAAGAATATCCATCATCATCATTATATATTCATAATCCAGTTCAATTCCATTTAAAGTAAGTATAGCTAACGCGCATTCTGCCTGTCCGAGATGAGGATCATGGCTCCATCCCGAGTGAGCGGCGGGTCCGACCAGTATTCTGTGTGAGAGCCCATGGGGAGTCGGTCAGCGTGTGCGATGATAATTATAGGGATACATAGGCACATTATAAGTGCAAAAGACTGCGAAAGTCTTTTTTTTTTTTTTTTTTTTTTTTTTTTCAAAAATTCTCTTCATATTTGGTCTAGAGGTTACTGGGATACAAAACTGAAGGAGTGGGGGTAAACTCTTCCTTGATCGACCGCATGCTCACAAACCGAGACAAGACATTGATGCTCCCGGCCTTGTCATTAGTGCCACTGGCCCGACCACCCCCAAATGGCTGCTGGCCAACAACAGCACCAGTACTCTTACAGTTGATGTAAAAGTTCCCAGATGTCTCACGGAGATGGTCTTCGGCAAACCGGACAGCATCCCGGTCAGAGGCAAAAACAGAGCAGGTAAGCCCATACTCGGATGTTTCGTCCACGAGTTGACACGCTGCATGGAATGCATCCTGCGCGTCGCCGTCCTTCGCGTCTTCATACACGTAGAGGACGAGAATCGGGCCGAACAGCTCTGCGGAAAGGAGCTGGTGGCTGGGGTTTGTGGTGCGGTAGATGGTGGGGTGGATGAAGTAGCCCTTCCGGTCGTCATATGTTCCCCCGTGTAATAGTTCTAGCTCCGGGTCTGCCTGGGCCGCATCGATGACTGCTCGCAGTTTTTCAAAGGAGGCCCTGTGGATGACCGGGCCCAAGAAGTGCTTGTGCTCCGCGGGGTCGCCCGTAGAGAGAGCCTTTGCTTCGGCCACCAGGGAGCTGATGAATCCACTCGCCCGGGATGAGGGTACGTAGGCTCGCGAGGTGGCGCTGCACTTCTGCCCCTGGTACTCAAAAGCTCCACGGATGGTGTGGATCACGGCGTTGTTGATATCTGCGGAGTAGTGGATCAGATGCGCGTTCTTGCCACCCGTCTCGCCGACGATGCGAGGGTAGGACTTGAATCGGCCGTCCGCAATTCCAGATCCGATTTCGCCGTAGAGCTTCCGGAAGATGGCTGTACTGCCCGTGTAGTGGAGAGCGGCGAACTCGCGGTGAGCGAAGACCGTCTTCGTAACTTCTCCTGGATCTCCCGGTACCCACTGGATCACATTTCGAGGTAGACCAGATTCAAGCAGGATTTGGTAGATCAGGTAGCCAGAGGCAATCGTAAAGTCGGACGGCTTCCAGACAACCACATTCCCCAGCAATGCCGGCAGAGCGACGAGGTTCCCGGCGATGGCCGTGAAGTTGAACGGGGATACCGCGTACACGAAACCCTCGAGAGCGCGATACTCCACGCGGTTCCATACCCCAGGAGAGTGGTGCACTGGCTGGGAGGAGTAGAGCTGCTCGGCAAAATGCACATTGAATCGCAGGAAGTCGGCCAGTTCAGCCGCGGCGTCGATCTCCGCCTGCCAGGCATTCTTGCCCTGGCCAACAATCGTGGCGGCCATGAGGGCGTAGCGGTACTTGCCAGAGATTAGATCCGCGGCCTTGAGGAAAATGGCCGCCCTGTCGGACCAGGGCAGCGAGGCCCAACGGTCTCGCGCAGCCAGCGCCGAATCGATCGCCTTCTGCACTTCGGCAGGCCCAGCCTTGGAGTACGTTGCCACTTTGGACTGGTGGTCTGCCGGATTCACTTGGACCCCCTTGGTGGATGTCTCGACCTATTATACATTGTCAGCATTGTCAGACAGCAAGCTTTGCCAGCGGCGGGTACGAGGCCAGGTCTCACCTCCCGTCCGTCAATCACCAGCGGCACCTCAAGATGAGATTCCTGTGCCCTTTCGATGGCCTGGCTTAAGCCGGCTCGCTGCACAGACCCGACCTCATAGTGTTGCTGTTGGCGCCATCGACCGCGGAATTAGCCACCGCGCTGGTACGTTCCACGACGGAGCAGTTCATAACTCACGTTGGGCTCATTACCCACGGCGGGCAGCCTGGGGATGGAATTTGCCATCATGTTGGATTCTGTGTATCTGCGACTATCGCTTCGCACGGGGGATTTTATTTTTTATCGCTCCGAACGCGATTGACGTTGAATCTCCGAGAAGGAAGACAGGGGAGGCGGCCAGCCAGCCAGCCAGCCCCTGCTTTAAACCATCTGCCTCTAGAGAGTCACCAACATCCCACGGGCCAATTGACCGCGCCTGCCGGCTCAATGATCGCGATGCTCGACACCGCTCCTCATCGCGTGAGGATCCGCAGGCCGCAGGCAGGTGAAGCCGCATCCAGGGCGGTTGCGGCTGCCGCGCTGGGTAACGAACGGCTGGTTCTGCCGTCCTTCACGGGACTCCCAGCCGCCACCCGGCCGGCCGGCCGCGTCTAATGATTAGTTGTATAGCTTATTCGCTATACATATACCATCAAACATTAACAAACAGATAGAAGATCATTCTATAAACCTAGAGACTTTTCATTTGTTGTCCTAGAATGATAGCTGGTTGGTAGGTAGGTAAATTACAATAGTTCTAAAACAACCCGTCTTCAATGCAGGGACTGGGCTGTGTCAAAATAGTCATGGTAGTCATAAAACCAAGGTGGAACTCAAAAGTGGCCATCCTCAGCAGCGACTACGCCCAGCATTTGATTCATCCTGGCTCGAGGTATTCCAGACGTGCATGCTAGCAGGCGGAGGAATACTCAGTAGTACTCCCATGGGACAAAAGCACACGGGAATGGTTAGTGGGGGTGATTGATTAGCATGATCATAATCATTCATGACATTCAACCGAGTGGTGGTTCCATAGCCAGTCATCCGCCATCCAGTCAACGTCGCCCTGCAAATGGCTCTCTCCTACGTCTACCAGCTCAGCTAGAGAGAGAATCTGGCCTGGCGATAGATCGTATAAAGCCCCAATCTCACTGCCAGGCGGGACGACATCGCTCGACTTGTCCCGCAACTGGGCCGGGGGTCGCTGTTCGACCTCATGGTCCTGCGATTGGCCCTGGGTGGGGGAGTCAATATTGCTAACTCTTGAATCCCACTCGTGGATCATGTTATGGAGCAATAAAATCTCTGATTTGCGAAACTGCGCAGGGGCGCACCCGCGGTTGATGAACTCGTCGAGGAGCCGACACGTATGGCCGTACAGGGGAGTCCGCTGGCTCCGGTCGTCGGGGTCAACAAGTGACAGCATCACCGAGACGAACCCGGATGCGAATGTCCTTTCAAGGTCAAATGGCAGGGCGCATTCTAAAAACAGATTGTGCCACATTAGAGATGACGCGGCCTCCAATGTGCGTTGCTGAGAATGGCGCGGTTGACGTACCCAGGAGACCCTGTTGCTGAAGCACGCTCAGGATCCCAATCATGCTCTTACACGTCTCGGCACAAGTCCTGAGCAGTGCCCGGGTAGTGTCCGAAAATTCGCGGGCCGGCTCAGCCCCGCTCTCCCCACGCTGAAGCTTTGCGCGGAAGAGATGCAACAGGAGCGGATACAGAGTCAGGAGGATCGTCTGATGATCATGAGACTAGCCATGGAAGGTGGAGCGGAGGGTGGCTTACTTGGTGATAGAAAAGTTGGAGGTGGGCAGCGACCCGAGATATACTGCCGTCCGATCCGTCCGATGATAGGGGACAGCACCCATTCAGGTCACCTTACATTCAGAGCAACGACGAAAATACCAAAGACGGCAATCCGGATGCCAACATTCAGGTCTTCTCTCCAGTATCGGATAATGAGGCCGGTTGCTGTGAGGTTATTGGCCAGGAGCACGCAGTACTTGAAGAAGTAGTTCCAGCCAGTTGCGAATCTAACCCGATGCAATTTTCTTCAGCTTTCGGTTCTTTGCGGGCCTCTGCAGGTCAAGAAAAGCATCACTTACCCAAGAGCAGGATCCACGAATCTGGTAGCATAGCCACTGAAGCCTTTGCTCATCGGGGCGAAGATGGCCATCTCCGCGAACGCCGTCATGACGGTGTACACGCACATGCCCATGATCGAGTACGCAATCAACATGCTCCCTGGGCCCCCAGAAGCCAGTGCCTGGCCACTTCCGATGATAAGACCCGTGCCAATGGAGCCGGCAATGGCGAACATGTTAACATGTCGATTCTTGAACCCTCTCCTGAGTTCCGTTTGCGCCTGGACTTTGACCGTCCCCATTTTCGGCCCTTCCTCATTGGGGGACGGTTCGAAATCGGTGGATCGATTGTCCGGGGTTGCGATTTTGTCTTCATTGGATGCCATGATGTATCCAGAGAAGGGAAAACTCGATGTAATGGTGAGTGAGATACAACGCGAGCCCGAGTCGTGAGGATGCTGTCAATCAGTGGAAACACCCTGCAGCCTATATAACCTTTCAGCACGCACCGGCCCGGAATTTTCAATGAGGTAATGGAAACGCAGGGCCGGTGGGACTTATCTGGGGTCTCCAGATTTGCTATCTTGATGTTTTCAAACCTTTTCTCCACGCGCGAGCGTCAGCGGCAAGGGACTCCGCCGCGGGACAGCAAGCCGGCAAGAGAACCTGGTTCTGTGTGGGGATTGACCTACCGCTGATCGGGTGTACATATCTGGGTATCTGGTTATCTCTCCGAACGGCGAACCTTATTTGTCGGGGTTGGCTCCATGATCTTGCCCGCGGTCCTGAAATCCGCCAGGAGATACAAGATTTCATGATTATGGAGTGGAGACGGGTTGGACGATACCAGCCGAACCGGAACCTGCTCGAGTGAATGAATGATGGCCACAAAAAGGTGTCACGACTTAGTGCAGAGTAATAGTTAATACATGGTAGGTCTCAGGTCAACATGACCAAACCAGACAGTGGAGGCCGCAGCCGTTCCGTTCTGTCAACATCAAATTCCCACTACGCCACAAAAGGGTGTCAAGAGTGAAGACGCTTAGTGCAGCGTAATAGCTAATACATGCTAAATCTCAGGTCAACACGTTCCCACGGGCAACTCACCCGAAGAAGTCCCGGGACGGCGACGAGAAGTCTATGAATGAGGAGGGAATCGAGGACATTGATTGCTACCTAGGTACCTGTTGAATTGAATTTTGTCCACAGGCCATTCGGCACAGAGCAATAGTGGATCTATGACGAACAACACAAAAGGTCTACGAGGAAAGGACTAATACGAAGTCCAGGGCAGAAGACGTCATCGAATCTCACGAGCAAGTCTGATCCTCTCAGCCCTTGCACCTCCCCGTCCCTCGAGAACTGCCTTATTTTCCGTGGCTCTTCGGGCCAAAAATGGCAGGCATTCTTTCAGGTCACCGTAGCTCATGGACTATGTTCATATAGAAGTTAGTCCCGTCCCGGGAGAGGAAATGCGCTCGTACCTTGATAACCAGAGGGAACCCATCTTCGGTCGCAATGGATCCTACGATTCTGTTCGTGAGGTCGTCCTTCATTCCTAGCAAAGGGGTTAACACGTGGAGGTTCCAGAGGCCGAATCGCCCGGCGGTCAAACCTACCATAGAGCTGACCAAATGAAATGCTTCCAGCGGCCTCATTCGAGACGAGCAGTTTCTTATCACCGCTTCTGCGCCGGGCCAGTCCATGTTTCTCCAGAAGCCCGATCCCCAGATCGATACTGTGGGAGTTGTGGGTTGCAAATACCGCCCCGATTTCGGAGTGGCCGGTCTCCTGAATTCCTTTGCTGACAGTGGTAATGGCCTTCTCCAGACCGTAGTTGTAGCTGGCGTCGGTCTCCGCCTTGCTTGCCCAGACCGGCCCCGGGCCTTGGCGGCCTTCCTTCACCCACCGTTCTCCCTCGGTCTTGATATATGCACCCCTTACCTGCTTGAACAGAAGCTTGTACCCCTTCTTCTGAGCTCGGCGAACCTGCTGTTCAAGAAGTTGAGGGTATCGACGGAGGTATGCTTGGAATGAGGCGACACAGATGGCCGGTCCCTCCTGGGTGTTGTACTTTTGCATAAACTCATCCGTTAAGCTGTCAATGACAGGTTGATACCAAGTCTGCTCCGCATCGATGACAATGCGCACATTATGCTCTCGTGCTGTCTTCATGATAGAGTCAAGCGTTTGATACAGCTCCACGAGCTGCTGGCGATCAGACGACGTGACCTCTTCCCCATTCAAGGCCGCCTCCCAGTCACCATCGTGAACCAGCCCAGGGTATGGAACGTCTTTGTCCAAGCCTTTAAGCTCCCTAGCCGCGAGAATCGCATTCGAGCCATGTAGCAGAGCAACTGGCTGCGGCAGGAGTCCAGTCACTTTAATTCTTACCCACGAGCGGTTGTCACCGCTGGTAGCGCTGGTATTGGGGTAGAACGCCCTGCCTAGCTGGCCCTGGGCCTCAATCGACTCCAAAACATGCCCGACCTGGGCGCGGATCAACTCGGGATTTTTCGATGTTCCATCCAGCTCGGCCTCGATATTGTAGCCAAGCAGAGTGCCGATCTGCTCCTGACGAAGGGCCTGGATCTTGGGAATACAGTCTTCTGTCGTCTCCCCCCCAAGAAATTGATTGAAGAAGGTCCTCATTACAAAGAAGCGCGTGATGGAAGAAAGAATGGGGACATTTGATAGGCCCTTGTAGAGGGTCTCACTCATATCAACCCAGGTTGGCGAGGAACAAAAGGCAAACGCTCTATCCAATTATCAGCATATCTATAATGAAAACCAAAGATCCGGGGATCAGTTTGGCCCGTTGACGTACGCCCAGCCGGTGAGAAGCTTGCCGAAAGGGATTATTGAGAGTGCTTTCACATCATGTGCTTTGGCAGGCTCCTTGGCCCTGCTACCGTCCACGAGCAGTAACGTAAGGACAGCAATACTGGTGCCCCCAGCAAGATATGTGGCATTCTTTCCCTTCTTAGGAACATCCCTCCACGTGAGAGTAGC
Source organism: Aspergillus panamensis (assembly GCA_027569225.1). Taxonomy (NCBI): domain Eukaryota; kingdom Fungi; phylum Ascomycota; class Eurotiomycetes; order Eurotiales; family Aspergillaceae; genus Aspergillus; species Aspergillus panamensis. The sequence continues at coordinate 316,494 of JAPDER010000034.1, forward strand.
CCTGCGCCACAACTCTGTGGCCGTTGACTGCGCCGAGGTGGAATTTGACCGAATTGATTGCTGCCGGGCTGTGGTCAGGGCCAGCTGTGATGGCAGGACGGATTTGTGTCTCATCGCCAGCAACATTGTCACTGTCCGGGGATTCAACCTGACGCGGAGGATGGGAAGAAGCCAAACCCATTAACTTTCCGTGTGCGCTGGGTTTTTAACTGTATGCCGAGGACAGTGTTACGGATATGAATTGTTGGGTGCTGGCAGATGGCACGCCTCGATAGGGCGGGTCGAACTCCCGTCCTCCGAGCACGGAACGACCCCAGCAGTGGGTGTTGCAGGGCGGAAAGCGTTCCCGCCCGGGTCAAGTCCGCCTTATCCCAGCCGCTAGCTACTCGGTAGCCTGTTGATAAGTATACTCTGGAACGACAATTCTCCTGGGGATTATTTATTTATTCTTCACGTCAGGAGGACAACAGCCCACCAACACTACCTACTCACTTACTTGCTCCACAATAATCGGGGGGGGGGGGGGGGGGGGGGGGGGGGGGGGGGGGGGGGGGGGGGGGGGGGGGGGGGGGGGGGGGGGGGGGGGGGGGGGGGGGGGGGGGGGGGGGGGGGGGGGGGGGGGGGGGGGGGGGGGGG